>OZ057405.1:758873-1043667 GCA_964056735.1 Allodiplogaster pararmata
ATTGATATGGTTGACAGAATGTGTCACGGGAGAAAAAAACAAGACCATATCGAGTCCAGACAGGAAAGAACTGTTCAAGAAAGCAAAAAGGTACTTGAAAACGTGTTATTACTAGGAAATTACTAAACTTTTTTCAACGAGAATTACGGTGAAGCTTGAAAATTTTGAGTGCACTCAAGACTAAAAACTCCCAAAAGATGGGAAAAATTAAAAACTTTTTTTTTAATTTGAGTTTTAAGGAAAATAAAGCATTTTTGAATGACAGGAAAAGAAGCTTGACAACGATACTTCCAGACAATGTGGAACTGTTTGGAGAAAAATAAGAAAAAACAAAATAAAATAAAAATTGATAGATAAGAAAAAATTTAAAGGGGGAAAACATAATGTTTCAACAAAACGGAATGTTTCAACAAAATTCGATGGTAAGAGAGTTGAATGTGTGAAAATATGAACTTCGTTCCAAATGAACTTCAAGAAAAATATATTCGCTAGAAAGTTCAAACCAAAAGAGACTACACAACCACTTCTTCAACGGGAGTGATTTGAAGCGAATTAGACAAAAATTAAATTTGCTCGCTGAGCGAGACAACCGAAGTTGATAAGAAAAAAACATTGTGAGCACGGTTCTTGCAAAGAAACTTTACAGATATGTATGGGAGAAGTTCTCATTTCCTGAAAGAGAGAAAATTGAAAACGTATTAAACGGGGGAGACAACAGCACATTCAACAAAGCACTTTTTTTCTGAAAGTAAACGCCGTACAAGATAGTAGAGGAGTACGCGTAGCTTTAATTATAAGATTAGACATCTGTTAGACCCTCAGGTTGGGCTTTGGGCTTTGGTATGTTGATAACTTGTGATAACTGGTGTTGGTATGCGGTAGGTTGTTAGCAATCAAATGTTTTTTGTTGATTTTTTTCCAAATTTCATTTCTCGCAAACAATTAAGAATCTTGATAAACCTTTCTCTCAACAACTTTTTGAAGCACTTAATGATAAGCAGCCTTTTTCAGGGTGGAGATGTCATCAGAACTTTTTCACGTATAATCAAACAATTATATGAAAGGAGTTGTTTTAATTTTATGTTAGAAGTAATGAGCGTTTTGATATCGCGAGCAAAGAATCGACTTCATTTGATCCAACTTTCCATACCATCATATAACTCAATAAACACAAAAAAGTTTAATTTAAATAGAAGAAATCATTTTGAGTTCACACACCCACTAAAAGGAAGGGTTTGGAGATGGAAGTTTTTGAGAGAAATAAATAAAGACATGTGAATTCATAAATATAAATACTTAGAGAGTATTCTTGCGACTAAGAAAATATGCTGAAGAGGCATTTAACTAATTTTAAATGGAATACTTTCAAAAGAATGCTTGATTCCTCTTCATTACTGCTACAAAATGTATTTGAGACAATCTCACCTGAAAGAAACATAAGTCATTGCGATAGATTGCAATTCAATGACAATGGGTAGGGCAGCTAGTTCTTGGGAGGAAAAAACAAAGAAAATAATAATATATATATAACCTTCAAAGAACAGTGTACTTCGAAAGTATACTCGAAAGTAAATAAAAACAATACATACACCGCATGTCTCAATCATAAGCTGTTGCAGCAATCTTTGAAGCGTTTTGAACACTCCAAATTCGAATAGAAATCCTGCACTTAACTATTCTCTTCCTTTAAAAAACTGTCGTGATTTTTCAGCTTGTTCAGTCGGCGTGTGCGACCAACATGACTAAGCATCTGGAGCGCCACCATGCAGCAGAGGTGCCTAAGTCCTTCCACATCTCGGAGACGCACACACAAACGGATTGCGCCACTTCAAGACGCATGTCTTCATTGGTCATCGATGACAATTGTTCGTCTCCTTAACGATTCTTTTCTTTTTTAGTTTCTTGTAACTTGATAGTATTTACGTATGTGTACATATACATACATAATATGGGTACTCTCTGGGCACTCACTGATGAGCCCACCCAGAGAGCCCCACTTAGAGAGCACAGAAGTCTGTCTCAGCGGGGGCGAAACAGATTTTGTGATTAGCGTCATCACAGTGATCGATAGTGATATTGCTTTTATATTCTATCCCTTCATTCTTAAACTTTCATAATATTAAGCTATCAGATACTATTAATTCGAAATGGTAGTGTTTTTGACTGTTTCGAGCAAGCTTCTTCTGAATCAGACTGATTTATTCAAAACAAAGTTTTTAAGAAGTGTGTGCATTCAATGCACATTTTAACTCTCTCCAGTGATATTTGTGCACACTAGCAGTGACCGAAGGTGGCAGCCACTATTTTCGCCGGTGTTCACTCTGTAGCTCGTCTAAAGGAAATGGGGTAGTACATTGTTTCAAAGCCTGATTAAGCTCGTCTAAAGGAAATGAGGTAGTACATTGTTTCAAAGCCTGATTAAGCTCGTCTAAAGGAAATGAGGTAGTACATTGTTTCAAAGCCTGATTAAGCGCAAACAAGTGTGACAGAATATAAAAGTAATATGAAACTTTGTATATTTTCTACTTTCAAATCGAGGCCTGTTTTGAATTCTGATTTTTTTATAGGTCACGTTACTGAGCCAATCGATATGTATGAGTTGTACCGATGGCAGGACAAAGATCTCTCGCGTATACCTCCAGAAGATTCTGAAACTGGGAAGAAAGGCACTGTCAATCATCACTTATTTACTCAGCAGTGAGAATTTAATCGCTCTGATTGTTAAACTTTTATATGTATGCATGTTTCTTCCCGATCAGAGCCTATTCATTCTCGGAAACTTCTCAGAATGAAAACGGTGATTTCAAAAGAAAGCGAAAAAGAGTGAAATAGAAAGAATCAAAAGAGAAAAAGAGAAAAAGAACGTGATAGAGGAATAACAAGACGATAAAGAGATACAGAGAGAGGAGGGATGGCGATATTAGAGACACAGAGGAGAGGGAAAGAGAGAGAGAGAGAAAAAAGCGAGAGAGAGAGAGAGAGAGAGATAGAAAGAGAGAGAGATATAAAAAGAGAGAGAGAGAAAGATAGAAAGAGAGAGAGAGCGATATTTAGAGACGGAGATGGGAGTAAAACAATGATAGAGAAGACAAGTATTCTCTGCTACTATAAGTTAGTCTTTTGAGAAGCAGTCATCAATATTTACATCCGCTACTCTCCTCCAAATCTCCAAGAAGAAATCGACGCACAAAACATCCAGTTTGGTTTTTTCAATGCTCTCTTTTCTCACGTGATCACTTCTTCCATTTCTTTTTCAAGGAACAAAACTTGGGCCGTATTCAGAGATCTAAGATGAACTCAGGGGTTAATTTTACCATAGTATGTTGTAGACCTAAGTTCAACTCAGTTCTGTTTTCAGAGACAAGGCGTGCGAGAGCGTCTCAGTTTTCCTACTAAACTTTAGTATAAAGTTTATCCTAAACTCTACTCTCTGATTTCAATTTTGACGAAACTACAACTTAGTATAAAGTTTACCATAAATTTTAGAATAAATTTTTGTCACTGAATACGGCCCCTTGTTTTTTTTTTCTTTTATGGCTAAACACTTCGATGTCTTGGGACCAGGGGTTTCTAATGCTTCCGGAAAGAAGACAGAGGCCCACAGAAAGTGAGCATGATTCAGCAAAGAGCCGGCATTGGCAGACAGATTAGTTTTATTAGAATAAGATATCCGATATGGAGAAGGTCAGATTTTCCTGTCATGGACTTATATTAGAATGAAAACAGAAGCACATACACGTCCAATTTTGTAAATAAGACTCGTAAGCATAAGATTGGACTTTTTTGTACACACAACCCATTAAAGCGTGAAGCGCGTTAAATTCAAATGATCCCGGATTTAACTCATCGTTTGCCGACAAAAGGTTTAAAAACGTGAAGTATGAACTTTTATCCTGGAACTCAATCTGGGATGTCAAATGTCAATCTGGGATGTCAATCCAATCTTGGAACGCCTGTGCAAAGGCGCACGAATCCAGTTGAAGACTTAATTCTACCATTTAGAACGATAAAAATGAAGAACGGAAACGAAGTGAACTGATATGGAAGTACAGATATGAAGAGATGAATAACGTTTTCATTTGCGAAAACATAACAACATCCCTTTTTTTCGAATTGCATGAACATCTTGTTCTAACGTAAAATTTGTACAATTTTTTGTACTCTATCGCCGCGAGAAAAAAATTAATCATTGCTCATGTCTCTTGCGTTATATCTCTCTCACTAATTGTACAAATTTGTCTTTTCTACCAGGCGTCACTGCCTTAAAACTGTGTAACTGAGCATTTGAAGAGTTAGAACAAGACGTTCACGCAATTCGAAAAAACGGGATGTCGTTATGTTTCTTTATGTTTTAGCAAACAAAAACACTGAATAAGAATCTTTGATAATTGTGTAATGTGGAGGTGTCTGTGATCTAAAACAATGGTGTGTCAAATTGACACACTATTTTTTTAGGTAACAGTCACCTCCGCATCACACAGGTAATACTTTCTCTTTACACCGACATTTGTTTCACGAGCCGCTCAATCAGTACAACCGCCAATTTTCATTCATTCCATTGACTCCTTCGTGCACACAAATCTTCATCTCATTTTCGCGGAATAAGGGGTATGGAGAGATGATTTCTCGCGTGACCGTCGAGCTATGCTACCAGTGTAAAAGGTCGTAGTCTCAAGGACGACTGTTTAAACATTGCGTACTGCTAGCAGTGTTATATTAGATGGCGAGCTAATCTGCTGAGGCTCGGTGATACAACTGAACGTAAGATTATCTTTGATCAAACTACATACAAGAACAGCAAACAGGAAGCAGTAAGTTGAAAGTTAAAGAACTTCATCGGCTCTCGGCTTGAACATGTACGTTCTGATCTTTGTGAAATGTTTCGGATTGTCTGCGATGACTTTGAAAGACTACTTCTCATTAGACTCTGAATTCCATACGAAATTAATCTAAACCAAAAACCAAAAACAGTGATTTTTACAGAAGAACTTAAAAATCAATAGTTCATTCTTGAACTACATATTCTGGTCTTCCGATTCTCTGTGACCTACCATGTCAAATTTCATCTCATCATTTCACAAACGAACGTGGGTTTCATTATTCCTGTAGTCGCGACGGATTTTGATCGCAACTTTTTTAGCTCATTATCGACTTTGACGGCAGCGTCCATCACAGCATCGACATTGCAAATTGGTATAATGGAAGAGCGTAGTTTAATATCTTACTCATTCACAGGTAAACCTTGGTCACATATAGCCGAACATAAAAAAGCGAACTAATCACTCTTCCGCTAGCATCAAAGTTTGCTTGTTGATCTTTTCACTCCACATTCCTCTGCATAAAACCGTTATAAATTTTGAAATAGTCATTACATTAGCGTTCACAAACGTGTCATTTTTGTGCTTCAATTTGAAATAATAATTCCTTTTCATTTGCAAGCGCATATTGAGCCTGCGTAAATGAGAGAACAAGAACATTGAGAAAGCAGAGCCCTATAACACGGATTGGCAATGTGTCCTCCATGATGTTATTGGTGACGCACTCGAAAGAAAGAAAGAGAGAAAGAGTCGGGTTCGTGTCCAGGGTTAGACTATCTTTTCGCCTTGAAGGTAGTTATCTATGTTTGATAGGTGAGATTCGAGAACTTCTCGCAGGTCTGGGAGCTGTTCCAACGCACCCTGAACGGTCAAGCACTCTGCAAAATCTGCAATGCGATGGTGCGATCACCGTGCTCGTCTAACTTCATGGGCCACCTGAACCGGCATCACGCCTCGCATTACAAGGTTGGCGTCTTTCTTTGGACTATTCTTCGGAAGAAGCCGTCGGTCAGAGGTTTTAAAAATAGCTAGTAGGTCGGCCAATTTTCAAATTTTTGCATTTCTCTTTTCCTTTCTACTTACATACCTCTGTTTTTCTCCCTCTCTCCTAGAAACATAAAAAAGGGTGCAAATTCGATACAATGCTTGCTATCAATTCAATTCAATACAAAAGCTTTATCATCGATGTTATGGGACGGACATGAAGCGCCCTTGAGTTGAACGACTCAAGCTTCTTATCAATTTCTTGATGATGAGAACGAGAACGTAGAATTTAGACTGGAGTTTTGATTATGGTTTGGAAGATAGGGCCTCAAGGTGTCCGATTCCTGGTAGAGACCGAAATCCTTTGGCGATTTCTTGGTACTTATCCAATCTGTAAACCCGGTTGACTTAGGTTGCTCTATATACACTTATTATCTCGATTATCTTATATCATTTAACCAAGCCACTCTGAAAGAAAGTGTGAATCATTTAACCAAGCCACTCTAAAAGACAGGCATCGGGGAAAAAGTTTTATTGTGAAGCGCTCTCTTTGAAAAAGGCCCTTCGGGAAAGTCACAAAGAAAAAAATTTGATTGAAAAACCCAAGAAACAGCATACATACTTTCTTTTTGTAGACAGCACACTTTCAAAGTATGAATAGTTACACTTGTGTGCGGAACGATTTTGAATACTTTTAAATTATATAGTTCCATTTTCATGCTTTCAAAAGTATGACTATTAATACGCTTTTTTATGTGTGTCAATCACGTGCTCTTTAAAAAACACTTGCGTTTTCATCTTTGATAATTTGCACTGCTTGTAAATAGAGTTGTTTTGTGCGTTTTCCTGTCTAGAAGACGTGAACGTCAATTGTCTCGCAGTTGAAAATGACACTTTAGCGAAGAAACGTGTGTTTCTCAACTTTATGTCGGGGAAAGTGAGAAGAAAGTTTGGAAAGAAAAACCATATTTGCAGGAGATTTACGATCGTTGGTTGGGCGGGCGTCAGAAGTTATCACAGTCAGCTGGCGGCACTTCCTCCGCCCCACATAATCAATCGAGCAGCTATGGCTCTACACTCTATCACCCAAGCGTTTTGGAGCATCCCGTCACGATGAGCAGCGCCTGGGCTAGCAACTCTTCTTACTACTTTCTCCCTTCGTCAGCGTATGAAGTTCCTCTCACGGTGCCACCACCAATGCATCCGGCGCAAGCGCCTCATCACAATCCCACGTACCCAAGTAGCCATAATAGCATCAGCTTGCAAGAGTCCAACTATCCTTACCTGCAAGATTCCAATGAGCAATATTGTGCACTCAACCTAGGCTATCCGATACATTAATTCAACTCGAGTGATTATATTTAGAAGAGCGCATCGATCATTTCTTATCCAAAATTCGACCTGAAGCTTTCTATCTCGTTTTTTTGCCTCTGCCCTTGGAAGATCACAATAACTCCATCCATCAAGGGGCAAAACATCGATTAAGAACCCAGTTTCGCAAGAAAGTAGCTTCTAAAAACTCACTTGCACATACATTTGGTTCTTACTGCGATAAATGAAGTTATGACCAACCTGAATGTCTAATGCTTCTGTGATTTCAACCCCTTGCCATTTCTTTCATGTTAGTATACCCTTTCACACTCTTATATGTATGATCTTTCTTTATAATCCTCAGAAAAAAGGTTTCTTTTCACCATTTTTCAGGGTTCGTTTCTTGAGTGATAATTTTTTTTATAGTTGTATTTCATTTTATTCCTCTTCAGTTTGTTAGCTTGTTAAGTAGACTGAATAAGGAAACGAATTTAATATTTAGATGAAACCAGTGATTTCTACTGATGTTCAATACTTTTATACCATTAAAATAAAATAATGTGAATTCCGATTAACGACAGAATATGTATAAAATCGCTCGAAGCTTATTATGGGAGCAAAATTTCTTTATTTTTCGTTATTCGTGATCGTGATGTGGGTGAATGGTAGTTAACAGTTACCTCCGCTAGAGATTAAAACTCCATGTCGTCAGGGACTCTTCTCAATATGCCAAGTGAACACACCATCTTGTTTCACTCCAATGCTCAATCTTTGGTTCGGCTACGAAATTTGTTGCTCTCTTTTACCCACGTCTTTCTGGTTTGGCATTTCCGTTTTTGATGTATCGAGTAAACCATATCTGATTACGAGAGAAGCTTGAGCCCTAGCATCGGATATAAATCTACTTATGCAAATTCCAACTTTCGAAGAACAAACAAAGGCAAAGAGAAACTCTCATTCTTTATTATTTTCTGCATCAGTAAATTATTTTGCTCTCTTCACGTTCGAGCTTATATTATCATACTCAAATTCTAAATAGACGAATTCGTGCTGATTTTCCTGCCCAGTAAGAATTAACCACTTGGAGCTCCAATGTTGCAACAGGATTAACTCATTTTTTCTCTCCAACATCTTCCCTTTATTGAGAATCTCTCCTTACAGGCCCCCCCCCCATTCATACTACACTCTCTCCTTACAGGCCCCCCCCCATTCATACTACACTCCACAATACATGTTCACTTTATTGAGAATCTCTCCTTACAGGCCCCCCCATTCATACTACACTCCACAATACATGTTCACTTTATTGAGAATCTCTCCTTACAGGCCCCCCCATTCATACTACACTCCACAATACATGTTCACTTTTCAGAATGAGCAATCTTGTAACTTATAGGCAAGTATTTCGAGGGCTAAACTAATGAGATTTTTTCTCGGCAAATACGTAGGATACTAAAAAGGCTTTTTTCACGAACACAGAAAGATGAGAATACAACGTGATATGATTTATAATGAACATTCTGAAAAAAACATGTTTATATGAGATTGTTTCTTTGGATGAAATAATGAACACAGAGAATATTCGCTTAGAGCTCCTCTTCTTTTTGTGTGAACGTAGTTTCCTAGGGAAAAAATGGAGAAAAAATCAGCATGTAAAACTTTCGGGAATCATGTAAAACTTACGGAAAATAGATGAAACTGAGATCTTTTCCCGTATCAGTGACCTATTGAAAGTGTAATTTAGAGAGACTGGACTTGAATACAAAGTATTTTCTAGGAATCCGAGGCATTGGGTATTACAGAAGAGAAATTATGAGTTTTTTTAGAAATGAGTATCTCATAACTTTTGAAAAACGGATACTCTAGGAAATCACAGAGCTTAGCCACAAAAAACTTCGTAAGTTCTAGGTCAATCGTAGAGACCTGAAGACACTGGCAGCCTTTCAAAATGGAATGATTCGAGCTGCACATCATAAGCAATGCCAAGCGATGGGAACTGAAAACGCTCGTACTGAGAATGAAGCATGCTTGGATCGATTAGCTAGGACGCAGACGCTAGTAGAGCCCACAATTCCTTAAGTTCTCGCCCGTAACTATTTCATTCACTGCATCGAACACGAAACGAATATTGTTCGTATCTGTGGCGCATGTGAAATGGGTGTAGATAACCTTCTGGACATCCTGAAAAAGAAGGAGAATAAGCTGGATACTGTAATTTGATTGGAAAGCTTCTCTTTTCTTTTTTTCTCTCTTTCATACTTCCATACACTTTATTATGACAAAAATATGAATGTAAGCATGAGTCTTTATTTTTTCACCATTTGTAGAGCGGTAACGACTTCATATTACCTCTGAGCGCCCCTGATCATTTATGATCTATAAGGTGGGACCCGCCTAAAGAGGTAAACAGACACCTTGTCACCTCAGCATCCTCCATTCTCTCAACAACAAAAAAAAACTGGAAATGTTTAAATTTCAACGTTTCCTGTCTATAACAATGATATGAATAGAGAAGATGAATATTTTAAAGTCCAATTAGGGTATTTAGTGTATTATCTACCCTCGACAAACCATTTCATGTTTTTTAAACTTTGATTTTTTGTTTTTGATAGAATAATTGCCCGAGTTTCACGTGAAACTTTGACTTTGAACTAGAAATGTCAAATTTTCATCGTACTTCTTATGAATCTTGAAACGTTTTTTATGCAACAAAACGTTTGTCTCTAAGTTGTGTTCTACATCAACATTAAGTTTACCCCGTTCTCGAATCGAATACTACTGAGTTGTTATAGTGAAGAAGTCAAAGATAAGAAGTGAGTAGTCTAGCAATCAGGGTCAACGGTTCTACTATATAAAAAGATTGAGATGATAAAAAGTAAGAGAATGAGTCAGAAAGAGCGAGAAATAGAATGATAGAGAAATAGAGAGAGAGAGAGAGAGAGAGAGAGAGAGAGAGAGAGAGAGAGAGAGAGAGAGAGAGAGAGAGAGGAGAAGAAGAAAAATAAGAAAGATATAAAAAGCGTGATTTCCTAATTCTCTTAGCTAAATTACGTGAGCAAATGAAAAGTCAATATAAAAAGAGGGAACCTTTCTTCGGTTCAGCTTCTCGAACTTTTGTTGAACGTACGCTGCAGCCTCTTCGTACGTGTTCGCACCTGCATGCAAACATTTTCAATGAGAGTCTCTAGCTAGACAATCACACAAAGTATTAACTTCGCGCGCTAAAACACATAAATTTTAGCAAGTTCTTGAAAACAATTAAGCAAGTTCTTGCGAAAAGTTCTAGTGGAATAGAACAACTTACGCAACCAATAGTAACACTTTTCATATCGAACTAGGAAAGGAGTGGAATGAGATTCCTGAGCATACATTCAGCTTTTGTACAGTAATATACATAGGCAGGGGTTAAATGTTTTTAGACTCTATGTCGGCGGGCCTCTTTTTTAATTCATAAGAGGAAGACCCTATGATCGAATCAAGAAAAAAAATTTTTGCAGGTCTTTGTTTTTTCATCATAAGGTGAAGGGGGGGCCTAATGAAATTTTTTCGTTTCAAAAATACTTAATCTAACAATTTACACTGCGAAACAACGACGGAGAAAGAAATTTTTTACAGGAATGTCAAGAAGTCTTCAATTTTGCTAAATCGGAACTGTGCAGAAAGACTTTATGAATGGTCGAAGATTAAGAAAAAACACCATGAAAGCTTTGAATAGTCTTTCTAGTCTGGAGTTCTCTTATACAATTGAAATACGAATTTGCAAAAATCTTCTTCTTCTTCTTCTTAGCGTTGTCCCGCGCCGGCCGAGGTCGGAGTAGGGTCCGCTGTACGGCTTCTAACTCTCCAGAAACATCTGTCCGTTGCGTCTTGCAAGGTGCAGGTCTTGGTTGAGCGTGTCCATATATCTTGTCTTCGGTTTGCCTGGTACTTGATGATGATTGTTGCCCGTGCGGTTCCTTTGACGTTGAAAGGGGGTCCACGAGCTCTCGGTAAAAGCTCAAGCACACAGTCACACTCACTCACTTCTCTCTTTCTCTCTCTCATTCACTTTTTTTTGCCTCTTTTCTTTTCGCCTTTTTTTGGTTTCGGGCTCTGGCTTTTTTTTTAAATAACTGTTTCCATCCTTCCATCCATATTATTCAACAATCCAACCTACACAGACAACAGCAAGAACAGCAAATACTTATTTAGACTGGCAATGAAAAATAACATTCATTGGGCTAAGAAACCTGCAACATCGACAGGTCTATACCATAGGTCTAGCGGTTTAAGTCTAGTGGGGTTACAACGGCAGTTAAACAAGTGTACACTAGTATGATCTACCTCTCCTATGATCTACCTCTCCTAAACAACAGACAGAGGGGAGAATCAGTGGCACCTATCCTATGAAGGTAACTATTTAACGTGCTCGAGTAACCACTTCTAAGTTGCGATAGGGTAACCTGTTGTTCCCTGTCAAGTAACCTAGTAGACTTATGGACCATGGGTGGTTTGAATCCTAGGACTGTGTTTGGTTCACAGTTTCTAAGAAATTTCCTAACGGCTTCTGTGTGCAGATTTCTAAGAGTTGTCTGCCTGGTACTTCCATGTCAAGAGCGTGTCTTGCGATGTTAGTCGCGTCTCTTCGCATCACTTGTCCATACCATCTAACTCTCCCTTCTCACATCTTGTCTTGTATTGGAACCACGCCGAGTCTCGCTTTCACAATTGTGTTACGCCCACAATCTAGGCGAGTCAGTCCTAGTGTCCAGCGTAACATTTTCATCTCATTCGTGTGGATAATGTTCTCGGTTACACGCGTTGTAGGTCAGGTCTCCGTCGAATAGAGAAGCACGGGACGGATCGCTGTTTATACATCTTTCCGCGTATGCCAGCTGTGATATTCCTATCACAGAGGACACCTGTAGCTTCTCTCCATTTCATCCAACCTGCATTTACTCTTTGGCGTGCTGCTGCATTCGTTGACGTGTCTGAGGAGATGACAGAGCCAAGGTACTTGAATTAGGAAGTCTTCGGGAGCGGTTCAGCGCTGATGTGAACAGTTCCAGTCGTTTGCACTCCGAATTCCTGGTACTCGGTCTTCTTGATGTTGAGGCGTAAGCCATGCCTGCTAAGAGCGTCATTCCATTCTTGGGTGCGTGTCTCGATTTCGGCACGTGTAGGAGCAGCAAGGAGAATGTCGTCGGCGTATGCGATGGTTGACGGAGCCGGAGTCAGTAGAAGACGCGTGACGGTATCCATAACAAATTGAAGAGAAGGGGACACAAGGCACTCCCTTGGTGCACTCCTACGTTTACTGTGAATGGCTCTGTGATGCCGACCGGGGTTCTGACAGTACTCTTCGAAGCATCGTACATCGCCATTGTTCATCGAATGTACTCTTCAGGAACCTGATGATCGCGCAATGTTTATGAAATAAGATCATAAGGGACTCTGTCGAACGTTTTTTCCAAATCGAGGTAGGTCAGATGGAGAGGTTAATCTTTTCTCTGCGTGCTTCTCGACGAGTAAACGGAGTGCAAATATTGCATCTGTTGTGCCTCTTCCGTTCACGAACCCGCATTGCTGAGCTGGGATATCGATGATATCTCGTATGCGTGAATCCAGTATCCTCTCAAATATCTTACAGTGTGGTTGAGAAGACGTATTGGACGGTAGTTGCTGCACAGTCTGGCATCGCCTTTTCCTTTGAAGACTGGAACGGTCGTGGAGTAGCGCCAGTTATGTGGGATTTGGCCTTGTTTTACGATGCTGTTGAACAGGTGCACGAGATGTGCTAGTCCAACATCACCCGCAAGTTTCCAGGCTTCGATGGCTATGGCGTCCGGTTCAGCCGCTTTCCCAGTCTCAATCTTAGAGAGTACCTTCTTCACTTCCTTGGCCAAGATGGTTGGCACGGGTCCTTGTACGACGTGGGAAGTCTGGATGGGAGGGTGCTCAAACTCTTGGCCGCTCATTTCTTCGGAATGTACGCGCCACTTTTTTGACTTTTAAAGGGTCAGTGAAGAGCTTTCCTTGTTTGTCCTTTATCGTGGCTGCTCTCTGGATGTCCAAGGTGTTGCGGTGTCGAGCCTTGGCAAGCCGATAGATGGCTTTATCGCCTCCTGGTTGGTTCATCTTCTCATAGAGATCGCGGAAGTAGGAGGCTTTTGAAACTGCGACAGCTCTTTTGGCGGCTTTCTTGGCTGAGCTGTATGCAGCGCGGTCGTCAGCCTCATTTGACGTCCTCCATCTCTTGTACGCATTCTTTTTTGCCTTGATCGCATCCTGAACTTCAGAGGTGAAAAACCAGGTCTCTTTCTCGATTCTTGGCATTCCGGGTTTTTAAGAATCTTCTTCTGCTTCCTAGCGTTATTCCCGCTGAAGAGCGGGATCCGCTGTGTAGATAGCCCTTCGCCACATCATAAGATTCGAGGCGTCTTCGGCTATCAGCCCATTAGTCACCATGTCTTGTTCTATGGTGTCTCTCAATCTAAGCTTCGGTCTACCTCTTGGTCTTCTACCCTGAATTTCTATGTTCCAAGCAGACTTGGGAACAGAGTCTGGATTGGATCTCAGCATGTGTCCGTACCACCTAAGAATTTGCAAGAATATGTATCAGGTTAAAATTGCAAATTTTACTTTTTCACCTCCCGCGGGTCTCTGTTCAAAATTTTTCGAGCCTCTATACCTTTTCCTTGTGTACTAAAAACCCCTGTACATAGGACGGTCTGGAATATCATAAGAGCCACCTCATGTTTACATACGAATAAATGGGACATTGAATTCAATATCGTCCCAATGACAAGTTATTCCATGTAAAAATGCATCATGCTTCGTGTTAACCAGTCTAACTGCTGTAGCTCATATCTTGAATACGGTTTTCGGTATTGATTCTACGGTTTTCGGTATTCTATACCAGGCGTCACTGCCTTAAAACTGTGTAACTGAGCATTTGAAGGTTTTCGGTATGCTTTTATAGAGTGATTTTATATAAACCTCAATTATTGCAAATCATTACATCGTTTACTTATACTATTCAATATTATCAAGACTTCAAATGACAAAATCCTAAAAATATATCGGAACCTTAAGCTCAAGGGTTCACTCTCTTTCTTTCCTCTCTCACTCACTCTCTCTCTCTCTCTCTTTTTCTTGTTGCATTAGGACATCCGGCCAACGCTCTCCGCTATTATAGAACTTGGGCCATCGATGGTGCGACAGATCACGATTTCACGCCATCGCGAGGGGCTGGCTTAGCCTCCGCGGTATCAAAAGGGCTGGCTTAGCCTCCGCGGTATCAAAAGGGCTGGCTTAGCCTCCGCGGTATCAAAAGGGCTGGCTTAGCCTCCGCGGTATCAAAAGGGCTGGCTTAGCCTCCGCGGTATCAAAAGGGCTGGCTTAGCCTCCGCGGTATCAAAAGGGCTGGCTTAGCCTCCGCGGTATCAAAAGGGCTGGCTTAGCCTCCGCGGTATCAAAAGGGCTGGCTTAGCCTCCGCGGTATCAAAAGGGCTGGCTTAGCCTCCGCGGTATCAAAAGGGCTGGCTTAGCCTCCGCGGTATCAAAAGGGCTGGCTTAGCCTCCGCGGTATCAAAAGGGCTGGCTTATCCTTCGCGGTATCAAAAGCGTCCTTGGGCGGCCGAAAGAGAGAAGCCCCATATACAAATGTATGTTGGAAATAGCGGCTTATGAACCGCTGATAAAAACTGGACAATATATTTCGTCAGAGAGCAATGCCGAACTTGCTTGAGTATTCCACCGGATAGTACACCAGCCGATACTCCCTAAACTTTGTGAATTCGAGTCGAGGTCTCTGTGAATGCGAGTCGAGGCGCCGGTAAGATAGCCTTTTGTTCTTTAGCAAACGAATGGGTTCCACCAAGAGGATGTTACGCGACCGTAAATGAAGGAAATTACCGCGAACGCAAGAGGGTCTTCATCGAAGTATCCCGAAGTAGTTCCCTCGGTAGGATCTCTTTGTAAACAACAACGATAACAACATTCACTGGGTTAATCATAACCATTGCAAATTTGTTATTAACCAACTTTCAATAGAAAAAGAAGTTTTTTCGTTTCAATTTAACAAGTTTTACTTTACACTCTAGAAGTACATACAGTTGAAATTACAATCAAAACGGACCTATCGTTAATTAATTACGGTCTTCAGAAGATGGATATTTGGCTATCACGACGGAAAGGTACTATGGGGAAACATTGTCTCTAGCTTTTTTTCATTGTATTTATTTATTCCGATTCACATTGAATATCATGATTTACATGAAGTGGTGAACTCGGATTACTGTCACACACGTGAGATCAGTTAAATAACAGTCTAGACATAAAAATTGGGTGAAAAAAAGAGAAAAAAATAATTTCATGGCATTGACACTGTGGTGTACTTTAGCACAGACCTTTGCCTGCATGAATCCCCTAACGGCGTAGTCGAGGAATGTTAGGTCGGTAGAGCTGGTCGGCGTGCGTCAACCCAAGGCTTCACTACACCTTCCAGTAGATTCTCCAAGTAATTTTGAGCGTTGAATTCGGCATTCTCCTCAACGAAGTAAAGCGTTGACTCGCTGGCCGAGCACACAGCTTCGAACACCATGACTCGAGCTGGGTGTTGAGCTCCGTGTACCAATCTCTTAGCAAGAGACGAACTAGCAAGTAGGCGTTGGTTTTGGCTGTTGTGCTATTTTTTAAACAATAAAGATCTCCTCTTCCCTGAATATGATCATATCCAACTCGCCACCATTTATCCCAGGTGAAAGCTTTAGTGCTTTTTGAACCATTGTCTTATTATTCCGTTTCTGCTACGGTAGAATGTTAGTCCTAGGCGATCGAGAAAAATTTTTCGTTCGAGCGAAGTGGCATTTTCTTTGAAGTGGCCATTTCCATCGTGCTTCTCTTTGGATTGTAGGCAACTTTTTGTCTGCCTAGCGCAAATTTCCGTTTGCCGTAGCGGTCCATTTTGTACCTCTGCCTAGTTGTTCGTCAGTTCCTTCTGTATTATGAATTTGTTTTATTACACGACACATGGTCGATGGGTATAATCCGAGCGGGCACATTGGGTCAAACATTTTTTTGCCATAAATTTACTCAACCCTGTACACATCAAAGTAGATACACGCACCGTTATACTCGGGAAACGCCATGGTGAGGGGAGACCGCTTGAGCTTCTCTTCAAACAGATCCTTCTTGTTAAGGAAGAGGATGATGGATGTTTCCGTGAACCATTTGTTGTTGCAGATCGAGTCAAACAGCTGCTCGCTTTCCGCCATTCGATTCTAGTAATCTTATATAATTATCTTCCTCGCGCATGTTCCCGCCTCGCGGCAGGGTACGCGCTCCCCTGAGATGGAGGACAGACCTACCCCGGTAGAATCAGTGACTGCCCGCTATATCACTCCTAGTGTGACTAGCAGCAGTGGGGAGAGTCAGATTCGTACATGAGCACTACCAACATTTCTTGACCCCCTTGGTTTCGGTGGATCTGTCCGGGTGGGAGTCGAACTCGGGAGTCTTTGCACAATAGTCGAACACAATACCATTATGCCACGCCCGGACATTCTAGAAATCTTCTATTTTCTTCATTCCCTACAAATCCTAGTAATCTCTTCTTTGCCTTCATCTTCCGAGACAATTTTGTTCACTAATTTTTTGGGGTTATCCGTGATTTTCACTATTCTTGGGTTACCCAAAAATTTAATCATCTTCTATGTTTCCCATGATCTCTAAATTTACCATTCGCCTGTTATCGTTCCTCGAGGTCGCGACGGAGGTCACCTACACGCGGTGCGACTGTGGACGACGCTACATGGCGTCGGACCCAATGGACCTCCAAAACAAAACTTCCCAATGGAATCTCCCGCAAGGGACAACGAGGACGGCTTCCCCCGAAACCTCATTTTTTCTAACACGGATCAGAAAGACCCAGCGTCTCTGATCCGAATACTCCTCCAAATCGCTGGTATCGAGACTAACCCAGGCCCAAGATGGCCTTGTTCTGTATGCTCTCTTAACGCGCCTTCGAATTGTGTTAATTGTAGCAAATGTAAGAAATGGGTACATTTCCGCTGTTCCAACCTTAACAATCTTAATGATTGGAACCCCCAATGGAGATGTAGAATTTGTGAGAGAGCCCCGATCCAGCAGACTGCCTCCCAGACGGTAGCTAACCTGAGGATAATCCAATGGAACGCTAATGGACTGAGAGCCCGACTAACCGAGCTAGAGGACCTTTTACATGAGTTGAATGTTCACGTAGCACTCATCCAAGAAACCAAAATGGATGCTAGTATTCCATCTCCGAATATCGTATGTTACACGATCATAAGAAAAGACCGCTCCAACTTTGGAGGCGGACTTGCGATACTAGTCAAAGAGAATATTCGCTATGCTAACGTGACCTCCCCAACAACGGACCAGACAGCCGAAACACTCAGCGTGGACGTGCCAACCGACCAAGGAACCATAAGAATCTGCAACATTTACATCCCACCTCGATCGTCCTGACCCAACACATACGCGCCGAACTTCAACCGACTCCTAACACAGAAGAAACCATTCATTGTCGGTGGAGACTTCAACGCACACAATAAAGTTTGGAGTGAAGGTACGGAGGATAGCAGAGGAGATGAACTATGCGACTTCATTGACGACAGCGATCTTGTATGTCTCAACAACTCAAAGATGCCCACAAGACAAAAAGCATCACCAGACATCACTCTCGCCTCGAACGACATAGCCATCGACTGCAACTGGTCAACAATCAACAGAATGAACTCTGACCACCTCCCATGCCTGATTGACGTCGAAACACAGCCATCCAACATCTCAAACGCACGTTGTTATACAAATTACAACAAAGCGAATTGGGAAGGCTTCGAAAGGGACATCAACAAGATTCTCATGGATTTCCCATTCGCCGGCAACTCAGTTCAGATGCACAAATTCCTGACCACCACCTTGACCAAAGCGGCTAAGAACAACATTCCCCGTGGAAAGGTGCCAAAATACACGCCTCACTTGAGCGAAGAAGCTGATTACAGAACGGGACCAAATGAGGAGGGACAATCCTACGGACCCCTCACTGCCCTCAATAATGGCCGAAACTCGTAGAAGAATTGGAACAACGTAAAATGATCATATCCAAGGAAAAGACTACGGTCACTCTTTTCACAACCCATACAGGCGAATGTAAAAAAGAACCCAAGGTAGAAATCCACGGAACCCTTTTGCCGACAACTAAAACACCCAAAATACTCGGTGTCGTCTTAGACCAACTCGGCACCTTCCGACAACATGCAGAATACCTTAAACAGAGAACGGCCAAAAGACTGAATATACTACGTGCCCTCGGAGGAAGAACATGGGGCCAACAGAAAAACACCCTTCTTGCAACCTACAAAACAATGACCAGATCCGTTCTCAACTACGCCGCACCAATTTACTCCCCTCAATTGGCCGAGACGAACTGGAAAAAACTACAGGCAAACCAAAATAGAGCAATTCGGATAGCAACAGGAAACCTAGCAATGGCCGGCACAGAGCACTTAGCTCTAGAAAGCGAAATGTTACCCATAAAGGAGCACAACACGATGCTTACCAAGCAATTCGTTGCAAGAGCAAGACTCCTCCCAAACCACCCCTCCCATCGTCGATGCATGGAACCCAAACCACCTAGAACTATTCGTAAACATGCCAAGGACTTAGAAATTATGCTAGTAGACAGTGATCAGAAAGCCGCACTTAAAAGAATACATACTGAGACTGTTAGAAATTTCATTAGATCTTGCTCCCCTAACCCAGTTCTAGGTAAGAAACCTCCCAGAATCCATAAATCAACGAATCAACTTCCCAGGGAACAACAAATAACATTATCGCAACTACGTAGTGGCTATGCAAGTTCCCTTAACAGCTACCTACACAGAATAGGAGCTGCCCAATCACCTCTTTGCCCAAAATGTTTAGAAGAGCCACATACAACTAGTCATTTATTCTCGTGTCGCTGTGACCACACACTTTTAAGAAGTATAGATTTGTGGAATAGCCCGACGTCTGTTGTTAGGTTCTTATACCAGTGATTCCTTTCTCTCTCAAAAAAAAAATAATAAAAAAAGAAGAAAAAAAAAAGAAAAAAAAAAGAAAAAAAAAACCCCGAGAGAGAAAGAGAAATAATGTAATTAGATAAATGATGTAAGTAAGGTTATTGTTTTCTGAGCCATGTCAAAGAAGACCTCGTCTACCCAGCCGGAGACCTACGGCGGGCAATCTACAACAACAACTTCGTTCCTCGAGATTGTGTTAATTATTGATCTTTTGGGTTACTCATGAGTCTTACTTTTGTTTAGGTTACAAATAAGTGTAACCATCTCCTAGCTTACCCATAACTTTTAAAATTGTCTCAAGTTATTCATATACTATAAATATTAACCTAAATCATCGTGAAATAATGGTGGTATGTTCGACTATTGTGCGAAGAGTCCCGAGTTCGACTCCCATCCCGGAGAGGTCCACCCAAACCGAGGATGGTTGAGAAATTTTGGTAGTGCTTTGGCAAAAATCTGACTCTTTTCACTGGTATAAACACACTAGGAATGTATAGCGGTCAGCCACTGATTCTACCAGGGTAGGTTTGTCCAACATAAGCACGAGGAAGATTATGATTATTATTATATGAACGTAACCTATTCTTACCATCTTTTAAAGTACGACTTGCCTTCTACAGTTCTATATGATTCTAATCTCTTAGGTGACTCAACTAAGGTTACCCGTGGATTCAATAATCTTCTAGGCTAACCATAATTCTCGCTATCTTTCATATCACCGATAATTCTCTTTTTCTCTCAAATTATCCATGATTTCTAATTTTTTCATAATCACTCATGATTTTAATATTTCCTATGTTAGCGATGATTTTCACCATCTCTCAGATTACCCATGATTTTTACCAACTCTTAAGCGAGAAACGTATGATACTCAACCTCTTTAAGGTTACCGATGATTATCATCATCCCCTAAATTACCCATAATTCTTACTTTTTCTCATGAACCTCGCGTCTCACAATCTCATCATCACACATCTTTCAAGACCATCCAAGACATATTTCTCACACAATAATCTAACCCTTTCTTAGTTTACCCTTGACTCTCAAAATTTTTGAGATCACTCATTATTCTAACCATTTTTTAAAGGTTAAATATGATTCTCACCATCTCTTCGTCTTCTGCCAACGCCATGTCATACTCAGAGAGCGCGACGCAGAAGATGATGGCACGGACGCCCTCGAAGCAGTGGATCCACTTCTTGCGCTCGCTTCTTTGCCCGCCAACATCAAACATTCTATGAAATACATTTAGAAGTAGTCATTAAAGGATTCATATCCATTTCTCTGTAGCAAGACTGTTTGTGTCACTATTTAAATACGCACAACTAACTATTCTGCTGAGCTGCTGACTCATATATGACTTGAACTCATGACTTTTTTTCCAAGTTTTACTTTTACGGATCTCTCAAATCAACTAAGAAGCGTTAATTTTCAAGCAAGCGACCTCGCAAAAATTAGTTTTTTTCTATTTTTAAAAAGTTTTTAGTCAAGTTTGTACACATAAATAAAAAGTTTGTACCAAGTGAGAGTGAGAAAAAAGAAAGCATTATTATTGGAGGAAGAACAGAGAGATATAATGAAAAAGAGAGAGAGAGAGAGTGGAGTAAAAAGAGACAGAATAGAAGATATTCATTATTTAATATTCATTTATATCAATATATTTCAACATATTTCTTTGATTAGGTTTCTCTTAATTTTTTCTCTATTTTATGTCCAATTTTAAAATACAAATTTGAGCCGCCTGTTTAAATAAATAAATGAATACAACTGACTTGTACAAGTAATCTCCAAATTTGAAATGAGTTTCTACGATTCCTGTCGTTTTCACACGGGTTCGTAATACATCATCCTTCACAACATATTTCACTTTGGTTCTGAGATTCAATTTTAAAGGAAAGAATATAAGACCACATACAATATTGTCACGTTCTTAAGCCAAAAAAGTGTCACATATTATAGTAAATACTTTCTCAGACATATATCTCAATTCTTTATTCCGCTTGAAACAAAACATAATGTTAAGTGACGAAACAGATGACACTGTCACAAGAAAATATATGCAAATTTCAACAAATTTCACCAGTATTTGTTAAAATTTGAATAAAAAGCGAGAGCTCTTTGAGAGGGATAGTCTGGAATAATATAAAGCGAGCTGAGTAAAGGATAGAGAATTGTATATGCTATAGCTCTACTAGAGCTCCCCATTGTCCTAGACTGTCCCTTGCAAGAAACAGTAGTTTCCCTTAATTTTCAACAGTACACACAATTAGACCTTTTTCTATATTCTACGTGCATAGGTCATAGAAAAGGCTTCAATCGACTCGGACTCTTTGTTGTCTCTTATGCCTTCAATTTTTCCTCCATCGTTTTCAGTCTTCTTAAATAATCATTTGCCTTTTTCGGTCGCCTACGTTCTCAGTAGCGTGATAAGTTACTTGCTTTTTTTATTAGTCCAATAAATGAAGACACTAAACATTGTAAAGTGAGAAGACCGATTCCAACCTGAGTCGGAATGTAGTTCGGTTGAGAAATTCGATCTATTCCATTAAGATAATATGCAGCAGAGTCATTCAGCTGATATTCTCGAGATCTTCAACCAATCTAAGATTTTCTTTCTCTCAAATAGCTATGAGAAGTTACAGGAACATTCTCAAGGATTTACAGTAATATTTTTCAGAATTTACAGTAAGATGCTGGGAAGTTGCAGTGATAAGGAGAATGCCATAAGCATAGAATGCTTGTCACAAGCTAATGTGAAGGAAGATTAGATCTAAGCATAGACCTCTCCCTTCCGCAGTGCAGGTTGAAATTAACGCTTGGAAGGGAGCGATGTTTTCTAACTTAGTTACTAAAACCGTGAGAATTGAGAGAAAAAATTTTTTATAGGGGGGGAAGAGGAAGCCTTATAGAGAGAGCGCGATAGATCATGAAGTAAGAGAGAGACAGGATGAATTACTGTCAAAATTGAGGGAAAGAGGAATATTGGGTTTCTCTCGCTTGTACCTCGTCCATTACCTAAGCGCTCTTCAAAACGGATAGTGATACGAAAATCCTTTCTTGTTCAACATTGGCTATTTTACATCGCACGCTTTCAGTTAATCTTCAAAGTCAGCCATCTTATGGTGTTTCTTACCACCCGCATAAATTTTCTCGAGCGCATAGTTTTCCAGAAATTAAAAGAGTTTTGAATTGTTTTCTTCAGATATTTTGAATTTTTATAGGTAAAAATCTAAAATTTATCCTTTCGAGTGCATAGATTTGAACGTTTTTCGGACTTTTCGAAGAGCGCATAGATTTTTTCACCCGCAGTGCGGGTGAAAGAAACATTCTGACTGCCTTCTCATGATTGTTTCTCTGAACTGCAAGCTTTTTCGTGGTTCACAAGAAACACCCAGTCTGGGCGTGGAATCATGGTAGTAAGTTCGACTATTGTGCGAAGAGTCCCCAGTTGAGTTCGACTCCTACCCGAGACAGTTCCACCCAAACCAAGGGGTTAAGGAATGTTGGTAAATCTGACTCTCCCCACTTGCTGCTATTCACACTAGCAGTGATCTAGCAAGCAGCCACTGGTTCTACAGGGATAGGTCTGTCCTGCATCTCAGGGAAGCGCGTAACCTGCCGCGAGGCGGGAACATGCGCGAGGAAGATTATATAAGAAACACCCAGGTGTTAAATAGTATTCGGACCAGCTATTTCGACGCCTACACGTTCGCACAAGAGATGATTTACATTCTCTTCTCCCATCGTTAGATTTTACCTTTCTTCCACTTCCTTTTCCATTTTTCCAAGTCTTTTCTCATCCCTTTTCAACTCGCTCGACCTTATTATACCCGTGTTATTTAGCGCCTGGAAATATCCTCCCTGAAAAAAAATGTTAAAGAGGATAATCTATTTCACCTGTGGAAGCACTCCTGCACTCCGTGATCCGCCCACAGTCTTTGCATGGCTGCAGCCAGATCCGGACTCAATTCGCCCTCATCACTGCTCAAGGACAACTGTAAGCAGGTTTTCTTAGGAGTTAACACTAATCAAAAACAAGTTTTATAGGGCTTTTTTTAAACCTGCATTGCGAATAAAATCTGTGTGCGAATCTAGGCTTTCTTCCCGAAAAAATTATTGATGAGAATTCTCTGTTCCTATCGTTTCAAAGGGAAACAGCAGACTTACAACATTTATTCAGGGCGACCGACCTACCGACTCTCTCCCTTACTCGAAATGAATGTATCAGAGTTTTCACAGTTAAAAAATAAAACAATCTTCATTCCTCTACAGGGTGACCATAAATTACCCGGACAAATTTTCAACGCGCTCTATTGCGCGACACAGTTGACCGATCTTCGTTTTAATTTTTCCGACATGAATTGGATGCTCGAGAGAAGCTTCTTCAACATCAACGGTGCAAAGATCTGTTGCAACGATCTGTGCGGGCCGAGCATTTCCGTACGCTATGGACTGATGAAAAATATTCACCATTGAGATGTCGGTGAATTCTCAAAACGACAGAATATTTGCTCACGATCGTGATGGAGCAGCTGAGCATGGAATCACAATCGGAAGAAGCAGCCACCCCAAGTACCTCATGGTTTGGGGAGGTGTTTGCGCAACGGGCAAAACGCCGTTGCTTTTCGTCGACCCTGGTGTAAAGATAGATACCAACTTCTACGTAAAGAAGATCCTCGAAGACGTGGTAGAGCCGTGGAGTATAACACACTATAATAAAGCTGATTGGACCTTTTAGCAGGACTCGGCACCTGCCCACAAGTCCAAAATCGCACAAGAGTGGTTGCGCACACACACCCCAAACTTCATAAGCACTACCGAATGGTCATCGAATCGAATTCCCCTGACCTGAACCCGATAGACTTCAGCGTCTGGGGCGTCATGCAGACAAAGGTTGGAGCTATCCACCACCACATTCTCGACTCTCTGCGTGCCGCCCTTCTGAAGGCATGGGACGAACTCGACAACGAATACCTGTGGTCACTGGCATGTGGATACGAGCGTCGTATCAAGGCATGCGTTCGCGCTAGAGGCGGCCATAACGAACATGATTGTGTATAACTGTTGGTTATATAGTATGATAAAGTATGTTATGATACCAAGAAATGAATTTCGTTTTGAAAGGAAATACAGACATTTACAATTGTCCAGGTAAATTATGGTCACCCTGTACATAAATAAATCATTTCATTGGCCATAACTCCACCTCGAACGGTTTCGTAAAAGTGAATGTGAAATTTAAAACCTACTTTAGCGATCGACCTATTGAAAAAACAAGAGGTATTTTACCTATGTATCGTTTCCTCTCTTTCTCCTCATATGCAATCGCTGTCTCTCACTCAAGCCTTTCCCTCACCAGTCTGTCAGAAATTGAAGTATAAAAGAACTATAATTCCTGTTACTTCAACTTCATTCTATCGGGTTTTTGGTACTTGTACCCGAACAAACCTGGAAAAAGCTGCGCTGGTCATTCTGTCGCTCTCTTCGAGCAAAGTCGATTTTTAATGAGTTCATCGCTCGGAGAATAGCCATCATGGACTGAAAAAAACTAAACAACACATGGTGGAATAGGTGGTTAGCTGCTAACTAGCAGAATAATTGTTCTAGAGCGACTGACCTATTGACCCCCTCGCTAAATCCTCGACTGACCTATTGACCCCCTCGCTAAATCCTCGACTGACCTATTGACCCCCTCGACTGACCTATTGACCCCCTCGCTAAATCCCTCACTGACCTCGAATTTACAACAAATTCTTCAGAAGTTTTATCGTTCTGATTGACACAAAAACTTCTTCAAAGTTTCGTCTAGTCAAAAATTAAAACTTTCAAACTACTGAAGCGATCAGCCTATCGAAAACTCAACGCAAATTTTACCTATACATGGTGGACTCAATGAATTTGAGAAAAACGATTTCTCAAGAAAAATAACACATGGAGGTTAAGCTTTTTTTTTAAAACTTCTTGCTCTAAAGTAGGTCTTCGTAACTGAACGAAGGTAACTTTGAAGTGTTGAAATTCAAAGAAACGACCGCTTTAAGAGTGGAGAAATCTGGAGTAACGAGAAGGAAGCAACAGGATTGGAGCAGATAAGAATGAGTTTCCGATAGTTTAAAACGGTGGTTTTTGAAAAATTATCAACATTGCTCGTGACCTGTGGACGTCTTTCTTATAATTACAACTCTTCCCATTCTGAGCTCAATTTAAATTGAAATTTGTTCTCAATATTGCGTTGAGGGGTTTTTTGGTGTGCATAAAAAAGGTAAAGACGCCCGCGAAAGGCGAAAAAAGTTTTTCTCACATGAGGGTCTTTTTTTTATAATTAAAAAACAGAGGGCCACGGAAATTTTTTGTTGTTTCACATAAGGGTCCCCCCTTATGATTTGGAAAGAAGAGCCAAGAAGGTCAGACATGAATATTTAACCCCTGTACGGAAAGGCAATTTGCCTTTCCGTACAAGAGATTCTGTTCAGCAAGTGAACTACTTTGAATGAGATGATGAGAGGACTTTCGTTACTAGAAAAAAAAAGAAGTCAATGATCACACTCACAATTTCAAGCGATGAAGAGGATACGGTTTGGAAAGATCATTTGAACAGTAGCTTCTAGTGAGAATCTCGGGAGAGAGAAAAACGCGAAAAGAGAGCAAGAGAGAAAGGAAAAGAGAGAAACATACAAGTGAGAGCGAAAGAAAGATAGAAAAGGAAAGTGATAGAGACAGGAAGAGCTCAGATATGGATAGAGGAATTAAGAGCACGAGCCTGGATTGTGTTGGAGTAGACGACAGGCCTGTAGGCCTTGCGATCGTCTTCGGTGTAGCCTCCCTCGTGAATGATCTTCATCTGCTTTACAATGGTGGACTTGCCCGACTCCCCGGCGCCCAAGAGCAGCAACTTCACTTCCTTCTCTGCTTTGTCTCGATCCAATCGCAACTGAATCAGGGGTTAAATGGTTACCGGACCAGCTATGTTGGCGCATAAATGTTCGCGCCGAGAATGATCTACATTATTTCTTTTTCCGTTCTTTTCAACTTTTTTCTCTACTTCTCTTTTCACACTTCTCGCCTTTCCCCATTCCTTTTTCACTCGCTCGGCGCGTACAAACATGCCTTATACCGGCCTCATTCAACGCCTGAACTGAATGCATCCGTATCACGACACTTTGTACCGCGTCACTTTGTATACGACACTTTGTACCCGACACTTTGTACCTCGTCACTTCGTACCGCGACACTTTGTACCGCGACACTTTGTACCGCGACTTGAGTGAGGCCGCGCGTTTTATTTTTACATTAAAACATATTTTTACATTAAAAAACGCTTAGGCTTAGTAAAAGTTTACGATAACGAGGCCGTACGGCTTAGCTAACGAGGCCGTACGGCTTAGCTAACGAGGCCGTACGCGGTACAAAGTGTCGCGGTACAAAGTGTCGCGGTACAAAGTGACGGGGTACAAAGTGTCGGGTACAAAGTGTCGTATACAAAGTGACGCGGTACAAAGTGTCGGTAATTCGAATGCATCAGGTCCCTCGGGTTAAACAAGGGCTCACTAAAACACGGCCTCAACTCTGGCCTTTTACAAATCGCACTCAGAGGCTCACTAAAACACGGCCTCAACTCTGGAAATTTTGGGGAAAGGAAAGGGGGGAGGGGGTTTACCTAAGCAGGGAAGGGAGGGGGGCCCTAAAGGGGGAAGGGGAGAGGAAGAGGGCCCTACCTAAGCAAAGGGGGGGTAGGGCCCTAAGGGGGAGGGGGAGGGGGAAGGGGGGCCCTAAAGGGGGAAGGGGGGCCCTAAGGAGAAAGGGGGGAAGGGAGTTTTAATGAGTAAGAAAAAAGAAAGAGAAAAGTGAAAAAAAGAGAAAAAATAAAAAAAGAGAAAGAAAAAAGAATACTAATTAATTGAGCTAGGCCATTTTTAAGTTGAGGCCGTGTTTTATTGAGCCTCTGCGCCACTGCGCCACATTTGTTAAACGCCAACTAAAAACGATCCTTGGCTGAATAAAAATTGAAAAAAAACCTGCTCATCGATTTGCCTTGACCGCAATTTTGCATGCTTATCCGTACTGTTCACACAGCCCATCTCTCGCTGCAATCCTGTAAAAAATGCGCATTTATTGAGTTGCATGAGCTACCTGCATGAGCATGACCTACCTGCATGAGAAAAGTTTCATTTTAAGAATACAAATAGCAGTCATCTTGAACAAAATAAATATAGAATTTCACAAATTGGCATTTTTAAGTAAAAAAATTTTAATCTAAAATTAATTTTTTTGTAAATGTAAATAATTCAGACGTATGTATGACCCATTGAACCTCTGTTAGGGGGGATGGTTAAACGCAAAAAGTGTCCACATTTTTTTTTCAAAGTTTTGATTAAAACGACACACAAATTACACATAGCCAACACATAAAATCAAAGACCTGACTATTTTTAGTCATTATGTCGCGGTATAACCCATTTCCAACGACTTCAATAATAAACTACTTATATAGAAGAAGATACGAGAACGGCGGAAGTAAAAAGTACTGCCAATTTTTCAAGAAGCTCAAGTTCAGCTGAATACATTCAGAGAGAAGAAATGAAACTTGGAGCGTATAATACTAAAGTTTTCATAGTAGACCACGATAAAATGAATCTTTTCAAACAACAATAGAACTAGAAACTGAAACTAAAACATATTTAAAACATGTAAAGTAGAGTTTGAATTTTTTTTGCTCGCGCAATTTTCTGGTGCAAACAGTTGGTAAATCACACCGAGCAAGCACTATAAACATTTTAGTTTTATGGTGAACCATAATCAGAACAATTTCGATGCAGGGCGTTTGGTTATTTACACAATAATAGAAAAAAGCACAATAGTCAAAAAGAACTTGAACAAAAGTGAATATTTTATGGGTTCTTACGTCATAGGTTTTTTTTTCACTGAACTTTGTCTCGCAAAAAATATAATAGGCATAGCAAATTAGGCACAAAAAAGTGAACAAAAAGTCCAACAAATCTTCTTAGTCTCGGCTCAGGTTAGGACTTAATTAATGGTTGCGGCCTACGTATTTGTATCGGTTCGAATTCAGGTTTCCTCGGCTTAACAAAGCCATTTTTGCCACCACCACCTTCCACCATTTTTAGTTCTTCATTAAACGATAAGTAACTCTTTGTAGAGATTGAAGTGTTTATTAAAATTGAGACAAACAAATTAGGTCGAAAACTTTTTTCGCAATACATACAATTGATGAGCTTTAAAACTAATTTTCATACATTCTGAGGTACTCTTTTCAGCATAGGCATATTTTCCGACCATTTCTTGGTTATACACTAAAATATACTCTCATTAATTAAAATATACGTGTCTGAACGCAAACATGGAATCAAGTGGTCAAGTGGCAGCAAAATAGTTACGAAAAGCGGATAAACTTTGAGGTGATGAAGCGAATGTATAACATGAGAGAGCGAGGATTTACAGAGTTTATGCTCACCTTAGAAAGATGATTAGAGAAACAAAGAGAGATAGAAAAATGAGAGAAAGAAAAAAGAAGGAGGAAGAGAGAAAGATAGATACAGAGGACGAGAGAGAAAGAGAGAATGGTAGAGAGAGAGATAGAGAGAGAGAGAGAGAGAGAGAGAGAGAGAGAGAGAGAGAGAGAAGAGGGGGGAGAGAGAGAGCGCTAGAAAGTTCGAAAGTAGATTGATTTAGAAAGTGCTGAGAGCTGTCGAAAATTGAAGGTTAGACCCTCACTATTCCGAAAAGTCCTGATCAACTGTTTCCTTCTTTTCATTTCTTTACTGTTTATGTTTCTCTCTCTTTCTCTCTGCTCACTTTTCAATCTTTTCTCTTTGCTCCGCTTTGCTTTATCTTTCTCTTCTCTCTCATTTCTATCGTGTTCTATAATGCTATCTTCTTTTCTATATCTCTCCCTCCATCATTCTCCTCTCTGTTCTTCCTTTCCCTCCCCTACTGCTCGGCGGGCTTTCCAACCTGAGATGATCTATCATTTTAGTACCTTCTCAATGATTGAACTTTTTTCCTGACCCATACCGCAATCCCGTTCTAGTCCTCTCTGCTATACGCATCCCGTTCTATTTCACTCCCGCAAACCTTGCACTTTTCGGAATTGTGTATGGATTCAACCTTCAATTTTGGTAGCACCCCGAATATCTCGGACCATTCTTTTTTCTCTCTCCATCAGTCTTGAACTCTCTCTTTCTCACTATATATCTCTCATTTTCTCTCTCTCTTTCTCTCTATCTATCTATATATATATATATATATATCTTTCTATGCTTTCACTTTTCTTCCTCTCTCCCCTCTCTTCCTCTTTCTCTCTCTTTTGTGCTCTCATTTTTCTCTCTCTCTTTCTCTCTCTTAATCTTGCTTACTCTCTCTCTCTCTCTCTCTCCGCTCTTTTTTCAGATCACTTCCTGAGATAAACATAGAACTTTGACCATTTCTCTGTATTCCTGGGCTATGAACGTCGTTCCATAGTTTTGATCCGCTTACCTCGACAAAAAACAATAAATTTTGCCTTTAAAAAATCAAAAGCAAAAAAAATTACCAATTTCACGTTTCCGATGCCCAGTTCAGCTCGAATTACTCAAAGAGTCTGGTAAAAGTTGTGAACCTGGTAAAGTCTGGTAAAAACCTGGTAAAGGTCCTATTGCCGTGTAGCGCAATTGGACTCGCAACATAATCCATTTATCACCTCTGAATTCAAAAATCGCTAAAGCACATAAGTGGGCTATCACACTCGATTTCGTTTTTTGTTCGTATGGTCTCGCAAGATTTTAATTGATTGGTCCTTGGGTTGACGGGAGTCATGTAAGTTTATGTTGAAGCCAATAATGCAGTGTTTTTATTTGCGAAAAACATAATGAAACATAACGACATCCCGTTTTTTTTTCCATGTTATGTTAACAACTAAAATTTGTATAAATACTCTCTCGCCGCAGACAACGAGAGACACCGCGACTTCTATGTCACAGAAAGGGCACAAAATACCGTACACCATGCACATTTGAAGCGCTATTCCATTTGAGACTATTATTTATACAAATTTTAGTTGTTAACATAACATGGAAAAAAAAACGGGATGTCGTTATGTTTCATTATGTTTTCGCAAATAAAAACACTGCATAAGTTTCTGCGGCCCTACTCAAGGCATCGCGAAAACTCTAAGATCACTACGTCCAGGCATCCGAAATCCGGACTAAATTATGCAGTGTTTTTATTTGCGAAAAACATAATGAAACATAACGACATCCCGTTTTTTTTTCCATGTTATGTTAACAACTAAAAGTGTTCTCAAATACTCTCTCGCCGCAGACAACGAGAGACACCGCGACTTCTATGTCACAGAAAGGGCACAAAATACCGTACACCATGCACATTTGAAGCGCTATTCCATTTGAGACTATTATTTATACAAATTTTAGTTGTGAACATAACGTGGAAAAAAAAACGGGATGTCGTTATGTTTCATTATGTTTTCGCAAATAAAAACACTGCATAAGTCTTTAGACCTGCGTGCGGAAGGAGATCGAGGCGATCTGACATCCAATGAATACAAATTCAGTCCTTGAGGACACTGGATGTACCTAAATATCATGAACTTACGTTTCGTAAAAATAAGGGTTGACATTTCTTTTTTCCGACAAAAAAATGGTAATATTACAGATAATTCTGTTGAATCATGTTAAAGATTCAGTTCATACTAGTTGTGATTGCATTTCTTGAGTAAATTTTGTTCAAATCGAGTCATCTTTTTTTATCACACACATTTAAACTACTTTGAAGGAGTAAATATATGTTACGGTTCAAATTTATTTTCGGTTCTAATTGAACCTAACCGATTAAAATTGTTTGAACAATTTGAACCGTTTAAAATGGTTTAAACATACACACAGAAAAAAATTGATCACCAATAATAAGGTTCAATGCATATTGATCACATTTTGATCATTTTTGGTTGCGCTGAGAGCGCAGGAACTGAACAATTTATATTTATCATTATGTTTTATCTAAGCCGTATTTTAATTTCAACAAGGAAGATTGCGTATTTTCGCACCAAAAAAGTTTCATTACAAAAAAGTTTTACATTTTTGTGTAACCTTCGCAAACTTCTATGTATACACAAACTTTTGAACTATAAATTTTATACATGCTGCTTCCTTGCATATTTCCTAACTGTGAAGATAGCTTCTCGTCTACCACTTTGCTTCTCTATCATTTTCACTCAGCTCATCGAGGAGAAAAGGAAATAATCTGTCGCATATGCGCGACATTTCCAATCTTCCGTAACATTAGGAATTGGAAAATACACGCTCAACGCCACCATGGAGTCGACTGTTCGTTTTTTTATTATGTATTTGAAGTGTCATCGCATAGTGAGAGTCCGCGGGTTTTAGTGAAGTGTCCCCTGTCTTGTGGCCCCAAACCAGAACATGAAGGATTGACACGTTTATTAGATTAAGACGTCATAACATGGATACCGAGAATAATTACATTAACATTATGTTATAGAATATTAGAAGCGACAATCACAATGGGGGGAATTACGTTACGAATAATGTGCCTAGGTAAGAGGGGTGGGGGTGAGCGACCGGGCCCGGTCTCCTCTCTCTCCTAGCGAAGGGGCGTATTTATAGCGCCCGGCACGAAGGCGTGGTCTCTAGCTTACATTCTCTCTGGCTTATGAGCTGTGAAGCGGAGATAAGAATATGGAGCAATGCCCTCTATCCAGAGAAGGGCGGCTTGCTATAAAGACCTATCCTATGTTCACAGTTATAATAGGGAAGGGGGATTAGCAATACAGAGCTACCAGATATTCACACCTCCAACCTTTACCCCAGGTCCGTCCTCGGACCGAAAAAGAAATTAAGAATAGTTTTAGTTCTACCTTAAATGCTATTTCTACAAAACGGTAAGGCCGAGGATTTTAAACAGCATGCATCTACTTGAAGTCTTGTGAAAAAAAAACAATCGAAACGAATGCATAAATCTTGTGAAAAAAAAAACAATCGAAACGAATGCATAAATCAAGTAAATTGGTTAAACCATGGATATATTTTATTTTATCTACATTTTTCTATGCAAAAACAGTTTCCAGAGAATTAATTAACAACTCATAAAGCGTGACATGATAAGCATCACATAAACAGAGGACAATTAAATATAAATATATATATATGCCACCGAAGAAAGACTATCTTCTTCTGCCGTCCTTTACTTGCTGTGTCCGTTGTTTTTTTTCTCCATCTTCTTCGTATCCTTTTCCCGAATTAGGCCTCGCTCCTCCTTCGATCTTGTCCCGAGATTTGTCCCTTCCGAGTCCACCCACCGCTTTTTACGACTGCTCCCTGCAATCAAGACCGAGAAGTATATGTTCCCTCCTTTTTGTTTTTGTGTGTGTGTTTTTTTTTAAAAATTATTATTATTATTATTATTATTTATTTATTTATTTATTTATTTATTTTTTTTTTTTAAATAGAATGATACCAACCTTTTCTTCCCTCTTTTTTTTCGACGCTTCTTTTTTTTTGAAGTCCTTGATCTCGCACTTTTGCCTTTCGTTTTCAAGTTTGGAGTCCTCGACGCTTGACCAATTGTCCTGCAATTAGAATCAAGAAGTGTCTCTCAATGGAACGATATACATATATGTAAAACAACTTTTTAAAAAATTAGTATTATTGTTATTATTATTATTGTTATTATTATTGTTGTTATTTTATTTTTTTTGAATTATATATGAAAAACGTCTCATTTGAATTAGCTGACTTTCCCGATCGCCCCTCCATTCCGCCGTAGAGTTCACCAACTGCCCTGACGTTGATCTGGCATCGGGTCTCTGAACAAGTAGCTTTTAGTATGCCCACTTCATTTACTGCCTGTTCGAATGTGACTATGTAGTTGCGATTTGAAAGGTTAAACTTACTCTTCTTTTTTTCTTTTTTTTTGAAAGGGTGACTTCTATGAAACCCGACGAATACTCACCTGATCTCATAGGTTCAGCTGCTGGGATTCTACGACCGTTCCATGCCTTGCTGCGTACCTCACGACCTCATACCAGATCGCGAGATCGAGGAGCGTCTTCTGGTGGCCGACCACTATGAGGGTGTCCCTCGCTCTTGTCAGTGCCACGTTGACCCTGGCTTCGTCACTTATGAATATCGACGCACCTGCTCCGACTTTGGTGGTCGCGACGATGACGATCCTCCTCTCTTTTCCTTGGAACCCGTCGACTGTCCGGACGTTGATCTCATGAAGACCTCGGCCTAACAGCTTTTGATGAATCGTTTTCATCTGCTGCCTGTAGAATGCGGCCACTGCAATCTGTGCCGGCCGCCTGGGTTGCTGATTTTCCGCATCCGAAGGAGGAATCTACGATCATTGAATCCCTGCCACCGGCCCATTTCACTACTGCCGCTGATTGTTCCCGGTTCATGGTCATGATAGTGCCGTCACTCTTCTTCACTTGGACTGGATGATCTGGAAACTCTACCGGGCGGGCCCTTTTTTCTTTTCTAGAGTATATCATGTTCAGAATTTTTGTTCTACTTTCTTTGATTCTTACGCCCTAACCGGTTGTTATTATCCGGAATAACGCGCTATCGAGGGGGTCTGTGAGAAGTGCTCTCAACGTACCCGTGACTGGTATACCATTGCTTCCTTTCAGCGCCGTGGCAACGAGCGCCATTTGCGTCAAGGGTATGGATATCTTTGCTCGCGCTTTGTTCCTTTCTGGATCAGGTATCCAGATGTCGATTCGTACTTCACATGGCTCGGCTTCGTTCAGTTGAAGGCTCAAGCGCTGAGCGTCTTCGAATTCCGGGAGCGCAGAATCTATCTCGATGTCTGCCGTGGCATTTGCGTCTGTCTCCTTCACGACCGAGAAGAGCAGCATTTCCGCCACGATATCTCCCTTTTTAGAGGCATCGGTGTAAGCCCGGTAGGTTACTCCCAAGGCCATGGAGTCCTCCATGCACGTGGTGGTTCTTACTACATTACGATCATATCCCATAGCCTCTCCGAATCTGTCATCGATGTCTTCTTGCTCTTCTTTGCTCAACGGTTGAGCAAACGTTATAGGTTTGACCGGTGGAGGCCGTGTGTAGCCCTGTACTGCCTCCCGGTACTCTTTTTCTTTCCCCGCTCTTGGTGGTTCGATCGTGCAGAAACCGGAGGATTTTGGTGGCCTGCCGTATGCCCAGACAATCTCGCCTTGATTAGGAGGATTGGCCTCTTCCCCATTTCTGTCCACGAAGTCCCTCGGTCTGATGTTAGCTATATTCCTGCTCCCACTTCGCAACATAGTAATTCTCTTTGAAGCTCTTTTGCCCATTACCACTTCCATGATGTACGCCATCTTTTTTTGAAAAGGATCCCATGGCGACGGGCACTGCTAGTTCTGCCACCCAGGGCAACATCGTTTGTTCCGCGAGGATGTCTGGGTTTAGCTCCGGTACGTATTTGTTCCTTTTACCTGGGTTTCTAAGCGCGACTTTGTATACATAAAATAGGTCATCGTAAGCCATTTTTGACAAGTCGATGTTCGGTCTGCCCGTAATTCCCGATATGGTCAGGGCGTCTATATATATATATCTCAGGTCTGGTCGATCCGGTGCGAACACTTCGTAGTGGACCGCTTCCAGAACCGGCTTTCCGTTGGAAGCATCTCCGCAATGTCTGTACAATACTGGGTTTAACCCCTCGATTACTTCATGTGTAAGCATTGTTCGACCGTCCTTCTCACCCTGTTTCTTTCCTTGAGGCCTTGGCGTTCGCGACTCCATCAGTTCTTTCGTCGTGTTACGGAAAAGTTCGACCGTCTTGAGCGTGATCAAGGAGGCACACGGGGCTTTGTCATTACGTGACGTCCCGTGCTCTTTTCTTGGCGCCTGAATCTCTTTCCTATCCACGTCGATGTAGGGGTTATTTGCTCTCGCGTTTTCCCAGTAAGCCTTTTTCACTTCCGGATCTACATGTGGCATCGTGTAGATGGCTGGTTGTGGCTCAGTTCTCTCGTCTAGCATGTGACGAAAGGGGTGCGTCTGTGGCATCGATTTTTTTTTCTTCAGACAAGGACATCTCGGCCATCTGGAAAATGTTCTCAAAGATGGGCTCGTCCAGCCCGTACTGGGGATTTCGGTGATTTATTTCTTCCGATAATGGTGACCTCAGAATGAGGTCACCAACCGGTGTGAGAGAAGCAACCGGCGGAGCGGTGCCGAGGCCTGAGATGTCGTCCGTGTTTGGGGAGAGAGGGTTAAATTGTTCCAACAACGGTGTCCCCTGAATGGGGGCACCAGCTGGGGTGGGGGTTCTGTCGACTTCGGCAACTTCTGCGTTTAGGGGGGAAAGTTAAACTGTTCCAACAACGGTGTCCCCTGAATGGGGGCACCAGCTGGGGTGGGGGTTCTGTCGACTTCGGCAACTTCTGCGTTTAGGGGGGGGGGGGAAAGTTAAACTGTTCCAACAACGGTGTCCCCTGAATGGGGGCACCAGCTGGGGTGGGGGTTCTGTCGACTTCGGCAACTTCTGCGTTAAGGGGGGGAAAGTTAAACTGTTCCAACAACGGTGTCCCCTGAATGGGGGCACCAGCTGGGGTGGGGGTTCTGTCGACTTCGGCAACTTCTGCGTTTAGGGGGGGAAAGTTAAACTGTTCCAACAACGGTGTCCCCTGAATGGGGGCACCGGCTGGGGTGGGGGTTCTGTCGACTTCGGCAACTTCTGCGTTTAGGGGGGGGGAGTTAAACTGTTCCAACAACGGTGTCCGCTGAATGGGGGCACCAGCTGGGGTGGGGGTTCTGTCGACTTCGGCATTGTCTAACGCCGGTCGTTCGTGGTCGGGCGGGATCGACCTCCTGGATTTTTTTTGCCGGTGGTGGTTTCCCTCTTATCGCTTGTCTTGGCATGCTCGCTCACTTAATCAATGTTGGCGTTTTTTTTTTTGTTTTTTTTTGACGCGAGCTTACTCGACAAATTCTCGCCGCGCGCGAATATATAGGGTTTGCGAAACCAATCAAGAAAACGTTAATACGAACATCAACGTGATGATAAGCTTGCGACATTTAATCTACCACGCTGTTAAGACGGCATGTCCGTTACTCGGAGCTCGAAACAGATCAATGCTCGATTGTCGGAGGCCTTTCGCAACAAGAGGATGGAAGTTGGCAATCGAAAGGGAGGGAAGCGACTATTCTTTATGAGAAGACCAGACCTATTTTGTTGAGAAGCAAACAGAATGTGAGAATACTGATTTCCGTGTTGGGAAGCATAAGGATTGAAGAATTTAAGGTCCCGTTTAATTCTTAAAATTTTCTTAGATCTCCACCATCGCGGTTAGAAACGTTTAGGGGTGTAGAACGTGGGCATTGTAAGCGAATAATTCTGGGAAGTGCAAAGTACGTTTCTAGCTATAAACTGAAGAAGTTCATTGATAAAACTAGGAAATAATAACGGCCAAAACGAATCCCTAAGGACTCCGAGAGGACTGAATAAGAATGTGAGAGGGATTTATTAATAGGTATTGCTTACGTTCGTTGAGAGAAAAAGGCGGACGAGAATTTGGTAAAACATTTTGTGAAAGCGAATGAAGATGATTTATGAAGATGTATGTAGATTAATAGGAACAGTATCAACAGACTTACTGTAATCAACGAAAAATAGTAAAAAAATTTAAGAAAAAGCAGACTGATCAAGTGTTTGATGCCATTTTGAAAGAGACATTGGGAGAATTGATGAGCAAGCCCTTTGGAAAGAAATACGTGGGTATCGATCACGTTTAGAAATAACTACTTTTCGAGAAATTGCCATAAAAATCACGATTCGCATATGCATATTAAATGGCGGGAATTGCATTTACATGAACATGACGACGTGTAAATGAGAGAATAACATTGTATGATTAATCGCTTAATTGATTTCCTTTCGCGCGTTAGTAATGATTGATATGACTGGATATTTAGCGCTGGTGCAATTGAGAGGCGATTCCGAAACAAGAAATGATGAGAGTGTGGTGTGAGTTGTTTATCTTATAGGACAAAGAAGAGAAAGAGGCTAAGGAGAAGAGAAAAGTAAGGCCGGGAAATCATACACCATGAAATAAACGAAGGTTTGAGATAATTGGCGAAGCAGGATATATTACAGTTCAAAAATGAAAATAAGAATGTATACATACATATACATCGACACATATACATACAAATATTCATATACGTATATACATATACACGTACGCATGTACATACACATATATAATAAACACTCATATACATATATATTTTCCGGAGAAGTTGTTCCGAAAAGCATGAGAAGAATGCGCAAATCACAGATAACGGAAGAACATGAGCATAGTAAATATAAGAATGCATAAACGAAGTGAATTGCGAGCACCACATGATATGATATAATTCATGGAGCGCAGAAGCAAGAGAGCGCTCTTATGATCATCAAAGTTCAAAGATAGACAAGCATTACAACAAAAAAAACAAAAAAAATTTACGGAAGAACATGAGCATAATGAGTATAAAAATGCATACATGAAATAAATTGCGAGCACCACATATTATGATGTAATTCATGGAGCGCAGAAGCAAGAGAGCGCTCTTATGATCATCAAAGTTCAATGGTAGACAAGAATCTCAGAGAAATTAACGGAAGAACATGAGCATAATGAGTATAAAAATGCATACATGAAATAAATTGCGAGCACCACATATTATGATGTAATTCATGGAGCGCAGAAGCAAGAGAGCGCTCTTATGATCATCAAAGTTCAATGGTAGACAAGAATCTCAGAGAAATTAACGGAAGAACATGAGAATAATGAGTATAAAAATGCATACATGAAATAAATTGCGAGCACCACATATTATGATGTAATTCATGGAGCGCAGAAGCAAGAGAGCGCTCTTATGATCATCAAAGTTCAAAGGTAGACAAGAATCACAGAGAAATTTACGGAAGAACATGAGAATAATGAGTTAAAAAAAATGCGTACATGAAATAAATTGCGAGCACCACATATTATGATGTAATTCATGGAGCGCAGAAGCAAGAGAGCGCTCTTATGATCATCAAAGTTCAAAGATAGACAAGAATTATAGAAAAATTTACGGAAGATCATGAGCATAATGAGTATGAAAATGCGTACATGAAATAAATTGCGAGCACCACATATTATGATGTAATTCATGGAGCGCAGACGCAAGAGAGCGCTCTTGTGATCATTAAAGTTCAAAGGTAGACAAGAATCACAGAGAAATTTACGGAAGATCCTGAGCATAATGAGTATGAAAATGCATACATGAAATGAATTGCGAGCACCACATATTATGATGTAACTCATGGAGCGCAGACGCAAGAGAGCGCTCTTATGATCATCAAAGTTCAAAGATAGACAAGAATTACAGAAAAATTTACGGAAGATCATGAGCATAATGAGTATGAAAATGCGTACATGAAATAAATTGCGAGCACCACATATTATGATGTAATTCATCGAAGGTAAGTTAATTCATAGAGCACGGAAGCAAAAAGAAAGAAGAAAAAAATGAATAAAATAAAACACAAAAACAAAAATCTTATGTTCTGATTATTAAGTACCTATTCCTGGGCGTTTCTATATGTGGTATTTTTTTTGAAATGATACTCTGAAACCTGAAATTAACTAAGAAGCCTTTTGCCCCTGCCTACCGATGAAGTTACCGATTCCTGTTATTTTATAATTTACTTTTTCTTCCTTAAGTTATATTGATGAGTTGTCTCCTTGGTTTCCTGCTTACTTGGTTTGTCTAGACGGTTGCTGGGAACTTAACGGGGGTTCGAGTGGGGCGGGTTTTGACCGGGACCTCTGAAGATGTCTTAATGTGTACCTGCCCCGCTGTGCAACTTCCCAAATCATATTGGAACTGAGAGAAACAATCATTGTATTCCACTAACAATTCTTCCAGCTGGGAGCGTTCCTCTTCGCTTAGTTCTGACTCCGTGAGGTCTGGTATCTGCACTTCTTCTGCCGCTTCCCACTTGGTTTCCGTTATCTTCACCCTTGGAGCCGATCTGTCATCTGCGAATGCTGGTTCTGCTGTTGACAAACCCATTCCTTGGTAAAGTTTTATCCTCATGTTAGTCGGGTTTGTCACCAATATGTACGCTGATTGAGATGTAATAAGGGCAGGGGCTATGATTAATCCCCTTTCGGCAATTTTGCGAGATACTGAGCACAACGTAACATCCTCTCTAGTCGGCGGGTCTATATTGCATTTTACAAATGTTTCTGAGTTCGCCTCCAATACTACTTGAGTTGCCGCTCGAACCATTATCCTATCCTCTGGTTTTAGCGAGTTCACCTCAAGTTGCGCCCCAAACGTCACCACGTTTTGCCCTATTGTGAGTGTTTTATTCGTATAATCGAAGGTAAGTGGTGGTAACCTGGCCAATACGTCGTTTCCTATTATTATTTCGTACTGACTGCTGCTGCTGGGCGTACACCGTGTTTTTGTGAAGTGAAGAACTTCACTTACCTCGTGACCTGCGATTTCGAATACAGCCACGGAGCTTCCTGCAAAGTCTACTGGTATACCTGCCATTCCTACCGCTGACGTTGTTTCCGGTAGCTGAACGTTAAAAATGCCCAGGGCTGGACAAATAGATGTATCAGCTATGGTTATGTTACTTCCCGTATCTATCAGAGCGTTCATGTACACACCGTTGATTTTTTTATTGGGATATGGGCTGTGAAGTATTTTCTCTTACCTTGTAATAGTATATTCACGCTCGGGAAGGAAATTTGCGGTGGCCAACTTGCCTGGTCCTGTGAACTATGCCTTGTGAATCCGTCAGTACTTTCCTTAAATCTTTCGAAGCTACGATCATAAAACGACATATTTCGCCAAGTTCTTCTATTGGGTGTTTTCAGGGCCTCTAATTGTTCTGGTATATTGCCTTCTACTCTTGGGACGTTTTCCAACCTGTTATTTACTGATCGTCCGAAGGAGGGTCCGAATGAACCCTCCCCTGACTGGGGGCTCTCCGTCGGCGTCTCGTTCGTGTCCGGCGGTCGTCCTTGGATGTTCTCGAGGCTTCTGCCACTTCGCAGCTTCATCGCTTCCTGAAAGCGGAAGCTGTTTACTTTGAGCCTGATTAAAGGGAACAATGACGATCAGTCATCCAGGGATGTGGGAGGGGCCTGCAGCCTCTCCCTGCTCGAGAGTGAGAGAGAATGGGAGAGAGAGAGAAAGGGGTGAGAGCGTTATGCCTGCCGATGGGATGAGATAGATGTATTGGGTGAACTGTCCGTGGCTCACTGAAGATTTCTGCGCTGATAAAATTCTTCTTTGTCTCCCGTTTCCTCTGATAAAATTCCTCTCTAACCTTTGGAATGCCTTTTAGTCTGGGATGTGTTTAGTACTTTTGAAAACTACTGGTTGGAATGTGGCATTTGTCGGGGACTTTTTGAAATAATCTCACAGCTGAATCATTCCCAGACCGCAAAAGCCCCTTTTTTCTAAAATCTTTCTAACTTACTTCAGATTTAATGGTAGAAATGGCATCTCAGAGCGACTCCTTTAAAAAATAACATGGTGAAAAGAGACAGAGATGGTTTTTTTTTTAAAACAAAAGCCTTTTAGACTGGAATGACTGGAATTTTGCTTCCTTCGTCTGATCGCGGATCTGAACCAATCTAAAGAAAAATTTAATACAAAGGAAGAAGAGAAAAGAAAAAATGCCTTCCTTTGACTAATCGGGCTCACAGAAGGAGAGAGAGAGAGAGAGAGAGAGAGAGAGAGAGAGAGAGAGAGAGAGAGAGAGAGAGAGAGAGAGAGAGAGAGAGAGAGAGAGAGAGAGAGATAGAGACAGAGAGAGAGAGAAAAGGAGACACAGAGGCACATTCTATTCGTCATTTCCCAAAGAGCGTGCACCGCTACGCCAGGAGAGTGTTAGAGGCGATGAGACATTGTATGGTGAGATTGAAAGAGCAAAGCGTGGCTGAAATAGCACGAGGTATACTGTAGGTAAAGAGCACGGAAGTTAGGCGGATAGAGATATGTCTGAGCGAGAGGAATAGATGTATGTACGTAACTCGCTCTTTTCACAAAAGAAATGTGCCATTAATCGGGGGAAATGTGAGCATAAGGCAACTTTTCCGAGGATAACCTATCAACAGTCAGGAAAGCGTACCGGCAAAAGCTTTGTCCTAACAAGTGGCAATTCGCATACGCTACCAATGTTTTTGGCCTGGGAGAGTCACCCTGTACGCTGGCTCTCCACTGCTAACAGTTTGGCAAATGTAAAGTGAAAATTAAAGAGAGAGAGATCATAATTCTTCTGGTTCAGCGACATGAAAACACAAACAGAAAAATGCAAAATGAAATATTTCTTCTCTTTTTTTTAAAACTGGGTATAATGAAAATGAATCAACCATCGCGTCACATGAAAAGAGCGAAAATAATAGGAACTTCAAGAGCTTACTTAGCATTTTCGTAATAGCTACACATTAATTGCTGAAGACGTTTTAGCACCAATAAGTTCATATGACTCAACCTGACGTGGAATAATATTCTCTCAATCTTGAATAAGGAGGACAATCATGACATGAATCCAAAGTCAGCATCACATGGACACAAAAGAAATCTTACGATAATCAGGAATGAGATAACCTTTTGAATAATTTACTTAACATACGCGCTTTAACTTCTAAAGAAACGTTTGCAATGATAAGTTCCTCTGACTCGAGCAAGGCACCTCTTTCTTCTCTCTTTCTCTCTTTTTTCTTAATTGGCCGAACGGCCCAGACAACAGTGTTAACAGCCGCGCAACCTTATGCTTATGACCTCTGAAATTGATACGGTCTCTCTGAGACATAAACAAATTTGCGCCACAAACACGATGGAATAAACTGGACTTACCACTTGCAGTACATTGTGTACGCTGCTTCCTGCTACTTGATCCTCCAAAGAACCCAGTATCATCTTCATTCTCTCTCTTTTCCCCATTTCGCTTCCCTCTCTTATTTCTTTCTTCTTCTTCTCTTTTTTTTTGTAATTTTTTTCTTTAAACTTTGGTTATTATAAACTCGGAGTGGCGCCCACAGAGAGGGAGCGCCTCCCGAAGTGGGTCATCACACGTCTCCTCCAGCTATCAACACAAGGACTCTCTCTTCTCGCTCTGCTTCTCCCTTTTTCTCTCTTTTTTTTTGGTACCTTGGAATTTTTTTTTTTTTTTTTGCAAAGATCTAACGTCTTATGACGCGTTAACTGGCCAACCTAGTACGTGATCCTAGGATTTCACTTCAAACTCACTGGTCCTCCTAGTACGTTTTCCCTAGGGCATTACACAAATCATCGGTCTTCCTAGTACGTTTTCCCTAGGGCATTACACAAATCACCGGTCTTCCTAGTACGTTTTCCCTAGGGCATTACACAAATCACCGGTGTTCCTAGTACGTTTTCCCTAGGGCATTACACAAATCACCGGTCTTCCTAGTACGTTTTCCCTAGGGCATCACAACTCACCGGTCTTCCTAGTACGTTTTACCTAGGGCATTACACAAATCACCGGTCTTCCTAGTACGTTTTACCTAGGGCATTACACAAATCACCGGCCTTCCTAGTACGTTTTACCTAGGGCATTACACAAATCACCGGCCTTCCTAGTACGTTTTCCCTAGGGCATCACAACTCACCGGTCTTCCTAGTACGTTTTCCCTAGGGCATCCTAGTACGTTTTCCCTAGGGCATTACACATTCACATCAGCAACACACACACGCGCAAACACACACACACACACAAAAGAAACACAACGACGGCGCTCACATTTTCACCCCTTAACATGTTATAATGTAGAAAATAAAAAAAAGTTAAAAGGGCATCAAGACGGGACACCAAACCTTCCCCCGCGGCTCTCTAAATAAGAACCACTCGCTGCTACCAGTGAGAGTCCGCGGGTTTTAGTGAAGTGTCCCCTGTCTTGTGGCCCCAAACCAGAACATGAAGGATTGACACGTTTATTAGATTAAGACGTCATAACATGGATACCGAGAATAATTACATTAACATTATGTTATAGAATATTAGAAGCGACAATCACAATGGGGGGGGGAATTACGTTACGAATAATGTGCCTAGGTAAGAGGGGTGGGGGTGAGCGACCGGGCCCGGTCTCCTCTCTCTCCTAGCGAAGGGGCGTATTTATAGCGCCCGGCACGAAGGCGTGGTCTCTAGCTTACATTCTCTCTGGCTTATGAGCTGTGAAGCGGAGATAAGAATATGGAGCAATGCCCTCTATCCAGAGAAGGGCGGCTTGCTATAAAGACCTATCCTATGTTCACAGTTATAATAGGGAAGCGGGATTAGCAATACAGAGCTACCAGATATTCACAGCATCATGCTTTATTTTTTTTTAAACCAGTGTAATAGAATTTTTCTAAACCAGTGTAACTAGTGAAAATAATAGACCTTGAATTTTTTTAAATTCTACTTTGAATCTTTTGTTTGTAAGCTTGTTGGAAAAAAAAGTTGGTGATTTGAAGTGTCATCGCATCATGCTTAATTTTTTTTAAACCAGTGTAATAGAATTTTTCTAAACCAGTGTAACTAGTGAAAATAATAGACCTTGAATTTTTCAAATTCTACTTTGAATCTTTTGTTTGTATGCTAATTGGAAAAAAAGTTTGTTGATTTGAAGTGTTCATTACATTCCAGAGAAACACGAAATTTTTGTTTTAATTTGGAAGAAAAAAAAAGAAAAAACTCAAGAAAAAAAGGAAGAAAATCTCGCAATTTATGGGCGAGGTTTAATACAGCACACTTTTTTCCAAGTGAACAATATTATTGACCACAAGTGAACAGTTTCGCAGTTCGCGAATTAGCGCTAGGAAAGGCGAGTTTTACTACAGACTGAACAATATAAATTGCACTAACCACATCGTCCCCTTTATATTGTTCAGAAAATGTATCAAAACTGATCAATTTTTCTCTGTGTGTATATAAACATTAATAACCGAAAACTAGAAAATCAATGAAGGCCAACTGATGAACAAAAAGTATTGGAAGTTTTTGCTTGGGAATGAAAGATTCAATTCAATTCAATTCAATTCAATTATTTATTCCTTGAAGACATATAAACATATGCATACAATGGAGATTTGTCGCAGTTGCGATTTCAGTACAGGCATATTTATTTAGAAAAAAAGGAGATGAAAGAGATTAAGTTTGAAAAGAGTCGGTAAATATCAATTCATCGGAATTATAATCGTATTCTGGCCACAGGTAGAATAGAAGAAAAGGGAAGATTTCCGGCTTAGAAAAATTTTACGCTGACGTGGCCGTACGGCTTAGGCTAACGAAACTGTATAAAAAATGCCGCTCTCATCTGACCCATTGAACCTCTGGTAAAAGGAGTCCCTAAAGTGCAAAAGTGCCGCTTAGGCTTAGTAATTTTATGCTAAGGAAAAAATTTTTAAATGCAGAGTGTCAGAAAAATTGATATAATTTTTTAAAATTTCTTTTTCCGCTGTTAATTCACGTCTCTTATTGATCTGAAGTTCATTGTAGAAAAGATTGTCCCACTGCCAACGAGTGCCGGCTTCTCGCACGCAATGTTCTACGACCTCGGCCACACGTGGATACGGTTTAGCTCTTGTGGTTTATAATCCGTTCGACATAAAAAAACAGCGATATGAGAGATTCATGAAAATTACTTTGTTTTCTACAACAAAAATTTTTCATTAATTTTTTTCCACTTGAAGCTCACTCAGTCAATTTCAGGATGTTTTGTGAGCACCAGGAACATTTTCTACAAGCATTTGATCACAACCGAGAATGGAAACTTGCCAGAAAGGTAGAAACAAGAGTTAGCCCTTTGAAGTTGATTAGTACACTTGAATACCTGGCTTTTTGAATCTTTGAAAAAGAGTTTCTATCAAATTTTTTGTACTTTAAAAACTCAAGCTAACGTTATTGACAATGTAAGTAGTTCGTTATTAGACGAGGAAGTACAGCAGAGAACGTGTGAAGGTTTGTGAACTACTATCTCAATCAGAAATGAAAGAGATGAATAAGGAGATCTCCGAAGCTTCTTGGAGATGAATAACGAGATCAACCCGTTGAATTATATGACGCTCAAATTGATAGTTCTGCCACGGTTCGATTATTTCAATAAAATTGTATGTGTACACTATGATTAGAATAGGTTTTTTGCAGCTCCTACGGAATACAATTCATGAAGAAGCATACAATATTCATGGAGAATCGGTTGCCCTTGGCAAAAAAATAATAATTGATGCTTTGAACTTACTGATAGTCATCGCGTCATGCTTAATGAATTTTGTTTAAACAAGTGTAATACAAAGAACATATTAAAATTTAAATTGTGCTTCGACTCGTCTGGTTTTGATTTGTTGATATTATTTAAATATTTTCCTCTCGTTATTTAGAGAATGATCGAAATGTCAGTCTATTACAGAGAACCTTTGAGTTTTTTTAAATTCTGCTTTGACTCTTCTGTTTGTGTTCATCGAGATTGTGATGAAATATTTTCCTTTAGTGATTCCGATAACGATTTTATCATGCTTGTTGATTAAAAAATTGTTTGTTGGTTTAAAGTGTTCATTACATGCCATATAAATACACAATTTTTTACTTGGAAGAAAAAAAGCCAAAAAGGCTATGTAAAACAACAACGAAACAGCTCGCAAGTTATAGGCGAGGTTTGATACTGCACACTTTTTTGCAAGTGAACAATTTTATTGACCACAAGTAAACAGTTTGGCAATTCGCGAATTAGGGCGAGTTTTACTACAGACTTAACAATATAAAGGGCATTGACCACATCGTCCCCTTTATATTGTTCAGAAATTGTATCAAAAGTGATCAATTTTTTCTATGTGTAAGGTAGTGAGATTCGCAATGATCTCATCGTTTAGAGATTAATGTAGCGGCAGCTCTAGCGAATAAACGCCTAGTGAAGTTTCTTTGAACTCTTTCAATTTCATTTACCAAACCGATAGCAACTGGGGACCAAACTTCACATCCATAATCAAGTATGGGCAGAATGTAAGTCTTACATGCACGAATCAGGATGGTAATAGAGGTGGTTTTTTAGAGAACGGAAGATTATGTTCATGCACCTGAATGCTTTCGAAACCATAATATTGATATGGTTGGAAATTGTAGTGAATAATGGAAACTAACCTAAATCACGAATATAAATTTGACTGAGCAATAAACTATCTTATGAAGTATGATTTACTGGGGTTGTTATTACCACAGTGCATCACGAGACATTTGGGCGTTGAAATACTCAGAGACCATTTTGAGGCGTAATCGGATATTGCATCTAGAGCGAGTTGAAGGAGAATAGAATCTTCAGAGAAAACTTTAACGACGTCGGCGTAAAGGAAACAATGAACGCCTTGTGGTATCATATACACAATATCGTTAATGAACACAGTAAAAAAGGGGAAAAATTATTGGTCCACCATTTAAATAGAAGTGTCACCAAATAAAATAGTAACGTCCACCAAATAAAATAGTAACGTCCACCAAATAAAATAGTAACGTCCACCAAATAAAATAGTAACGTCCACCAAAGAAAATAGTAACGTCCACCAAATAAAATACTAACGTCCACCAAATTTTGTGTTTTTTTTTTAAAAAAAATTTTTTTTTCCATAAAATTAAAAAAAATTTTTTTTTCCTAAGCCTAAGCGTTTTGGCCCTTTGTTACTTCTTCCTTTGTTATAAAAAATTTTTCCTAAGCCTAAGCGTTTTGGCCCTTTGTTACTTCTTCTGGTAGGTGCGTCGCGGCCCCCTTCGCGTCGCGGCTTTTATTTATTTTTTCTCAGAAAGAGATTTTATTCATGAAAACTCCCTTCCCCCTTTCTCCTTAGGGCTCCCCTTCCCCCCTTTAGGGCCCCCCTTTCCCCCTCCTCCCCCCTCCCTAGGGCCCCTACCTCCCTTTCTTAGGTAGGGCCCTCTTCTTCCCCCCTTCCCCCTTTAGGGCCCTCCTCCCTTCCCTGCTTAGGTAAACCCCCCTCCCCCTCCCCCCTTTCCTTTCCCCAAAATTTATAAAGATATTTTTTTAAAGGAAAAGAAAAGAGAGAAAAGAAGAAAGAAATATAAAAAAAATTGAGAGAGCAGAAAAAGTTTGGTGTGGTGTAGGGTGAGAAAAAAACCTTTGGTGTCAGGTGAGAAAAAATGCCATGGTGAATTTCACGAAAAAAATTGGTGGAGTTTTAATTTGGTGGAAAAAACCATACAGGTTGGTGTCAGGTGAGAAAAAAATGCCGTGGTGAATTTCACAACAAAAAAAATTTGGTGGACGTTAGTGTTTTATTTGGTGGACGTTACTATTTTATTTGGTGGACGTTACTATTTTATTTGGTGGATGTTACTATTTTATTTGGTGGACGTTGCTATTTTATTTGGTGGACGTTACTATTTTATTTGGTGACACTTCTATTTAAATGGTGGACCAATAATTCATGCCCGAAGTTATATTACATTACTGATGAATTCGACTCCTTTGAAATTTTTTCGCTAGCCGAACGGGGTTCTGACAGTATATAAGACGATGCTGGGAATAATTTTCACCAAAATGCTCAAAATGTTGTTCCTCAGCCAAAAACTTTATTTTGCCAAGATTTCGAGTATGCGAACTTGGGAGAAGGAATTTCCGATATTAGTCTTTTTTTAGCTGCCAAAATAGGGACGAAGAATCGGCCACTATTTCGCAGTGCCACATGATGAATGACTCCGTGGCCAAGTTTTGTTCCTGACAAGTCACGGACAATTTTGCTTTTTCCTTTGTTCTATGCTTTGGCACTGCCAAACTCGGCTCTTTTTTTGAACACTTTTTGTCCGTTGAACACAGCTCCGCAACGACCACATATTAACCACTTCTAGCGACGTACCCCAACCGAGTTCAGTAAACTCGGTTGAGGTACGTCGCTAGAAATGGTTGGTCTGTGGGCGTTGTAGCTGCTGGTATTGCAACTCGGCCTTTTGGATGAGATCAAAGCCTAGTATTGGCACTCCCCAAAGAGTTACTGAGAGCGATCCTCCATCATCCCAGAAATGAGGCTGAGGAGTTGCAGGGGCAACAAAAAAGCCCGATTTTGGCAGTGACAAAACAAGGACAAAAAACCCGGTTCTGGCAGTGACAAAACAAGGACAAACAAAAACCCGATTTTGGCAGTGACAAAACAAGGACAAACAAAAACTGGATTCTGGCAGTGACAAAAGCGGTGACAAAACGAGTACAAAGTAGAAAGCTTGTTTTTTGACGGTTTTTCGAAGCAAGCCCGTCAAAACGCATGTTATTTGCTGCCATTTATCATGGCGCTTTTTTCCGTTTCTTGCCATGGAAAAGCTTGTTTTTTCAAGAGAAATCTGCCCGATGAACAAAATTTTTAGCATTTTGACGAAAATTATTCCCAGCATCGTCTTATATGGTAAACGCGTAGTATATGGTGAACGATATCGTTAGGGATTATATTCAAAGTCCTATTCAAATAGAGGTAGATGAGGCGGCTTGCATACCTCTCCTCTTTGTGAGTCTGCACACACAAAAAAGGATGAGGCATAAAGGCATACATGTGGTTTATGAATAGTAACAATTTGAAAGTATGCCTGCGCGTAAATATGAAAGTATGCTAGAAAGGGCATACAATCAATGAATGAATGGGATATTTTTGAGAGTATGCTTTGTTTGCTCTCTTCGTTTTCTGGGGGCTGATCGAATCTGCAAACCCGGCTGATTTAGGTTGCTCTATATACAGAAAGAACACTTAAAAGAAGAAGTAGACAAAGTCAATGTTAAACTCACATACCATGGAAAATATATGGACAACATTCCTCTCAATCGCATTTTTAACAAAGCACTCAATCATCATAAAAATGAAGATTTCATGAAAAAGATCAACAAACCTTTCAAATTTCGTATAATATATAAATTTAAAGATCCTATAAGTAAATATATATTCAATTATAACACTTTTTTAAGAAAACTGGACTGTCATCTAATTAATAAGATATCAAACGAAAAATGTGCATGTCATAAATACCCTAATCTCATAGACAAAACCCTTGGACATATATGTACAGGTGATACACATTGCACCCCTTATCCAATTCTACAAAATATTCTCAATAAAGGCCTTAAATACAGGATTAACACTTCTAGCTCTAGTAAAGAATACATTATTAACGAAATCAAAGAATCTATATCTCTTACCATAAATAAACTTACTAAGAAATATAATCTCAACTATAAAAATAGAAATAAAATTAAAGAAACATTAAATACATATTGCATAGATAAAATAACTGTTTATTTAGATAAATTTCACTATAATGACAACATAGAATACAGAAAGATACAATATGTTGTTAATCAATTACAACAAGAATTCATAATCACTCCTATAGATAAAGCTACCAACAATTACGCATTCATATGTAAGAAAATCTATCTCAAATTTATGAATGAAGAAATGAATACTAGTCATAATAACGTCAAAACATATCAACCTATTACATCTCCCAGCATCATTGAAATTATCAACAGTCATATGAAACAAACCAGATACTTCAAAATAGATACTATGAACTTAAAACCATTTCAAATTCCACAAGTTTATGGCATACCTAAAATGCATAAAAACCCTATCAAATTCAGATTCATTACTGGCGCATCCAATAGTAGTCTTAAACCCATTTCTATTGAATTACAACTCATTCTCAAACATTTATCAAAACATTTCAAAAATTACTGTAAACAAACTAGCGAAAGAAAGGGTATTAACCACTTATTCTCTATACTAAATACAAAACCATTATTAGAAGCATTGAAACCAACAAATAATAAGAATAGAGAAATATTTTGTGCAGACTTCACATCTTTATTCACCAATTTACCTCACGATGTAGTTAAACGCAAAATGGATAGTCTAATTAAAACATGCTTCAAAAACAGTTGTTATGAAGCTATAACAATCAATGGTTATTATACTTATTATACTAACGACACTTCGCAAAAAAGAACTTATTTGCCTTATGAAATTTATAAAATGATTACTTACATTCTAGAAAACAGTTATATTACATATAACTGTACTCTATACAAACAAAATAAAGGAATACCTCAAGGAAATAATGCTTCACCACAATTAGCAGATCTAACATTAGCCATGATGGAGTTCCAATACATTAATAAAAATATAGATAGATATCATATATTAAATAGATCTTTACACTGTACATTCAGATATATTGACGATCTACTACACATTTCAGATAAAACCCAAGAATTCGTAACAATAACCAAAGAAATGTACCATAGTTCACTAACTCTGGAACAGACAAATATCAAAAAGAATACAGCCGATTTCCTAGATCTCAATATAAAACTCGAGGAAGATGGAAATAATAAACTTAAAATGTTTAATAAAACAGACGAGTATAACTTTAAAATACTTAAATATCCTCATTATACTTCTAATATACCTATATATATTGGACTTAATACTATATATACAGAAACACTTAGGTTTACCGACAATTGCACATACTTTGAAGACTTCCTCAAGAGAATGCGCGGTATGATTAACACATATCAGGAAAATCGATTTCCAGATGATATTATACTTAATAGGATAATTAAAACTCTAAACAGAAATCCTAAAATACAACTTAATACAACCTAATACCGTAAACTATAGAATTACGGAACATATTATAGAACTTAAGAAATAAAGAAAAATAGACCACTACTACAAACTACAATTAGTTGTTGCTCTAGATTGCTTCAATACAATCCCGCTCATTACTTTTCATAAATGCTTGGATAGCATTCTCTATCTTATCTTCCAGTTTTTCATTATTTTGTTTTATTTATTTATTTTTGTTTATATGTGTTTATTTGTTTTTGTTTTTATTCTGTATAGTTTAATTCTAAGCTATTCGTTATAATTATACTCGTTTCTCTCTGGGCACTCACTGATGAGCCCCACCCAGAGAGAGCAGAAGTCTGTCTGAGTTGGGGCGAAACAGGCTTCTGCTACATTATATTTTCAGCAGTGATATCTTAAATGTAAATAAATTAAATTTTATCAACTCTTTTACCTTTTTTTTCTATAATAATTAATTGATCCCCGCAATTTGAAACATGCTGATAGACTTTGTTTAATCTTCAACTACAATCTACGTTTTTGAACTTTTCGGAAAATTGGCGTGCAGGGTTCGGTGGTTGCAATGTGTCTTATAATTTACTGTATCTTACTGTATCAAATTACTGTATCGCTTTATTTTATTCACTTATTTGACATTTGTATTTATTCTTTTATTCGAATTTATTCACTTATTTGACTTTGTTAAGCTAATCTATGCCCCACCCAGAGAGAGCAGAAGTCTGTCTGAGTTGGGGCGAAACAGACTTCTGCTACATTATATTTTCAGCAGTGATATCTTAAATGTAAATAAATTAAATTTTATCAACTCTTTTACCTTTTTCTATAATAATATACACTTATTATCTCGGTTACTCATTAGGGGAAAAGGTCACATACGAATCGCATCGTGTGAATCATTCAACTAAGTCATTCTGGATGAAAGGAGGCATCGTGTAAAAAAGCACTTTCTTTGAAAAGGCCCTTCGCGAAATTCACAAACAAATAAAAAATTTTGAATGAAAAACACAAGAAACAGCATACATACTGTCTTTTTGTATAGAGCACACTTACAAAGTATGTATATTTAGCATACTTTCATTGTGTAGACAGCATACTTTCAAATTATTCCTAGCATACTTTTATTTTATTACTATTCTATCAAAGTATGAAGAGTAACACTTGTGGGAGGAACAAATTGGAATACTTTTAAAGTATATAGTTCCATTTTCATGCTTTCGAAAGTATCTTATGTACCTTGCCTTGTAGTCCAAAGATTCCAGAGATGATAAATATATAGTCCGAGTAGTGTAGAGTCCAAATATAAATATATTTCAATGCAGCCAATCTAATTCTTAGTCTCGCTCTCTTACGCGATACGCATCGCGCGCGAGAGGCAGATCATTCTTGCACACAACACCTCCCCCTTGAGATAAATATCATTATCTCAAAAGATAGGCATATCATAGCCCACCTTCACTTGGGAAGTAAAAAATCTTCAAATTTCTCTCGTAACCATGAAGAGAAAACAACAAGTCAAAGCATAAACCATATTGCTATTATTTTACAATATTAGAGCAATATAGTTTGCATTAGAAATTAAACAAACAAACAAACATGGCAACATTTTATCAATTCTATATACATATGTTGCCTAGACTCGATGCTCGAATCTAATAAAACTTCTTGTGAGGATTGACCTCCAGTCGCACCGGCGCCTTTATAGCCCTTTTTGGTCGACTGTGTGAACTGGCACCAGGTTGTGCTTCGTTCGTTTGGGTTGAGACAGGGTCTCTGACAATTCTCGGGAAAGAGGGTTCATCACTTCTGTGGTTTGGCTCCGCTCTTTCTGTTTCTGACTCATTATCTTTTTCTGTAACCAACCCAAAGGCTTCGCTCAGTATGTGCAGAGGCAAGCATGATTTCTTGATTTCCTCTGTCACATTTCCCATACTTAGGGTGAGCTGATTACTATGAGCTTTGATTTTTCTGCCTTGATCTAGCAATACCCAATAAGCAACCTTGCCTTGTTTTGCAACTATTTCTCCAGTTTGCCATTATACGTCGTTCTTAGGCACGCCGATTTTGTATTTCACTCGATCTCCAACGGAGAACTTTTTCGGCTTCACTCCGTGATGCTTATCGAACTGTGCTTTCATTTTCTGGTCAACTTCCTGAGAATTTTGACAAGGCTTCAGCAAATCAACTCTTCCTCTTATCTGTCTTCCGATGAACAGCTGCGCAGGGCTTTTCCCTTCCTCGCATTGGCCATTCGGGTTCTTTCTGTAGTGAAACAAGAAAGAGTGCAAGATTTCCGCTGTGGGCATTTCTCTTTTCATCTTGATCAAACTTCTTTTGAATGTATCTACGAACCTTTCTGCTTGTCCGTTCGACTGTGGATGATACGGTGGACTTGTAATATGTCTGACACCATTTCTCACACAATAGTTTTTGAACAACGCAGATGTGAATTGCGTTCCATTGTCTGTCACGACTACTTCAGGAAGCCCATACCGAGCAACACAGGATTCCAACGCGCGTACCGTAGCGGTAGCCGTCATGCTGTTCGTTGATAGAATTTCTGGCCATTTGCTGAAAGCATCTACCATTATGAGATAACTTTCTCCATCGATTGGTCCTGCAAAATCCAGATGGACTCTTTGCCAGGATCTGGTTGCCTTTGGCCAAGGTTCCAATGGAACTTTAACGGGATTCTTCGAGCTGTTCGCGCATCTTTCGCAACTTTTCACAACTCCCTCAATATCACCGTCGATACCATTCCAATAACAAATGCTTCTTGCCATTGCTTTCATTCTCACCATTCCTGGATGTCCTGCATGCAGCTCTTTCAAAACCAGTTTTTGAAGTGTGACTGGTATCACAACCCTTTCAGCCGACATCAGGCACTCTCCCACTATTGAAAAAGTGTCTCTTCTTCTGTAGAGAGGTAAAATGTCCTTGGGAACTTTCTTGGGCCATGCGTCTTTCTTGTGCCATGTCATGACCTTTGTCAGGGTAATATCCTTCTGAGTTTCTCGACGTACATCTTCAGCTGTCAATGGTAGGGCTCTTATGTCACGCTTGAACAAGCTCATGACGTCTTCATCGACCTGAATGCTCGCGATGACTACGTCTTCATCTGGGGACGGACAATTTGCGATCAATCTCGAAAGCGCATCCGCGTATCCAAAACTGTTCGTGCTCACATACTCAATCCGAAAGTCATACGCGACTAGCATCGTTGCCCATCTCTGAAGCCTATTCGCCGTATGGACGGGTACTCCTGTCTTGGAACCGAAAATTGCCAAGAGTGGCTTATGGTCGGTTTGTAGGGTAAATCGCCGTCCATATATGAACCGGTGGAACTTCTTTACGGCAAAGATCAATGCTAGACCTTCCTTGTCAATTTGCCCATAGTTCCTCTCCGCTGGTTTCAATGCTCTTGAAGCATGGAAAATAGCCATCATTGCTCCATTAGACGCTCTGTGCATCAAAACTGCACCGATTCCTCGACCGCTGGCATCAGCAGCCACGAAAATCTCTTTACTTGGGTCGTAATGGACCAGACTCAAATCTGTTTCTAGCACTTCGAGGATCTTCTTGAACGCGTTCTGACATGTCTCAGACCACGTCCACTCCACGTCTTTCCTCAACAAATTGTCTAGTGGTGCTCTCAGTTCATGCAACCCGGCTATGAACTGTCCGTAATACGTCACCATTCCGAGGAACGACCTCAGGGTAGCTACATCTGTAGGTGCGGGCTTCAATCGAATCGCATCGATTTTGTTCGGATCAGGTTTCCTGCCATCTTTATCCACAATGAACCCGAGATATTTGATGCTTGTACTGCCGAACTTGCACTTCTCCAGCTTCAGCTTGAATCCGAAATTAGAGATCCGACTTAATACTCCCCTCAAGTTATCATCGTGTTCTTTCTTTGTCTTCCCCATTATTATGAGGTCGTCCAAATAGGCCACGGCACCTTCACTTCCTGCCAACATTGTATCCATCACTTGTTGGAAGATTCCTGGGGCCGACTTCACTCCGAATGGTAACCTTTCGTACCGGTAAAGTCCTTTGTGCGTGTTGATACCGCACATTTCCTTTGCTTTTTCATCAAGCTCAACTTGCAGGTAAGCATCGCCAAAGTCAATCTGACTCAAAATTTTGCCACCGTTCAGCCCAGCGAATATCGTCTCCGGCAGAGGTAGTGGATGAGCATGAAGCTCTATCGCCTCGTTCAACCCGGTGGAAAAATCGGCACAGAGCCTTGTGCTTCCATTCGCTTTCTCCACCACTATAATGGGGGCAGCCCATTTGGCTGTGTCGACCTTCCTGATGACATTCAATTTTTCTAGCCTGTCCAGTTCCTTTTCCACTTTAGTTATGCTTGCGAGGGGTACCGGTCTTTTATTCCTGAAGACTGGCTGAGCTCCTTCTTTGAGTTTTAACGTTGCCTTTACCTTTGTGCAAAGGCCCAGTCCTTCTTCAACTATTCCCGGATATTCCTTCTTTATCCACTCTTCATATTCTTTAGTAGACTGCGGCTCCTTATTCATGACTTTCCATACATTCGAAGTTGCGTCTCTAGTCCAATTCATCTTCAGAACTTCCAGTTGTGAATTGAAGTCTTTTCCGAGGAGTCTGAGTGGCGCTGTGGTAACGTGAACGTACCCTTGTGCGCATTTTCCATTGACTTCCAAGTTTGCCTTGAACTTTCCTACAATCATTAGTGGTGTTCCATTTGCGCAAATTGGTTTGCAATCCGAAAGTGAACACTCCGGTTCTCCAATGTCCTTCCAGATTTCCTTCGAGATGAATGTCAGATCTGCTCCCGTATCAACCTGTAGTCTAACGGCTTTCCCATTCATCTGCATTTCTATCTCAAAATCTTCTGACTTCACTTTCATCACTCTGATTGAATTCATTGACTGCTTGCTTCTTTTCTCTTTTGGCTTATTCTTACACATCGTGCTCTTGTGGCCCTTTTTCTTTGTTTAGGAAGAAACATTCATTGCTGTGTGATACTCCACATCGATTGCATTTCTCTTTCCGTTGCTCATCGAACTGTTTCTTCCTTCCTTTCTCCGATGGATTCCGTTGTTGATTCTTTTTCACATAATTGAGTTGAGATGTTCTACCTTGCGTTTGGACTGCCATTGACCCTTGATGTAATGAATGCAATCGATCACATTCATCCAGCAGTGTTTCCATACTTGTCTCTTCGTTCTTTCTCAAAACACTCAACAGGTGGAAACGCGTTTCTTCAAATTGAGGTAGATCAATAGAAGTAAGGAACATCATTGTCTTGAATTGTTCCACTTTAATGTCTTTCACTTGTGCACTTTCCACTGCTCTGTTTATTGTGCTTGCCATCACTCTCAAATCATCAGTATGTGATTTACTCATTCTCATGTTCAGCATCTTCAATCTTTTCTCAAAGATTGTGCTTTTGTCTCCGAACATTTTCTTGAGTTTCTCAACCGTCTCTTTCAGAGTATAGTTGCTTGCCTTGTGTGGAGCGATTGTATCCAGGTATCGAATTTCCACAGAGAAATTCACATGCCTCAGCAACATTCTTACTTTGGCATCTTCTTCCAAAGCTTCAGCATCCTTTTCAAACAGATCTTCATATCTGCTGTACCACTTCTCGAAGGTTGCACCTTCTTCTGGCTCATATGCGAAGTCTGTGATGCGTTTCTCAAGCGCATCAATCGATGGTCCTGCAGGTTTAGCCTGACTGCTACCTTCTCTCATTGCAAGTCTTTCTAGCAGGGCATTGACGAGGGCGCTCTGCTCTTGTTGTTGCTTCGCATTGTTGCATTTGCATTGCCAGCAAAATCTGTTGGACACCTTTGTCCTCCATTTCTTTACTTTATTGCTCTTTCTCTGGCCTCTTGAGTTCGACTTGTACGGTTACAAGTAGAAGAACTTCGAACGAGGGACTGACCACAAAGCAACCTTTAGCTTTGCGCGTTTGCCTCTTTCAATGAGGAACTGACCACAGAGCAACCTTTAGCTCTGCGCGTTTGCCTCTCTCACAACGAGGGACTGACCACAAAGCAACTTTTAGCTTTGCGCGTTTGCCTCTCTCAATGAGGAACTGACCACAGAGCAACCTTTAGCTCTGCGCGTTTGCCTCTCTTTCAAATTTGAAGTCCTCCTCCAAATCCTCTTCGAAGTCCTCCTTCCAGAATCCTGATCGCCACTGTTATGTACCTTGCCTTGTAGTCCAAAGATTCCAGAGATGATAAATATATAGTCCGAGTAGTGTAGAGTCCAAATATAAATATATTTCAATGCAGCCAATCTAATTCTTAGTCTCGCTCTCTTACGCGATACGCATCGCGCGCGAGAGGCAGATCATTCTTGCACACAACAGACTAATAAGCTTTTTTTGTGTGTGGACGAGAGACCAAAGTGCAAGTCATACATCTATGTATTGTTCCTTTCATGTCAACGAAGTCAACTTGTTGCCACGAGAATTGGAAAAACTTTGTATGCGTAATTTGAGTAAGTTGAGAGTAATTATCATTGAGAAGTAAAACTATTCATTTTGCGTTGTACAAGACGAAGAGAGCAATGATATACATAGAACAGATGAAAAGTATTTTGTTCCGTAAATTGACAAATTTCACTTACCAAAGCTTCGGTGTGTCAGACTGCGACAAATTTCTCATGACTTCAATATTCCAGAATTTTCTCGTTTTCTAGCAAACGAGTTGCCGAAAAGCGAAATTGCTGTTTATAACGTGAGTCTCGTTATGTTTATATTGATTGATTTTCGTTCAGTCTCAAGAATTTTCTTTCCATATACACAATTTATATTGAGTTTGGATAAATTAAAATATCGGGTCTAAAAAATTAGATTTTCATCTTCTGAATGTTGTTTTTATGATTAGGCGGGAGTCGAAGATCACTGAGTTTATCATTAGGCGGGAGTCGAAGATCACTGAGTTTATCATTAGGCGGGAGTCGAAGATCACTGAGTTTATCATTAGGCGGGAGTCGAAGATCACTGAGTTTATCATTAGGCGGGAGTCGAAGATCACTGAGTTTATCATTAGGCGGGAGTCGAAGATCACTGAGTTTATCATTAGGCGGGAGTCGAAGATCACTGAGTTTATCATTAGGCGGGAGTCGAAGATCACTGAGTTTATCATTAGGCGGGAGTCGAAGATCACTGAGTTTCATGTTGCTCAACGCTTTCTCGCCAAAAATACTATATTAATTGAGTTTGCTGTGGTTTTTTTTAAAAATTTAGATTACTTCAGATCTAACATGTTTTTTTCAGGGTGTTTCTTTGAACCGCACTGCGGGTAAAAAAATCAAAGCGCTTTCTCAAAACTTCGAAAAACATTGAAATCTATGCGCTTGGAGAAATTTTTTTTTATGATTTCTCGTACGGAAAGTCCAAATCATCGGAAAAATTATATGTTGAACTCTGAAATTTTTAAAAACCTATGCGCTCGAAAAAAATTGTGCGGGTGCTAAGAAACACCCTGGTTTTTAATATGACTGGCGAAGGTAACTTTTGTTTTTATCAACTTGAAGCTTCTGTGTTATCCATTCTAGCTATCGCTATAATTACCTTTTTGTTATTTTTCATGAGTTACTAAGATTTATTGCATGAGAAAATTCTTTTTTTTTCGTTCTGCAATAGAAATACATCATTATTTTGGTGTTTTTATCAAGTGGGTTACAGAAAAATGCTTTCGCGACTCGCGCTTCACCCTTTCCGACAGCTTTCCACAGCTAAAGGAGCTGCTGCCCGTTTCGGAGCTGCTTCTGGGGGATTCGGCTCTCGACTTGCACAGCAAACTGTATGTTTTCAGTTGTCGGATGCTTTCAAACATTGTTAGATACCATAGGTGGCACTTTTTTGCGTTTAACCACCCCCTACCAGAGGCTCAATGGGTTATACGTCTGACTTATTTACATTTTAAAAAAATTTCTACATAAAAAAACGCTTAGGCTTAGAAAAAGTTTTCGGTAACGAGGCCGTATCGAAAAATTATACTCTTATCTGACACATTGAGTCTCTGGTAGAAGGGGGGTGGTTCAACGCAAAAAAAGTGCTTCATAGGTAAACTGCTTCTGACAAAAAGTTGAAAAAAAAACACTCAACCAAGAAAGTAGTCTAAAATATTGAGAAGTGAGCGAAAGATAGAGCGCAGAGGAGGGTGAGTTAGAGCAAAATTCAAGGTCATCACTCTAAAGACTTGCTCGCTCAATAAATTAAAAGCCTATTCTGAAATAAGCGGTTGGTTTCATGTTTATTTTTAGCAGGACATCTCTACTTGACGCATCAATCTTCGGCACAATTCAACTTGGGGGGGGGGGGCTCTTTTCGATGCGTTCAAAAAATGTAAATTTTCTTATGCGGTCTCGTTCGCCTAAGCCGTACGGCCTCGTTAGAGTAAACTTTTTACTAAGCCTAAGAGTGCTACAACGATGTCCGCCTACTCGCGGTGCAGCACGTCAGTCTCAGGACTGCAAAGGACATCACCAATCTTCTCCGGAAGCAGACCAGCTCCGAAGACACGAAGACACGCTCCCTCCGGAGCACACAATTCTTCCGTTTTTTGCAATGTGAGGCAGACTGACCCGGCCAGTCTGTCTCAATCTCTACTTCTACAAGCCGGAGACATCGAACGCAACCCAGGACCTCCCACCACCTGGCTCTGCTCCACTTGCCGAAAGACAGCGAACACGAACTGCATCCAGTGCTCTCTCTGCTCCGAATGGACACACATCAAAGCGAAGTGCAGCGGTATTCCATCGCTCAAGGACTACGTCCCTGCAACCTACCGATGCCCTCCATGTCAGACCCGCCAAGACACACCCTCGCCATCTGCAGACGCAGCTCTCGCTCCAATCGCTCGAAACAGACGCAAAGGCAACAAGAACCTGAGACTGCTACAATACAATTGTAATGGGATAAATGGCAAGACAACAGAGATCCTCGACCTCCTAACTCGCCTGAAGATCGACATATTCCTAATACAAGAAACGAAGCTGACGGATCGCGCTAAAACTCCTTCATTCCCCGGATACTCCATTGCTAGAAAAGACCGCGGAACCGACACAGGTGGCGGCCTACTCACAGGCATCACCCATTCTTTAATCTACTCCGTCGTCCCGTCTACCACAGATCCTCACCTGGAATCACTGACTGTTCGCATCTCGGACAACAACGGCCTCTCTCTGGACATCACTAATGTCTACATTCCTCCGATGACCTCCTGCAACACAGGCTACCAACCGGATCTATCCCCCCTTCTACGCAACCGCGAGAATTCCATCATACTAGGCGACCTTAACGCCCACGACTCCAGCTGGTACTCTCACTCGACAGACAACAGAGGAAACGTCATCTCCAGTGTATTGACGACTCGGAACACGCCACTCTCAACCGCGACATGCCCACACGAGTTCCCTCAAACGGTCGCCCTTCCTCGCCAGACATTTCCATCTGCTCTCAGGATCTCCTTCAAAAAGCGTCATGGAAAACTATCACTGAAGGCAGCTCCGATCATCTTCCGATAATCATCGAACTAGAAGGCAGCAATTTCAACCACACTCACAGAGACGCAACCTTCACAAATTACCGGAAAGCGGACTGGGAAGCGTTCCAGCAACACGTCGAAGAAAGCCTGTCCAAAAATCCTCTTCCCAATCTACCAGCCGTTCAAGCAGAACCTCTCTTCCGAAGAATACTCGTATCAGCTGCAGCAAAAACAATCCCACGCGGCCGGATCAAGAAGAGAGAAGTCGCCCTAACGACAGAGATACGAGAATGGATGCATCATCGCGACACACTCAGAGAATCGAATCCGACAAGCGACCTTTTGAACGATCTCAACACGAACATAAGGAGAGCTACCGACAAAAACAAACGGGATATCTGGCGCGCACTGATGGAGTCCTTCGATCCAAAGAAAGATGTCAACAAGCTCTGGAAGACCATCAAAATCCTCAACAACAAAGGAAGACCACCGCCGAACTGCGCCATATCCTTCAGAAATGAGACGATCACGACCGCCTCCGATATCGCGAACCGCTTCAACAAAGCCTACACTTGTCCAGTCCAGTATACAACTTCAAAGGAAAACAGGAAGACTATGAGGAAAATACACCGCCTGTCCGCAGATGACTTCGAGGACTTCACTACCACAGACGTAGCAGCCGCCATCAGATCCACGAAGAAGTCCACCGCGCTTGGTCCAGATGGCATCGCTCCTATAATTCTCCATCATTTAGGTCCGAAAGGAATCAGCGCCCTGACTTCCCTGATCAACAGCTCCCTACGCACAGGCAGGATCCCCATGATATGGAAATCGTCGATCATACTACCCCTCCTGAAAGCAGGCAAACCAGCATCCGAAGGCTCCAGCTACCGTCCGATATCTCTACTCTCGCCCGTCGCCAAAGTGATTGAACGGCTATTACTCGGCTCCCTACAGAGGCACATTCCCCCGGCAGACCACCAACATGGCTTCACGGCAAGACGCTCTACAACCTCGGCCCTCGTAACTCTCTCGAAGAGCATCGCAGACGGTTTTAACCAGAAACGTCCCGCTAGTCGAACGGTCCTCATGGCAATTGATATGTCCAAGGCATTCGAAAGTATCGACATCGTCAAGCTCATCGACCTCATTGAGACAACAACCGCGCCGAACTACATTAAAAAATGGCTCGCCTCTTACCTTAGAGGAAGAACAGGACGCACAAGCTTCCGCGACTCGGTATCAAGTTCCAGACTCTTCAGAAACGGAGTCCCACAAGGCAGCGCCCTCTCGCCCACGCTTTTCAACCTTTACCTCCGCGATCTTCCCACAGACGATGCCCACACGAACGTCATCTCGTATGCTGATGACATCACGATCTGGGCGTCAGATCCCGACATCAACGTCGCCTCCGAAAATCTACGCAGGGCCATCACGAAAATTGAAACCTTCCTCAAAGAACGGTCACTCATCATTTCCCCGACCAAGAGCCAGCTCATGCTTTTCACCCCGTTCAGTCGTGAATTCAAGTCTACTCTGGACATATCAATCTGCGGATCACCCGTCCCCACCGTCAACCAGGCCAAGCTACTCGGCGTCACGTACGACTCGATGTTCACATTCAGCCATCATGCCAAAGACATCGCGAGACGGATGTCGCAGCGCAATAACGTACTGAAAGCCTTAGCCGGAAGCACCTGGGGCAACCAAAAAGAAACCCTCCGCCTCACGTTCAAAGCCATCTCGCAAGCGATCTGCAACTACGCCGCACCCGCCTGGTCCACCTTCCTCTCGGACTCCGCTCACGCCAAAATCCAACGTTCTCAGAACTCCGGACTCCGCGTCGTGACAGGGAATCATCAAATGGCCGACACTGACCATATTCATCGCGAATCAAAGGTCATGCGCACCAAATCCCATCTGAACATGCTCGCCGCGCAGTACCTCGCGAGATCGTTGGACCCAGAACACATCCACCACGGCCTCCTCGACTGCCCGGCGCCCCCTCGCGCAATGAAGAACAACCTCGTGTTGAGCTGCAAGAAGACTGTCGAAGCCGCGAAACAGATGTCAAAGGATCCGAACAATGGGAAATCAGTCGCAAACACCGTACACTCGATGATGGTCTCGAACGAACTCCAATCGTTGAAGGGTGCCGTCATCCTGGGAGGCAGACCTCCGCCCCTTATCCAGGAAGAAGAGAAGGAGTTACCCCGCAAGACTAGATGCACGCTCAGCCAGCTCCGCTCGGGATTCAGCAGATTCATCAACAACTACCTCCACCGCATTGACGAATCCATCCCCGACGTGTGTCCCGATTGCTCTTCCGGACCTCACGACGTTGCGCATCTCTTCAACTGCCCATGCCACCCGACCGCGCTGTCTCCAATCGACCTCTGGACCAAGCCGCTGGATGTCGCAGCGTTCTTGAAGATATAAGAGAAAAAAAAGAAGAAGAACAAGAAACGAAGTACACAGACGTTCTTCGAAGCCGGCTACATCCGGCAACAACAACAACAACTAAGCCTAAGCGTTTTTTAATGTAAAAATAATCTTTTAAAAAGTTTTTTTCAAAAAGCACCTCTCCAACTAAAGCGCCCCCCCCCCCCCTCAAGTAAAGCGCGCGCCCCTTCCCTCAAGTAAAAAAGAAACCAATCTTCTATAATGTGTCATCATTACAAAAAAAATCATTTAAAATCTTTCGTTTTGCTCGTCACTTGGTATTATATGCCTACATGTGAATTAAGAACGTCGCACGTCGCCAACGATCATAGTTTTTAGTTTGTTGACCCACCAGATCATAGTTGACCCACCAGATCATAGTTGACCCACCAGATCATAGTTGACCCACCAGCACTGCGGAGAATTTGAACAATGATTGTTCTTTGAGACAGTTACCAAGGTCATTTAATTACTTTTTGTTTGAAGGGTTTTAATCTTCGATCGCAATCCCCAACACTAAAGGAGCGCTTGCTAGGACCAACGACAGGAAAGCGTTAGTTTTATTCTTACAATTTTTTGAACTATCATACATACAACTCGTTAAAATTTTATGAATGTGTGATTTTTGCAAAAATAGTTCCCAAAACAAAGTTTTGAAAAACAAAAATTAGATGTTTGAAAGTCAATCGATCAAGAAATTCTGTCTTGATTAATTAAAAATCTGAGCTTTGGCTTGTAGAAAGCTTCGATCTAAATATAAACTCATATAATGTATCGAGATCAAGCAACTCGTTTAGAATAGAATGAGTGAATTTGTGTGTGGAATTGCAGCCTACCTCTACGGTACTTACGCCCTGATTGGAGCATCGGCTGTCGGTGTCGGAGCTTTGGCATATTATGGAGCGGGACTGGCTAAGGAGCGCACTATTCTTCAAGAAAGCTCGTCAGTATCGATTAGGAACTGGGCTTTGAATGAAACTGATTTAATGCATGTTTTCACGTGCGGAACGAGTTGAAAAAGGAACGCGGAAGCAGGGGTTAAAAAGTCATGTAAAACCTTTTGTCAGCGGGCCTCTGTTTTTCCAAGACATAAAGGGGAACAAAAAAAATTTTCGCGGGTCTCTGTTTGAAAAATCGTAAGGGGGACCCTTATGTGAAAATTTTTTATTCCGCGTTTGGCGGGCGTCTGTATCTTTTTCTTGCACACTAAAAAACCTCTGCGCGGAAGGCAAAAAGTGAAGTAGAGGAAAAGTAAAATAAAACGGAAGGAAAAGAGAATATTGATAATTTTCGGCGCGAACATGTCAAATGTCAAATACAACTAAAATTGACCGCCCATGCAAGCGGAGGGCCAAAGAAGAAGAAATACTCAGAGAGAAAAAAGAGATAAAGACTGTATTTTGTTGTTGTTGTTGTTGACGGGAAGCAGCCCGCATCGAAGACTTTTGGTTATGAACACTCTCTTTAATGAGAGAAGTTCTCGTGTTCTTCGGACAAGATGCGTCCGGAGAAGGGTTTTGATGTCCTTTGCAGTCCTGAGACTGTCATGCTGCACCTTGTGAAGGCGGACATCGTTGTAGCAACCTGTTCATGCTATAGGCCTTGTGAGTGGGTGGTCAAGCCGGCCTAGCATCGTTTTGGGTGGGAGTAGAGACGTCTCGCCTGTCGTTGACCGGAGATAAGCAAGAGGCTATTTAACTGGTGCCTCGACTCGCCATTGAAAAGTATAGCGAAGTATCGACTGATGTTTTGTCCGATGGCTTGCCCAGGCCGGTCCGACATCGCCCTCCTTTGACGAGCTATACTACCCAGTTTTGGTTTGCGGCGGGATTTCTCCCGTTACCTCTCCACGAGTTCTTCGTAGGGAGGCGTTTTTCTATCCACCACCTGAGGTCGCGCTGGATTCCGGACTGGATGATCCGGCTCCATCCATGACAGGCTCTTGTTGTTGTTGTTGTAGATTGCCCGCCGTAGGTCTCCGGCTGGGTAGACGAGGTCTTCTTTGACATGGCTCAGAAAACAATAACCTTACTCACATCATTTATCTAATTACATTATTTCTCTTTCTCTCTCGGGTTTTTTTTTCTTTTTTTTTCTTTTTTTTTTTTTTTTTTTTTTGAGAGAAAGGAATCACTGGTATAAGAACTTAACAACAGACGTCGGGCTATTCCACAAATCTATACTTCTTGAAAGTGTGTGGTCACAGCGACACGAGAATAAATGACTAGTTGTATGTGGCTCTTCTGAACATTTTGGGCAAAGAGGTGATTGGGCAGCTCCTATTCTGTGTAGGTAGCTGTTAAGGGAACTTGCATAGCCACTACGTAGTTGCGATAATGTTATTTGTTGTTCCCTGGGAAGTTGATTCGTTGATTTATGGATTCTGGGAGGTTTCTTACCTAGAACTGGGTTAGGGGAGCAAGATCTAATGAAATTTCTAACAGTCTCAGTATGTATTCTTTTAAGTGCGGCTTTCTGATCACTGTCTACTAGCATAATTTCTAATTCCTTGGCATGTTTACGAATAGTTCTAGGTGGTTTGGGTTCCATGCATCGACGATGGGAGGGGTGGTTTGGGAGGAGTCTTGCTCTTGCAACGAATTGCTTGGTAAGCATCGTGTTTTGCTCCTTTATGGGTAACATTTCGCTTTCTAGAGCTAAGTGCTCTGTGCCGGCCATTGCTAGGTTTCCTGTTGATATCCGAATTGCTCTATTTTGGTTTGCCTGTAGTTTTTTCCAGTTCGTCTCGGCCAATTGAGGGGAGTAAATTGGTGCGGCGTAGTTGAGAACGGATCTGGTCATTGTTTTGTAGGTTGCAAGAAGGGTGTTTTTCTGTTGGCCCCATGTTCTTCCTCCGAGGGCACGTAGTATATTCAGTCTTTTGGCCGTTCTCTGTTTAAGGTATTCTGCAGATTTCGGCCATTATTGAGGGGAGTGAGGGGTCCGTAGGATTGTCCCTCCTCATTTGGTCCCGTTCTGTAATCAGCTTCTTCACATCTTCGCTCAAGTGAGGCGTGTATTTTGGCACCTTTCCACGGGGAATGTTGTTCTTCACCGCTTTGGTCAAGGTGGTGGTCAGGAATTTGTGCATCTGAACTGAGTTGCCGGCGAATGGGAAATCCATGAGAATCTTGTTGATGTCCCTTTCGAAGCCTTCCCAATTCGCTTTGTTGTAATTTGTATAACAACGTGCGTTTGAGATGTTGGATGGCTGTGTTTCGACGTCAATCAGGCATGGGAGGTGGTCAGAGTTCATTCTGTTGATTGTTGACCAGTTGCAGTCGATGGCTATGTCGTTCGAGGCGAGAGTGATGTCTGGTGATGCTTTTTGTCTTGTGGGCATCTTTGAGTTGTTGAGACATACAAGATCGCTGTCGTCAATGAAGTCGCATAGTTCATCTCCTCTGCTATCCTAACGTAAATGGGCTGCCGAAACCTCCCGAGACGATCAAACTGGTCGGGTATGCGGATTATCTGACAATACTGGCCTCTCACCCTGACATGAGAGTTGGAGCTGACAGACTGAACACCTACCTCCCAACCCTCACCAGCCATCTTGGGGAACTAAAGATGGACATCTCGGCAGGTAAATCCAGTGTAACGCTCTTCACCACCAACACAAAGGAATGTCGTGAAGTACCAGAAGTTGTGGTCAACGGTGAGCCACTTCCTCCAAGTAGAACCCCCAAAATCCTTGGTGTCACCTTGGACCAGATGGGAACCTACCGTCAACACGCCGAAGGACTAAAGACAAGGGCAACAAAAAGATTGAATGTCCTCCGAGCAATCGCAGGAAGAAAATGGGGACAGAAGACCGAAACAATGCTGAACACCTACAAAGCAACTACAAGAGCAGTCTTGTCTTACGCAGCACCGATCTACTCGCCCCAACTTGCCGAATCACATTGGACTTCCTTGCAAGCAGCACAAAACAAAGCCATTCGAATCGCAACTGGAAACCTTGCAATTGCGGACACTCAGCACCTGGCATACGAGAGCAAACTTCTTCCAGTCAAAGAACACAACCTCATGCTCAGCAAACAATTCACCGCCAAGGCCAGGCTTCAGCCTAACCATCCATCTCACCGCATCTGCACTGAAGCAAAACCTCCCAGGGCAGTCAGAAAGCATGCCAAAGACATAGACATAGTATTAGGTGACACGGACTATAAAGTGGCCCTCAGAAAAATACACACGGAGACAGTCAGAGATTTTCTTAGAAATAGTCGACCCAACCCAGTTCTGGGAACTAAACCTCCTAGAATACATAAGTCCACGTCCCAACTATCCAGAGAAAATCAGATAACTCTGTCTCAATTGCGAAGCGGCCACTCTAGTTTCCTTAACAGCTACCTCCACCGAATAGGGGCCAATGAATCTCCCCTCTGGGGTAGAGCCGCATACTTCGAGACATATTTTTTCGTGTCGCTGTAACCCCACTTCACTTAGCCCTATCGACCTTTGGAATAGGCCGCACTCGGTTGTTGATTTCTTGTTCAATTAAATCTCTCCAAAAAAAAAAAAAAAGTGAAAGAAAAAAAAAAGAAAAAAAAATAAATAAAGGAGAGTAAAAAAAAAAAAATTAGAGAGAGAGGAAAGAGAGTGTGGGCTTATAACGCTGGAGGGTCGAGAGCTTCGACGACTTCCTCCAGTGTCTCGCGAAGGAAGATCTACCCGTTGGGATCTACCCGTTCTTATACCAGTGATTTCTTTCTCTCTCAAAAAAAAAAAGAAAAGAAAAAACCCGAGAGAGAAAGAGAAATAATGTAATTAGATAAATGATGTAAGTAAGGTTATTGTTTTCTGAGCCATGTCAAAGAAGACCTCGTCTACCCAGCCGGAGACCTACGGCGGGCAATCTACAACAACAACAACCCGTTGGGCAAGACAACAACAACATCCTCCGTACCTTCACTCCAAACCTTACTGTGTGCGTTGAAGTCTCCACCGACAATGAATGGTTTCTTCTGTGTTAGGAGTCGGTTGAAGTTCGGCGCGTATGTGTTAGGGCAGGACGATCGAGGTGGGATGTAAATGTTGCAGATTCTTATTGTTCCTTGGTCGGTTGGCACGAAGCCGTCCTCGTTGTCCCTTGCGGGAGATTCCATTGGGAAGTTTTGTTTTGGAGGTCCATTGGGTCCGACGCCATGTAGCGTCGTCCACAGTCGCACCGCGTGTAGGTGACCTCCGTCGCGACCATGACAGGCTCTTAAGGCTGTAGAATCATGAATGGCCACTTAAAGATGAAGACTGTAAGAATTCGTTCGTTTCTCATTTTTTTTAGGTGGAGGACCTTCGTTTCAAGCACCTTTCGGATAAACTGTGGCTTTTGTTTTTGAAATTGTAGATCAACTTCTTATAATTATTTTATAGGAAAATTTCGTATAGTTGAACCCTTTTCCCCGGGGTTTACAATGTTATACATTTGCAAAACTAATTTATAAATTTGGAAAACGAAATTGTACATTGGCGTACATGTTCAGACTGTGGCCGAGCTACGTTCGTGAGCGGCTCTCCTCCACATACAGCTACCTGGCGGCGTCTCTGGGTGTTACGGCGGCGAGTGCAACTGCAGCATCACGCTCGCCCGCTATCATGAGACTCACTGCCGGAGGAGGACTCATGGTACGTTCATTCCCCCCTACCCCTTTTTCTCCTACTTCACATTTTCTGAAAAGAAGGTCCTCTTTGGCTTGCAAGCTTTCCATAGCTTACGAAACGTGTTGATTTTTCCCGGTCACTCACAATGTTCCCGAAAAAAGTTTAATGGTCAAGAAAACAAAACATAAATTGTATTTTTCAAAAACTAAATGTTCGTAAGTGAGCAAAACTGCAAAGTTTAATCTCCTACGCGAAAGAAGATCAATTGACATACGAAAACAGACCGAAAGTTCTTTCGACTTTCCTATCGACAAACCCACCCGCTTCAGTAGCTATTGTCATTTTCACCCTTTTATACACACTAGCATGGATCCAGGAAGCAGCCGCTGGTTGTCACGAAGGGTTTAATAGTCATGTCAGACATTCTGTCCACAGGCCTCTGTTTTTTTTCCAAATCATGAGGGGGGAATGTGAAATGTTTCCAAATCACCCTTATGTGAAGTGAAAACAGAAAAAAGTTTCACGTGTCTCTGTTGTTTTTTTATCATAAGGGGGGACCCTTACGTGACAAAAAATTTTCCGCCTTCGGCGGACGTCTGTACCTTTTTCTTGCACCTTAAAAAACTCTTGGTTGTCACAAATAAGGGACATTTTTGATCCGAAGAATCTTTGAGGCTTTCGCGGTGACTCTGGGCGCTATAATTGCGACTGGTTACATTGCTCGATCGATCGATTACGATAATACTCTGCTCAAGGTAATATGTATAAAGAATGAAGTTTCTTTTATTTCAAAAATAACTCGGATTCCAAAATGGAGCAAAACTCGGTCTTTTTGTAATTATTTCGAGCGCTTACTGTTAAACCAAGAATTTCAATGGTATTTGTTTGTGACTAGGAAATTGAATTGTTTGAAATCTTAAGTTGTTTTTTTTGCCGTAAGATGTGATTCCTATGCGCATTCAAAGCATATGAGTTCACTCACTCCTATAGAGAGAGGATTATCGCTATGCGCCATGAAAAATCCGAAGTAATTCAACGGAAAACGATGCCTTTTAGCTTTATTTTATAACTTCATCACCAGAATAAGTCAACTGCACTGTTCAGAATTTCGAAAACCACCTTCCTTTGCGTAAGAATTTTGAAATAATTATAATTAGTTCTTTTCCATTATTCCATACTCCGACGCTTGTAAAGCAGTGACTTTATTTAAGTTTTCAACAAGAGAAATTTAGTTCTGTTCAGCCATTCATACATTTCAATTAGTTTATTTATAGACTTACCTTATCCGGATTGATAGGGTTCCAATCACTGCTGAGAGGTTTCTGAGAAAATTTTCATTAAAATGGCTGAATGGTGTAATTCACAAAACAAAAAGTATTCCGTGCAGCACTCTGCCTGGCTCCTGCACGCAGGAACGATGGGAGCAGTCCTGGCTCCTCTGTGTATGCTTGGCGGGCCTGTGCTTATGAGAGCCGCCTGGTACACTGCGGGAATCGTCGCTGGTTGGTGCTTTTCACGATTGTGAAAATTTGAAGACCCGAGTATAACCTGTACGGTGGACCCTCCTCCAACCTCGCCTGGAGTGAGACAAAACTAAGAAAAATAATTCGACTTTGTACAGAGGATATATAATTCTTAGGGGAAAGGCTAGAATCTGCACCAAGTTTTCGTGTTAAAGTGTTTGAATTCCCGCCAACTTCATGACGAAACTCATTCAGAAATAACTTGTTTTTGAGGATTTGCGATAAATCGAGGTCAAACTGGAGAATAAACATTACTATATGACATGTATTTGTGTATTAGGAGGGCGCATAAATTTGTTTTTTTTTTGCTCGCAGTGCATGTGAGACTCGGTCAGTGTGTTTCTCGGATCTGTATTTCAGGTTAAACCTGTGCGCAAATATATGCGCTTTTCAATAAAGCTAGTCATCAAAATGCGCTGATCGTCTGCATTTTCTGATTCACATCACACGCTTTTGCGCTCTCTCAAAAGCCTGCCGATCCCTGAACACCTATAAAGCAACCACAAGAGCAGTCTTGTCCTACGCAGCACCTATCTACTCGCCTTAGCTTGCCGAATCACATTGGACATCCTTGCAAGCAGCACAAAACAAAGCAATTCGAATCGATATATAATTCTTAGGGGAAAGGCTAGAATCTGCACCAAGTTTTCGTGTTAAAGTGTTTGAATTCCCGCCAAATTCATGACGAAACTCATTCAGAAATAACTTGTTTTTGAGGATTTGCGATAAATCGAGGTCAAACTGGAGAATAAACATTACTATATGACATGTATTTGTGTATTAGGAGGGCGCATAAATTTGTTTTTTTTTTGCTCGCAGTGCATGTGAGACTCGGTCAGTGTGTTTCTCGGATCTGTATTTCAGGTTAAACCTGTGCGCAAATATATGCGCTTTTCAATAAAGCTAGTCATCAAAATGCGCTGATCGTCTGCATTTTCTGATTCACATCACACGCTTTTGCGCTCTCTCAAAAGCCTGCCGATCCCTGAACACCTATAAAGCAACCACAAGAGCAGTCTTGTCCTACGCAGCACCTATCTACTCGCCTTAGCTTGCCGAATCACATTGGACATCCTTGCAAGCAGCACAAAACAAAGCAATTCGAATCGCTACTGGAAACCTTGCAATCGTGGACACTCAGCACCTGGCATACGAAAGCAAACTTCTTCCAGTTAAAGAACACAACCTCATGCTCAGCAAACAATTCACTGCCAAGGCCAGGCTTCAGCCCAACCATCCTTCTCACCGCATCTGCACTGAAGCTAAACCTCCCAGGGCAATCAGAAAGCACGCCAAAGATATAGACATAGCATTAGGTGATTCGGACTATAAAGTGGCCCTCAGAAAAATACACACGGAGACCGTCAGAGATTTTCTTAGAAATAGTCGACCCAACCCAGTTCTGGGAACTAAACCTCCTAGAATACATAAGTCCACGTCCCAACTATCCAGAGAAAATCAGATAACTCTGTCCCAATTGCGTAGCGGCCTCTCTAGTTTCCTTAACAGTTACCTCCATCGTATAGGGGCCAATGAATCTCCCCTCTGCCCACTGTGTAGGATAGAGCCGCATACTTCGAGACATATTTTTCGTGTCGCTGTAACGCCACTTCACTTAGCTCATCGATTTTTGGTATAGGCCACACTCGGTTGTTGATTTCATGTTCAATTAAATCTCTCCACAAAAAAAAGTGAAAGAAAAAAACCAAAGGAGAGTAAAAAAAAATAAAATAAAATAAAGAAGAGAGGAGAGAGAGAGTGTGAGCTTATAACGGTGGAGGGTCGAGAGCTTCAACGACTTCCTCCAGTGTCTCGCGAAGGAAGATCTGCCCGTTGGGCAAGACAACTACAACAACATCCCTAATGATTATCCATCCTGACATACACAATCTTTCTGCGGGGGGGGGAGCGAAAGCCGGAGCTCAGGCCCTTACCCTTCCAAAAAGGGTGTATATCACGATGACTAATCATGAGGGAACGGTAGGCCTTAGAGAGAGCCCGAGAGTGTGTCATGTGAAAAAAGAATGCAGACCGTCAGACCTTTTTTATACTTAGCTTTTTTGGAGAGCGCACAGAATTAACCCGCAATGTGGGTTACAGAAACACATTAATTCAATTCTTTATTCCGCTTGAAACAAAACATAATGTTAAGTGACGAAACAGATGACACTGTCACAAAAAAAAAGTGAATTCAGTGAAGGTTATGGAAAGTGAGATCTAAATATGACAAGAACAATGAGGAACATTTCATTTTAGGAAAATAGGAAAGCACACAAAAAAAGCAAAGAAAGCAAAGCTTGTATCTTCAGTTATGAACTATTCATCAGCAATTAAGAACTATTCATCCGCAATAATAACTTGAAATTCCAAAAATTCAACTCACTCTTTATCATTCGAGAGCTAACCGAGAACACAAATATAATGGGAAAAAAGAGGAGAAACAAAAACAAAACATTTGAAGAAACAAAGCACTTGAATTAAAAATGTATTCTAGAATTGGTGACAATGGTCTCACAATCAAGATTGATAAGTTCATTTCTAAAAATGCTAGAAGAGCTTGTAGAAACCAAAGAACAAGGTAACTTATTCCAGACATTAATCATTCTTGAGGCACTAGTGCTTGTTCTGCTTTGATATTTACACGGCAAGCATATTCTGTAGTTATTCGATTCTCTAAGCGAATAAGGCGATGGGCAAAGTTTAAACATATTTGAGTAATCTACTTGAATATTTCCGTGCAGACATTTATGGATGAACACAAGATCGGCCATAATTCAGTGAAGGTTATGGAAAGTGAGATCTAAATATGACAAGAACAATGAGGAACATTTCATTTTAGGAAAACAGGAAAGCACACAAAAAAAGCAAAGAAAGCAAAGCTTGTATCTTCAGTTATGAACTAGTCATCAGCAATTAAGAACTATTCATCAGCAATTAAGAATTATTCATCCGCAATAAAAACTTGAAATTCCAAAAATTCAACTCACTCTTTATCATTCGAGAGCTAACCGAGAACACAAATATAATGGAAAAAGGAGGAGAAACAAAAACAAAACATTTGAAGAAACAAAGCACTTGAATTAAAAATGTATTCTAGAGTTGGTGACAATGGTCTCACAATCAAGCTTGATAAGTTCATTTCTAAAAATGATAGAAGAGCTTGTAGAAACCAAAGAACAAGGTAACTTATTCCAGACATTAATCATTCTTGAGGCACAAGTGCTTGTTCTGCTTTGATATTTACACGGCAAGCATATTCTGTAGTTATTCGATTCTCTCAGCGAATAAGGCGATGGGCAAAGTTTAAACATATTTGAGTAATCTACTTGAATATTTCCGTGCAGACATTTATGGATGAACACAAGATCGACCACATTTCTTCTATATTCAAGCGAGGAGATGGAAAGAAAATTCAGTCTAGCAACATGACTCATTTTGGGTAATCCGGCCCTTTGTAGTAAATAAGATGGACTCTCTGAAAGGTAGCGAGAGTGATAAAGGCCTGAACTGCTACATATTCACTGATTTCCAACTTCACAGCAGACTTCTCTAAATTACTGTATTCCAGGTCTCTCTACAGTAGCCATCACTGCGCCCTCAGAGAAGTTCCTCCTAATGAGGGGTCCTCTGGCCATGGGATTGGGTGTAGTGTTTGCGGCGAACATAGGCTCTCTCTTCTTCCATCCTGGGACGGCGCTCGGAGCAGGTTACTGTACCAATCATACTGTATGTATTAACATACATTCGTAGCGGGAGTATCAGTAGGAACAAATTGTGTTTAGTAGTTAATATTTAAGCAGGAACAGTAGTTAATATTTAAGCGGAAAGTTCTGTATTTAAAAAAAAATCAGCGTGTTGATGATTTTTTTAAAATCTGTATCGTCGATCCGACTGTGTTAATACTGTGTTAATTATTTCAAATAACTTATAGTTTAAAAAATGTTCGATAGATAATGAATATAAATCTTAAAATGCTAAGTTACACAGTTTAAAGGCAGTGACGCCTGGTTAAGATGACAAATGAAAGAACAAGGCATATGAGCCTTTCATATAACACTATCGCACGGAATAGCAATGTATCCCAGTGGTGTGATGGTAACATGCGCTCCCGGTTTGACCCAGAGATGGTTGGGTTCGATCCCGCCCGGTGGACTAGCTTTTTTCTGTGCGATAGTTCAATCAGATAATGAATAATATTTGTGACGATTCGGTAAAAATATTTGCTTGATGATATTTTTTTCACGTTTTAGATCCCCGTCTGCCTTTAGTGATTTATATTGACTTAGGCATGACAAAAGAAAATAGTCAAGGTATTATATAAAGTACGAAGAAGAGCAAGCAATGTTAGCATAAAAAGTGGCCAAAAGTATTTCTGAAAGACGGAAAAGGTATAACTTGAGAAGTGGAAAAGCTCATGACTTAAGATGACGGGAAGCTTCACTTGCAGAGTTTAACTCGAACAGGCGTTGAAGGTATAACATATTTCCTGAGTTAGGTATATAAATGAATGAATGAAAAAGAGATGCCTCGTTCCGCGAAGAGGGGAAAAAGATAATTATATCATATAATTCAGGTTCTTTCTCTGTAATAGATGATTGTATTGAGGCCTCGCATCAATTGTGGTCTACGGTGGTTTGATCCTCTTCTCTGCCTTCCTACTGTATGACACTCAACGCGTAGTAAAGTTGGCACAGGCCTATCCGCAACGAGGAGAGTACTCATCCTACCACGCAGGTCAACACGGAGACTATTGTTTTTATGGGTTCTCAAAAGCAAAAGAGGTATACTGTAAGTGTTATGTTCAATATTTGAAGAGAATAAGTTGTATCGATTACATAGACCACCACCAGATGATCCACAATTTAATCTGTTCTTTCATCTAAAATTCGTAGTTTTTTTTAATTCTGAGATTTTTTATCGTTTATTATTAACTCTTTTCTGTTTTAACTTTTTCAAACAACAAAAGAAATTTTAAAGGTGGATTGGAAGGCCAAATTCGTTCCTTCGATCCGATAAATGCGTTAGTAACTTTGAATTTCACTTCCTAGAATTTCTGTATTTTTAAGCGGTATTTCTCGATGAACAAAGTTTGGCTTGTTTATATACTGTCTCTAAACCCGGCTCATGTAGGATGCTGAACAGACTGTAGTAATATAGCATGAGAAAATGAAGACGGGATGCCCGGATGAACCTCGGTGGTCCGGGGTGCAGGCTTCAAACCTGTAGACGCTCAGCGGCGTAGTGGTTCGATTCCACCTTCCGGGTGTTGCAAGAATTTCAAGAGGCTTGAGCATTTTTTTGGTTTTTTAAAAAAAAATAAATCAGTAAGTTAAAAAAAAATTCCTTTTTTCGTCAACATGTCAACGAATGAATGAATGAACGAATGAATGTGTTCCAGTTACGGGTCGTTGGAAAAGTTACACACTTTTCATTTTTCCTAGGCTCTTAAAGCAGGTCGATTTTCCATAAATTTTTGATAGTTCAATTCACTAGTATTGCCGCTGATTAATTCTGATTCCGTGTTGGCTGCAGGCAAATGTCGATCTACCTGGATGTCCTTAACATTTTCATCCGTTTGGCAATGATCATGGGAGGAATGGGCGGAAACAAGAGAAAGTAAAGATATGATTGAGTTTCTCTTGAGAATAAATTATAAGAACTCTCGAGTGTTCTGTTTTAAACAAGCGTATAAAGTGTAAAACAATCTAGTAATGTTGAAGTATAGTAAAATGAGTATAAAGTTCGATTTTGAATGATTCATCTTGAAGGAATTACGATAAATATGTGAGATATTTTGTATTTAGTGACTACGATACTTCGTGCGATATTTCCGGGTGTTTTTCAGAGATAAATGTATCTGTTGAATCAATATCATTCTGATGTGCATCCGAATTCAAACAAGCTCTCAAATCTGACTAATCAATAATCTGAGGATAATATTTTGTTTCCTTTAAACAAGAAGAGCTGGGCGAAAGAAAAATAGTAGCTCATGTGTTTTTATTTTGAACCTAGTGGTGAATATATGTAATCATTGTCATCATAAGATATGTAGTAAGAAAATATTAAATTGTAAGAGTGTTCGAGACTATATAAAAACAGACTAGCTCGCTGATTCTTCTGGACCCTCTAGATAACGGCTTGCATGTATGATGTGAGATTGAGTTGTGGAATAAAGCATGCGTTTTCGAGATGTGTTCAAGGTGAAACATGAAGCACCATAGTAGAAACATCGCCAAACAGAGTGTTAGAAGAGTTGGAAGCAATTGGCAGGCAAGGGTTTGAATGGTCAAGTCCTACCGTCTGTTTGGCAAGGGTTTGAATGTTCAAGTCCTACCGTCTTTTTGCTAAGGGTTTGAATGGTCAAGTCCTACCGTCTGTTTGGCAAGGTTTTAAATAGTAAATTCCTACCGTCTGTTTGGCAAGGGTTTGAATGGTCAAGTCCTACCGTCTGTTTGGCAAGGGTTTGAATGGTCAAGTCCTACCGTCTGTTTGGCAAGGGTTTGAATGGTCAAGTCCTACCGTCTGTTTGGCAAGGGTTTGAATAGTCGATTCCTACCGTCTGTTTGGCAAGGGTTTGAATAGTCAATTCCTACCGTCTGTTTGGCAAGGGTTTGAATAGTCAAGTCCTACCGTCTGTTTGGTAAGGGTTTGAATGGTCAAGTCCTACCGTCTGTTTGGCAAGGGTTTGAATGGTCAAGTCCTACCGTCTTTTTGCTAAGGGTTTGAATGGTCAAGTCCTACCGTCTGTTTGGCAAGGTTTTAAATAGTAAATTCCTACCGTCTGTTTGGCAAGGGTTTGAATGGTCAAGTCCTACCGTCTGTTTGGCAAGGGTTTGAATGGTCAAGTCCTACCGTCTGTTTGGCAAGGGTTTGAATGGTCAAGTCCTACCGTCTGTTTGGCAAGGTTTTAAATAGTAAATTCCTACCGTCTGTTTGGCAAGGGTTTGAATGGTCAAGTCCTACCGTCTGTTTGGCAAGGGTTTGAATGGTCAAGTCCTACCGTCTGTTTGGCAAGGGTTTGAATAGTCGATTCCTACCGTCTGTTTGGCAAGGGTTTGAATAGTCAATTCCTACCGTCTGTTTGGCAAGGGTTTGAATAGTCAAGTCCTACCGTCTGTTTGGTAAGGGTTTGATTAGTCAAGTCCTACCGTCTGTTTGGCAAGGGTTTGAATAGTCAAGTCCTACCGTCTGTTTGGCAAGGGTTTGAATAGTCAATTCCTACCATCTGTTTGGCAAGGGTTTGAATAGTCAAGTCCTACCGTCTGTTTGGCAAGGGTTTGAATAGTCAAGTCCTACCGTCTGTTTGGCAAGGGTTCGATTAGTCAAGTCCTACCGTCTGTTTGGCAAGGGTTTGAATAGTCAAGTCCTACCGTCTGTTTGGCAAGGGTTTGAATAGTCAATTCCTACCGTCTGTTTGGCAAGGGTTTGAATGGTCAAGTCCTACCGTCTGTTTGGCAAGGGTTTGAATGGTCAAGTCCTACCGTCTGTTTGGCAAGGGTTTGAATGGTCAAGTCCTACCGTCTGTTTGGCAAGGGTTTGAATAGTCGATTCCTACCGTCTGTTTGGCAAGGGTTTGAATAGTCAATTCCTACCGTCTGTTTGGCAAGGGTTTGAATAGTCAAGTCCTACCGTCTGTTTGGTAAGGGTTTGAATAGTCAAGTCCTACCGTCTTTTTGCTAAGGGTTTGAATGGTCAAGTCCTACCGTCTGTTTGGCAAGGTTTTAAATAGTAAATTCCTACCGTCTGTTTGGCAAGGGTTTGAATGGTCAAGTCCTACCGTCTGTTTGGCAAGGGTTTGAATGGTCAAGTCCTACCGTCTGTTTGGCAAGGGTTTGAATGGTCAAGTCCTACCGTCTGTTTGGCAAGGTTTTAAATAGTAAATTCCTACCGTCTGTTTGGCAAGGGTTTGAATGGTCAAGTCCTACCGTCTGTTTGGCAAGGGTTTGAATGGTCAAGTCCTACCGTCTGTTTGGCAAGGGTTTGAATAGTCGATTCCTACCGTCTGTTTGGCAAGGGTTTGAATAGTCAATTCCTACCGTCTGTTTGGCAAGGGTTTGAATAGTCAAGTCCTACCGTCTGTTTGGTAAGGGTTTGATTAGTCAAGTCCTACCGTCTGTTTGGCAAGGGTTTGAATAGTCAAGTCCTACCGTCTGTTTGGCAAGGGTTTGAATAGTCAATTCCTACCATCTGTTTGGCAAGGGTTTGAATAGTCAAGTCCTACCGTCTGTTTGGCAAGGGTTTGATTAGTCAAGTCCTACCGTCTGTTTGGCAAGGGTTTGAATAGTCAAGTCCTACCGTCTGTTTGGCAAGGGTTTGAATGGTCAAGTCCTACCGTCTGTTTGGCAAGGGTTTGAATAGTCAAGTCCTACCGTCTGTTTGGCAAGGGTTTGAATAGTCAAGTCCTACCGTCTTTTTGCTAAGGGTTTGAATGGTCAAGTCCTACCGTCTGTTTGGCAAGGTTTTAAATAGTAAATTCCTACCGTCTGTTTGGCAAGGGTTTGAATGGTCAAGTCCTACCGTCTGTTTGGCAAGGGTTTGAATGGTCAAGTCCTACCGTCTGTTTGGCAAGGGTTTGAATGGTCAAGTCCTACCGTCTGTTTGGCAAGGGTTTGAATAGTCGATTCCTACCGTCTGTTTGGCAAGGGTTTGAATAGTCAATTCCTACCGTCTGTTTGGCAAGGGTTTGAATAGTCAAGTCCTACCGTCTGTTTGGTAAGGGTTTGAATGGTCAAGTCCTACCGTCTGTTTGGCAAGGGTTTGAATGGTCAAGTCCTACCGTCTTTTTGCTAAGGGTTTGAATGGTCAAGTCCTACCGTCTGTTTGGCAAGGTTTTAAATAGTAAATTCCTACCGTCTGTTTGGCAAGGGTTTGAATGGTCAAGTCCTACCGTCTGTTTGGCAAGGGTTTGAATGGTCAAGTCCTACCGTCTGTTTGGCAAGGGTTTGAATGGTCAAGTCCTACCGTCTGTTTGGCAAGGTTTTAAATAGTAAATTCCTACCGTCTGTTTGGCAAGGGTTTGAATGGTCAAGTCCTACCGTCTGTTTGGCAAGGGTTTGAATGGTCAAGTCCTACCGTCTGTTTGGCAAGGGTTTGAATAGTCGATTCCTACCGTCTATTTGGCAAGGGTTTGAATAGTCAATTCCTACCGTCTGTTTGGCAAGGGTTTGAATAGTCAAGTCCTACCGTCTGTTTGGTAAGGGTTTGATTAGTCAAGTCCTACCGTCTGTTTGGCAAGGGTTTGAATAGTCAAGTCCTACCGTCTGTTTGGCAAGGGTTTGAATAGTCAATTCCTACCATCTGTTTGGCAAGGGTTTGAATAGTCAAGTCCTACCGTCTGTTTGGCAAGGGTTTGAATAGTCAAGTCCTACCGTCTGTTTGGCAAGGGTTTGATTAGTCAAGTCCTACCGTCTGTTTGGCAAGGGTTTGAATAGTCAAGTCCTACCGTCTGTTTGGCAAGGGTTTGAATAGTCAATTCCTACCGTCTGTTTGGCAAGGGTTTGAATAGTCAAGTCCTACCGTCTGTTTGGCAAGGGTTTGAATGGTCAAGTCCTACCGTCTGTTTGGCAAGGTTTTAAATAGTAAATTCCTACCGTATGTTTGGCAAGGGTTTGAATGGTCAAGTCCTACCGTCTGTTTGGCAAGGGTTTGAATGGTCAAGTCCTACCGTCTCTTTGGCAAGGGTTTGAATGGTCAAGTCCTACCGTCTTTTCGCTAAGGGTTTGAATGGTCAAGTCCTACCGTCTGTTTGGCAAGGTTTTAAATAGTAAATTCCTACCGTCTGTTTGGCAAGGGTTTGAATGGTCAAGTCCTACCGTCTGTTTGGCAAGGGTTTGAATGGTCAAGTCCTACCGTCTGTTTGGCAAGGGTTTGAATGGTCAAGTCCTACCGTCTGTTTGGCAAGGTTTTAAATAGTAAATTCCTACCGTCTGTTTGGCAAGGGTTTGAATGGTCAAGTCCTACCGTCTGTTTGGCAAGGGTTTGAATGGTCAAGTCCTACCGTCTGTTTGGCAAGGTTTTAAATAGTAAATTCCTACCGTCTGTTTGGCAAGGGTTTGAATGGTCAAGTCCTACCGTCTGTTTGGCAAGGGTTTTAATGGTCAAGTCCTACCGTCTGTTTGGCAAGGTTTTAAATAGTAAATTCCTACCGTCTGTTTGGCAAGGGTTTGAATGGTCAAGTCCTACCGTCTGTTTGGCAAGGGTTTGAATGGTCAAGTCCTACCGTCTGTTTGGCAAGGGTTTGAATATTCAAGTCCTACCGTCTGTTTGGCAAGGGTTTGAATAGTCAATTCCTACCATCTGTTTGGCAAGGGTTTGAATAGTCAAGTCCTACCGTCTGTTTGGCAAGGGTTTGAATAGTCAAGTCCTACCGTCTGTTTGGCAAGGGTTTGAATAGTCAATTCCTACCGTCTGTTTGGCAAGGGTTTGAATAGTCAAGTCCTACCTTCTGTTTGGCGAGGGTTTGAATGGTCAAGTCCTACCGTCTGTTTGGCAAGGTTTTAAATAGTAAATTCCTACCGTCTGTTTGGCAAGGGTTTGAATGGTCAAGTCCTACCGTCTGTTTGGCAAGGGTTTGAATAGTCAATTCCTACCATCTGTTTGGCAAGGGTTTGAATAGTCAAGTCCTACCGTCTGTTTGGCAAGGGTTTGAATAGTCAAGTCCTACCGTCTGTTTGGCAAGGGTTTGAATAGTCAATTCCTACCGTCTGTTTGGCAAGGGTTTGAATAGTCAAGTCCTACCTTCTGTTTGGCAAGGGTTTGAATGGTCAAGTCCTACCGTCTGTTTGGCAAGGTTTTAAATAGTAAATTCCTACCGTCTGTTTGGCAAGGGTTTGAATGGTCAAGTCCTACCGTCTGTTTGGCAAGGGTTTGAATGGTCAAGTCCTACCGTCTGTTTGGCAAGGGTTTGAATAGTCAAGTCCTACCGTCTGTTTGGCAAGGGTTTGAATAGTCAAGTCCTACCGTCTGTTTGGCAAGGGTTTGAATAGTCAAGTCCTACCGTCTGTTTGGCAAGGGTTTGATTAGTCAAGTCCTACCGTCTGTTTGGCAAGGGTTTGAATAGTCAAGTCCTACCGTCTGTTTGGCAAGGGTTTGATTAGTCAAGTCCTACCGTCTGTTTGGCAAGGGTTTGAATAGTCAAGTCCTACCGTCTGTTTGGCAAGGGTTTGAATAGTCAATTCCTACCGTCTGTTTTTCATTCATTCATTCATTCTTTATTCCGTGCACACATGATATCAAAACAATGATGATTGCGGATATGCATGGACTATCTTTCTAGTGGCGGTGTGTTTATGAGCGAACGGTCGCTTAAGTATGAGGGGAAGGGAAAGGGAGGGGGGGAGGAATGATTGATAAATATGAATTAATTATTCAACTATCAAAAACATGAGAAAGAGGCACAATAACATGAATAGGCAAATTCAGTACATTCTTTTTGAATATCTTGCTATTAGGTTCTTTTACCATTTCGTAATCCAAAGAATTCCATACTGATAATTGACGAGAAACACATGTAGATAAGAAAGACTGGTTGATATTATTAGGCATAACAAGACGCAGAGGATGAGAATGTCGGGAAAAGCGATCAACGGCAGATATCTGATATAAATTTTTAGTATCTATTTCACACTTCTGATGTATACATTTATGAATGAAAGTGAGGTCAGCAAGAGCTCGGCGATGTTCGAGGGTTTGAAGGTTCAGAAGGGATAATCTCTCCGAATACGGAAGGGCGGGATGGCCGGCTCTCACTAGAATTCTTCTCGTAAAAGAACGTTGGACTTTCTCGAGCTGTTTTACTAGACCCGCAGATGACGGGTTCCAGAGCTTGCTAGCGTATTCCAAAAGAGGCAATACATAAATTTTGAAAGCAGATGTCAGAAGAGAGAGATGGTGACTTGAAAGCTTTCAAAATCATATTAACAATAGACGACGCTTTACGGCACTTTTCACTTATGTGGTCCCGATATGAAAATCCATCTGAAACTGTTACTCCGAGGTCTTTGGCCGAGTTTCCTGATACAATGAGTTGATTATTGATATAGTAAGCATTCCGAGAATTAGAAGAGCCAAGGTACAGAACAGTACATTTAGAAGTGGACAAACTCTCCACTCTGCGCACCAATCAGCAACACAGTTCAATGCAAACTGTACGTCATTTCTAGAACAGGGAACACGACATACAATTTTAATGTCATCAGCATATATTGAAAAGAGAAGATTAGGAGGAAAAACTTCTTTAACAGAATCAATGTACATTAAAAACAACAAAGGGCCTAATGAAGAGCCTTGGGGTACTCCAGATGTAACTAAAACGGGGTCAGAGAGAACGTCATTAATACATACTGACTGAGTACGTTGACTTAAGTAACTACTCAACCATTTGACAATATGAGACGGAAAACCATAACATTGCTCTCCCTTACTCATTGCTCTCCCTTACTCATTGCTCTCCCTTACTCGTTGCTCTCCCTTACTCATTGCTCTCCCTTACTTGCCAGAGTGCGGTGACTCGGTACTCTGTCTCTCTTGCAATTTACTCATTTCGTGTTTTCTTCTTTGGTTGCTGTCTTAATACTCTCATTTTGGATAAGGGGGATTCTTGCCTCATTTCAGAGGACGATCCTTGTCCAGTGTGAGGCTTCTGTCGTTTACTAAAGGACGGGAGTGACAATAGCAACTATTGAAACGAACGCTTTAAACAACTAAATTTGCAGTAAGGAGAGTATTGTACAATCAAAGCAGAGTCAGTGTTTTATCTTTTCTGTCTCTTTTATCTTTTCTGTCTCTCATTCCGAGACACTCTCTAATTCATACTCTGCGTCTCATTCTAATACATCGAGTTTGATCAGAAACTCAACTCTCGCGCGAGGCCTTTTGCTGCGCTCTACGCAAGCTCTCGCTCGCTTGCTCGATTTACAACATTCTATCTACTACTCTCTCTTCAATACGCACTGTCTATTCTTTGTAGCATGTCTACCTCTGTAGATCTTTCCGGAGAAAGTCTCATCATTATGAATAGACTTACTTCTATGATTGAAAAAATGCAGGAGGCAAATCTCAATGCTATCAGTTCATTAAGAAAAGTTGTCAATCAGCAAGCAACGATCTCGAACAATCTGATAGCTACAGTCTCGAGCCTTGTTTCTTCGGTGAACAAACTGATGTCTGCTCACTCAAACCATCCCATTCCCGTCTCCAGTTCGTCTTTAGGCCCTATGTCATACGCTGCAGTCGCTTCCGCGGTCACTCGCTGTCTGACCGAGGACGGAGAGCTCAAAGAAAAATCAACTAGAGCGGTCCTGATGAACTTTGAAGAAGGAGAAGTCGACCAGGAGACCAAAGAGCAGGACGAAAGTTTGGTTACACGCATAATCAGGTCAGCCAATAACAAAATCCTTGATAGCCTCATGACGCCTCATGACTTACTAGACACTAAAAATATCCAGGTTTATCGACATTCAGGAGTGAAATATTCTCCAGAGAGAGCCAGGCACAGACCTCGACCGATTAAAATCCAGTTTCCTAATAAAGAAATAAGAGATGAATTCCTCAAATTCGCGAGAAACTCGCGATGCATTCCTAAACTGAGTGGAAACGTTCACTGCTACGCTAGACCAGATTACCTGAAACACCAGATTCAATTTGATGCGGAATTGCGGAAAGAATGTGGAAAGAAAAACGAAGCAGAAGGTGCGTTAACTTTCGTAGTTAGGGACATTGGGAAAGGTCCAGAAATCTTCCGTCTCGCTAATCCTAGGGAGTTACCTAAACGAAGAGTACCCGTTCAGACTGAAAAGGTTAATGTTGTTTCCGGTCCCATTTCTGTTTCCCAGCCACAGCAGCAGACACAACCAAGCGAACAGCCGAAAAAAACTCGTACGACTAGCGGGAACGTCGTAACAAGAAGCGGAAGAAGAGCTCTCGATGCAGCAGCAGCTGAAACAGGTGAAAAGAAAAATGAAGAGGAAGAGCAAATGGAACTTCGCCCTCGCAGCAAAGAACAACCGCTGAACTCCTACTCTAAAGCGGTAAAAAATGGAATTTCATCGAAATAGGATAAAAGCGAAAAAGATCAAAACTTGAATTGCTTTCTTGTTAACATACGTTCTATTTCCTATAAAATTAATATCTTAGAAGCCCTAGCTATCGAGTACAAAGCAAGTATAATGGCAATAACAGAGACATGGGCTAGTTCCACGACAATACATGATTCTATGCTTTCTTGCAACCAAACTTATGCAGTCTACCGTAGCGATAGGGACGGTCATGGGGGTGGCGTAGCTATACTCGTTGAAAAGTCCATAGCATCTTCACTCATTTTATCTGAAAGCCATTCTACTCAATGTCAATACGTAGCCGTCAAGCTCCACAATAAACGTAGTCATGATACAATACTACATTGTGTTTACAGGAGCCCCAGCACTACATTCATCGAATTTTCAAGTGCTCTTACTTCCATTGAGAACATATTCTTAGCGAACGACTGCGAACATGTTCTTGTCGGCGATTTCAACTGTCCAGAAATATCATGGCCCGATGGCTGGACTCCTCCTTCACTCTCACTCGGTCATCACTCTCGCTCTCTTTCTGGATTTGTGTCGTACCACTCTCTCACACAACATGTCAGTTCTCCCACGAGACTCGGGAACACTCTTGACCTGGTGTTTTCTTCTTTACCTGGAGGAATATCAGACTGTTTCGTAGCTCCTCCTCCTCCATCATGTGACCACAACATAGTTCTTTTCAGAATTGCCTTCCAACAAACCAGAATAACTAGAACACCTCATATGTACAACTATAAGAGAGCCAATTTCTCGCTCGCAAACTATCTGATAGATAGGACTGACTGGTTTACTCTATTCAACTCATGCAAAGATTCAAATGAGGTATATGAGACATTCTCATCTACAATCCATAGAATCATATCAGAATGCGTTCCACTTATTAATATGTCTAAATTCATCGGTAAACCTCCTCATATCATATCTCAAATCAGTCGTCGCGTGGCTAGACTTTATAAGAAAAGAGAAACTATTGGATTATCCCCATTTCTCCGTATGAACCGTAAACTGAGAAAAGCCTATGACGCTCATCGGAGAAATAAGGAGAAGGCTCTTCTAAAAAACGGAAATCTGTCAAAACTGTATCGCTACACTAATGCGAACATAAAGGAAGAAACCGGGATTGGTCCAATAACTGAAGAAAATGGTGAAGTTATAACCGAAGATTTCAGAAAAAGCCTCTTATTTGCGAAGTACTTTCATTCTCTATATGGAGGTGTGAAAGAGGTTAGTGAATCTAGAAAGGATTTATCCAGACTTCCGATCCCGTCCTTCTCTATCGATTTCGTTCAAATACCCACGCATCTGGTATATTCTCATCTGAAGCGACTCAAATCGAGAAACAACACATCTCCTGACAATATTCCTTATATATTCATCAAGTATACTGCTCTATCGATGTGTGTTCCTCTCTCACTCATGTTTGAACGTTTTCTACTTCATGGAGATTGCCCTTCAGTATGGCTAACGGCTACCGTTAGACCAGTATTCAAGAAAAAAGGTGAGAAAACCGATGTCAAAAATTACAGACCGATTTGCCTTACTCCTTCTACTTCAAAGATTATGGAGAAAATCATTGGCCATAAGCTATTAGAGTACCTCAATGAAAACCAACTTATTAATAAACATCAGTTTGGTTTCCGACCTAAGCACTCATGTGAACTTGCTTTGCTAGAAACGCTTTGTGATTGGCACTCTAAGTTGGACCAGAAACATTTCATTAGCTGTGCATTGATAGATTTCTCCCGCGCCTTTGATGCGGTACCTATTGATCTATTAATGGAGAAAATTAGGTCCTTCGGTATAAATGGATGTCTTTTCAGATTTTTGGAGAGTTTTCTCCGAAACCGTGTGCAAAGTGTCAGAATAGGGAACAGTGAGTCCCCTAAATACTCCACTCCGACTGGGGTTCCACAAGGGAGCTGCCTAGGCCCCATACTTTTCATTCTGTACATAAATGACATTGCCGAACTTCTCCCAACTGGGTGTCATGTTACTATGTACGCCGATGACGTTAAACTCCACTCCATCGATGCCCCAGAATGCCTACAAGAGGGGATTAATCGAGTTTATGAATGGTCGAAAAAGTGGAGACTTAGTATCTCTACCTCTAAAACAGTTGTGATACGTCTTGGCTCAAATCATCCTGTCTTTCCTTTTACTCTCTCAGGGGAACGTTTGCCGGAATCCAACGTAGTGCGTGACTTGGGCGTTGAATACTCCAACTCACTAGATTTCTCTCAACACATGGAAACAATGTGTAAGAAAGCGAATGCCAGAAGTGGTTACATTCTGAGGACATTCAAATCTAGAGACCTTAACTTGTACAAAAAATTATTCGTTTCTTATGTGAGACCTATAGTGGAGTACTGTGCTGTAATATGGTCCCCACATATGAAGAAGTATATTGAAATGGTTGAGAATGTTCAGCGCAAATTCACCAAGTGGATATTCAGAAGAACCAGTCAGGCTGCGCTGAGTTATGAAGACCGCCTACAATCTCTTGGTCTACAGAAACTTCAAATAAGAAGAAGAAACTTAGACCTTGTGATGACCTACAAAATACTCACGGGTAAAACGCCACTTTCTGCAGACTCCATCTTCTGTTTATCCGCTCATAACTACCTAACTAGATCGAAATATCTACATCTCAGAGTTCCACGTTTCCGTACAGTTCATCATTCTAATACTATTGCTGCTCGAGTTGTGGAATTATGGAACGCATTACCATTGGAGGCGAAGAAAGCCGCTAGAACTGAATCATTTAAAAATTTTCTTAGTAGCTTAGATTGAAATCTACATAATGTTTTCGCTTTGTTTTCAACGTTTTTAGTTTGACCTTTTCCTGTTCTCACCTTAATTCTGTTTGAGAACAAATTTTCTTCTTTTTTTGCTTTCTTTTTCTCACTTTTCCCGTAAAAGTGACATGCTTGTGACTTAGCTACATTGTGCAATGTACTTGATGCTATTTCACTGTGCAATAAAGATTTATAAACTCTATGGAGAAGGAGCCTGTGATCAACTGAATCAAAGGCTTTGCTTATATCAAGCAGGACAACATCAACTGGAATTCCTTGCGCTAAGGAATCAACGATATAAGCATGAGATTCAACAAGAGATGTAACTGTGGATCTCTTTGATCTAAAGCCTGCTTGAGAAGGAGACAACAACCTTTCTCTCTCAAGATACGAATAGATTTCAGTGAAAATGATTTTTTCCATAACTTTGGACAATGAGCAGCATAGAGATATCGGCCTATAATTACTAACGGAGTTCCGTGAACCAGACTTATGCACTGGTTTAACAATAGATTCTCTCCATAAAGTTGGCACGTTGCCCGAGAGAAGACTGTTATTAAAGATAATGCATAAAGGCTTGACTAGTGCAAAACGACATTTTTTCAAGAAAATGTTAGGAATACCATCAGGTGAGGTGTTACATTTGCCTTTGAGAGACGAAAGAGCACGTAGAACCATATCTTCTGTGATACAATCGACATCGAATGGTTCATTAACTTCAGGAGAAAAAGGATGCAGTAGTGGACTATGCAAGGGCTTCGAGAAAACCGATGAAAAATAACAAGAAAAGGTTTTAGCTTTTTCGGATGGCAAAGTTATTTCTCGTTTTAGATCATCTATCAACGTGGGCATGCCCTGATTGATGTTATTAACTAAGCGATTTCTGCAAGCAGTGAAGAAAGAATTCTGGTTCCCTCGTGATATCAACTTCGCTTCCTGACGAAGTTCGAATTCATGTAACATCCTATCAAATTCAGCCGTTTTTCTAATACAGTAATCGGAATATGGAGAGGTTTCAGAGATACGTTTTTTAACTTGCGATACATTCTACGGAGAAGATAGGGATAACGAAACGTTTCATCTCTAGGATGGGCGACTGGTACATACTTCTCAATCAGAGAATGAATGAAGGAAACAAGATAATTATTAGCTGATTCAACGTCCATCATAGCAAAAGCCTGGGTCCAGTCGTGAAAAGCAAGTTGACATTCAATAGCCTTCCTTATTGAAGCATTTGAAGGAAGGGGAAGATGATAATGAAAGGGTATTGAGTGATAATTTGAATGAGACCATGTTGTGGTCACTACCACTAAAACGACCGATAACATTACATTCAGTCACAAGGGGTACATTGGTCAGCAAAAGGTCGAGAATGTTGTCGTTTCTTGTTGGAGAGTCAACGTACTGAGTAAAAAAGTTATCTGTCATGAATTCAAGGAAAACTTTGTGCTGGCCTTCTCTATGCGCAATGAGATTCAACCAGTCAATGAATGGCAAATTGAAATCACCAACAATCAATAAAGGACGTCTATTAAGGGCATCAGAATGCTGAGAAAAATACATTAATAGTTTAGAGAGAGAAGAACTGGAACAGGAAGGGGAACGATACACACAAACACATCTTAGCTTATTTGAAGCAGATGATAATGATTCCTGGAATACATCAATGGTTACAGCTTCAAAGCCGTCTTCTGAGCAAGTAGAAACAAGAGAACAAGGAATACGAGAAGAGACAAGGAAGGCAGCGCCCCCTCCTTTCATTGAACAGCTCCTATCACAGCGGAAAAACTGATATCCGGAATTACTTGTTATTAGCGAATCATTCTCTTGGCTTGTCAACCAAGTCTCAGTTATTCCTAATACATCATAAACGTGTGAATTTAGCAGAAATGACAGGCTATATACTTTATTTCGAAGAGAACGAGCATTAAAAGAAATGCAATTAATTGACTTAAGGTCAGCATGGTGAGGAGGGCTAAGGGGAAATGAAAACGGGGTGACACCGCCACTGACCTATTTATTCCTCGTATTGTTCCGTTGAGACCGACCAATCGCTGCAGGAGGAGAGACTATCGGCGAAGACGACCCAGTGCTCATCGGAGTCACAGTCGGCTGTGGTTGGTAGGAAAAGGACGTCGACCGTACCGGCATCAGATTTGTACCAACTACTTTCCATTTCGGTCCGCCAGGAACTTGATTTCTTTCCCTTGCGACTCTCTTGACTTCTCTTTCCATTTCGAGGCCCTCCCTTGTTAAATCTTCCCTGATGTAGGTGTGCGGAAGACCATAAAGGCAGGCAGGGCGTCTTCGTCGAATTTGCTGGAGCACTTGATTCCTCATAGTAGAACATCCAAGGAATACTTTGAGAATTCGTTTCTTTTTCTCTGGGTCACCGAACCTCTTAAATCTTGCGGAGGCGACTTGTGGAAGATTTAGGTCCCGAGAGAGAGACTTGAGGAAGTCTTGATCTGCGGCGTCAGTCGTTTCATCTTTTTCCTGTTCAGGGAGGCCGACACAAACGATGTTTTCCGACTTTTCTTCGATCATCTTTCTGTCGATAGTCATTGCTTTGACGGCGGCGTCGTAAGCAATGATGTGGGGGGAAAGGGAGAGAAGCGAGGGTATGGCAGAGGTCACCGGCGCAGCTGGGGTGGGAGGAGAAGGAGGGGGAGAGCTCAGACGATTGACGAGCTGTTCGACAATACTCTCAAGGCGGAGTATTTTTTCCATCATCTCCTCAAGTTTCTTTTCATACGCGGGGCACTGCTTGCAAGGGGAAGGAGGCGGAGGGTTACGTTTTCCACCCATGATGAAGAAGCAACCGCTCAAGGGTGAGCCAACTAGAGAGAATGACAAGGGTTTGAATAGTCAAGTCCTACCTTCTGTTTGGCAAGGGTTTGAATGGTCAAGTCCTACCGTCTGTTTGGCAAGGTTTTAAATAGTAAATTCCTACCGTCTGTTTGGCAAGGGTTTGAATGGTCAAGTCCTACCGTCTGTTTGGCAAGGGTTTGAATGGTCAATGTTACGCCTGAGGCCTCTTCCTATATGACGCCTACACTATATGAGATGCCACGCCCCATTATACCGCCTCCTCTTCCTATATGACGCCTAAACTATATGAGATGCCACGCCCCATTATGCCGCCTATAAAAGCTATCGAAAGAGAAGAACAAGAGATCTCGGCTCCCGATCTCTCGCCCTATCCATCTCCCCCTTCAATCCCCTTTTGTGACTCCGATATTAAACCATGCAATAAACTAATCATTGAATACCTTGTTCGTGTCTGGGGCACATCACATTGGGGCCGAAACGCACACTTCCCTCACTGGTAGCAGCGAGTGGCTGACCTAGTCCGGAATAGGTCAGTCACCGCCTCTCTCTCTTCCAACCCCCCTCTTTTTTTTCCCCTCACACTCTTCCTCGTTTCCAAGTCACTGTTTCTTTTTTTCATTTTCTCTTCTCTTCTCTCAGAAATCTCAATACTCTGAAGTTTGATTTGATTGCCGCTTCATTGTTTTCTCTTTTTTTTCTCGTTAATATGCTTAATTCATACTCCGAAGTCTAAAGTTTCATTTGATTACTGCTCCGTTGTTTTTCTCTTTTTCCTTTTCGTTAATATTTTTAATTCATTCGATGTTTTGATGTTTTGATGTTATTAATATGTTTAACAAAATAATCTATTAATAAAAATAATAATAATAAAAAACACAAAAAACGGGAGACCGACTGATCACCGGTCTCCCGGGGGGGGGGGGGGGAAAGTAGGAATATGCTTGTTAAAGGAGGCAAGAAAAGAGCCAGCAGAGCTCTAGTCAGCGCGACGGCAATGGCCCCCCGTCAGAGAAGTAACCCGGTCGATGGAGAAATACCCAGTGGACGCTGGAGAAGCGGCATCGTTCCCGCCTGAGGAGATCCGACCGAAGGACCGCGAGTTTGGGAATAACCGGTCAGTTGTAGGAATAAAAGTAAAAGCTTAATTCAGAAGTTGCCCGACGGCACCAGAGCACCGTCAAAGAAGTAACCCGGTCGATGGAGGAATACCCAGTGGACGCTGGAGAAGCGGCATCGTTCCCGCCCGAGGAGAGCCGACCGAAGGACCGTGGTTCATGGAGAACCGGTCAGTCAAACTAAGAAAGCATCGTTATATCACTATGTCAATCGTGTGTGTCCGTCAAGTACTAACATTGGCTCAGTAAGTGCTACTGAACTGCAACTCAACCAAGTTACTGCTCCGGCAGATTCTATGTCAATCGTGTGTGTCCGTCAAGTACTAACATTGGCTCAGTAAGTGCTACTGAACTGCAACTCAACCAAGTTACTGCTCCGGCAGATTCTATGTCAATCGTGTGTGTCCGTCAAGTACTAACATTGGCTCAGTAAGTGCTACTGAACTGCAACTCAACCAAGTTACTGCTCCGGCAGAATCTATGTCAATCGTGTGTGTCCGTCAAGTACTAACATTGGCTCAGTAAGTGCTACTGAACTGCAACTCAACCAAGTTACTGCTCCGGCAGATTCTATGTCAATCGTGTGTGTCCGTCAAGTACTAACATTGGCTCAGTAAGTGCTACTGAACTGCAACTCAACCAAGTTACTGCTCCGGCAGATTCTATGTCAATCGTGTGTGTCCGTCAAGTACTAACATTGGCTCAGTAAGTGCTACTAAAACTTACCTTTTGATATAAAACTTATTGTAAAAATTTCAAGGGAAAACTTAAATTTTTATAAGCCGTAAACTTCCAATTTGTAAGCGTGCTTAATACCCTAAGACTATTGTTAGCATACATCGAGATGATCGAGATGAGAGTTGAATTGATTTAATGTGGAAGCAATCATGAATTTATGACAAAATGTTTCGAATATACATTTGACGACTATACATTCATTTGCGCGAATCTATCTGAAACCTATTGGCGATTTCTTGTTTTCCAAGTTCGTTATTTGATCTTGAGCAGATGTATGTGGCTTTCGTTCCTCATCTTTCTTGTCTAAATCCTCATGAATTTATGACAAAATGTTTCGAATATACATTTGACGACTATACATTCATTTGCGCGAATCTATCTGAAACCTATTGGCGATTTCTTGTTTTCCAAGTTCGTTATTTGATCTTGAGCAGATGTATGTGGCTTTCGTTCCTCATCTTTCTTGTCTAAATCCTCATGAATTTATGACAAAATGTTTCGAATATACATTTGACGACTATACATTCATTTGCGCGAGTCTATCTGAAACCTATTGGCGATTTCTTGCTTTCCAAGTTCGTTATTTAATCTTGAGCAGATGTGTGTGGCTTTCGTTCCTCATTTTTTTTGTCTAAATCCTCCAAAATCTATGTCGCTCTACGCTTCTGTAAATTCTCTCATATTATCCTATAACAGGCATAGCAGAGGTGCGAACCAATTCAGCGTATCAATCTCTTGTCTAAATCCTCCAAAATCTATGTCGCTCTATGCTTCTGTAAATTCTCTCATATTATCCTATAACAGGCATAGCAGAGGTGCGAACCAATTCAGCGTATCAATCTCTTGTCTAAATCCTCCAAAATCTATGTCGCTCTACGCTTCTGTAAATTCTCTCATATTATCCTATAACAGGCATAGCAGAAGTGCGAACCAATTCAGTGTGTCATCATATTAGAAGTGCGAACTAATTCTGTGTAACATCAAAGACTCTTTCGCAAGCATATGTTACTCATAGTTTACTCTGGTGCATTCCTCTTGGTTACTTAAGCATATAAGGTCTCACTCCAAAAAGCATATGTTACTCATAGTTTACTCTGGGGCATTCCTCTTGGTTACTTAAGCATATAAGGTCTCACTCCAAAAAGCATATGTTACTCATAGTTTACTCTGGGGCATTCCTCTTGGTTACTTAAGCATATAAGGTCTCACTCCAAAAAGCATATGTTACTCATAGTTTACTCTGGGGCATTCCTCTTGGTTACTTAAGCATATAAGGTCTCACTCCAAAAAGCATATGTTACTCATAGTTTACTCTGGGGCATTCCTCTTGGTTACTTAAGCATATAAGGTCTCACTCCAAAAAGCATATGTTACTCATAGTTTACTCTGGGGCATTCCTCTTGGTTACTTAAGCATATAAGGTCTCACTCCAAAAAGCATATGTTACTCATAGTTTACTCTGGGGCATTCCTCTTGGTTACTTAAGCATATAAGGTCTCACTCCAAAAATGTGAGTGAAGTTACTGAGGGCCAATATGTATATCAGGCTATATATTTGGAGAAATGGATGAAGGAAAAGAGGAAATAATAAAGAGAGAAACAGAAAGAGAGAGCGGAGAAAGATGCTTTGACGTTTCGCGCTATCACATGTTGGCTACCACTAGAATTGATCTTGAACATATGTATGTGACTTTCGTTTCTCATCTTTCTCGCTGTGTCTTGTTATTCGCCGAGGAGCATCGGTTTGTGGACAATAAGCATCTTTTTCTCTTTGTCAGAAGCATCTGTGAAGGAAACTTGACACCTTTTCGGCTAAACGCGAGATTAGGGGCCTGTCACATTTAGCTTCTGAAAGCGCTATGATTTGGAGCTAACACCCTTTCTTTGTTCTTGCTGGCATTTCCCATAAAAAAAAAGACATTCAAAGATTCAAAAAAAGGGAGAAGAAAATAGAAAGTCAAAAAGAGAGAAACATAAAAGAGAAAAAGCGAGAAAAGAAACAAAACAAAAAAGAGCAGAGCAGAGCGAAAGTCAAAAAGAGAGAAGCATGAAAGGGCAAAAGCAAAAAGATGCAAAGAAAAACAAAGAAGAGTGAGAGCAGTCTGAGACAGAGAAAGTTAAAAAGAGTAGAGTTTTGTGACTCACTAGCAAAGCTTCAGAGGAAAGGTCGTCCTTTTGAGTAAGACAGGCAAGAAAAGAGAAAAGAAGTCAGAGAAAAGGCAAGAGACAACTAAGACAGAGAAAAAGAATCAAAACATTCAGATAGATTAGTAGCACTGATAAATCATTTCCTGTCTGGGAAAGCAGATCCATTAGATCAAAAGGGGGTTACTGTGGAATTCCTCAACGCAAAAATAGTACGAAGAAAGGAATAAAAAGAGAAATCTGGTGGAGATAGGAATTTGAAAAAGGGGCGGGTCACGTTCAAATAACGTGTTCAAGTAAGAGGTGACAAAGTAAATATCCAAAAACAAAACGAAAGTTTTCTGGAATGAGCGTCAAGCACCTAAGATATAACTTATAGATATCTCTTCCCCAAGTATAAAAGGACCCAACTCAAGATCAAGGGTACGAAGTGAGATGCCTCTCAACGGAAGACAGAGGAGTGAAGCGGCCTCTATGGACCCCGGCGAACGGTTCCCCCACACCAACATTGGTTCAGTAAGTGCTACTGAACTGCAACCCAACCAAGTCACTGCTCCGGCAGATTCTATGTCAATCGTGTGTTGTCCGTTAAGTACTAACATCGGTTCAGTAAGTGCTACTGAACTGCAACCCAACCAAGTTACTGCTCCGGCAGATTCTATGTCAATCGTGTGTTGTCCGTCTAGTACTAACATTGGTTCAGTAAGTGCTACTGAACTGCAACCCAACCAAGTCACTGCTCCGGCAGATTCTATGTCAATCGTGTGTTGTCCGTCAAGTACTAACATTGGTTCAGTAAGTGCTACTGAACTGCAACCCAACCAAGTCACTGCCCCGGCAGATTCTATGACAATCGTGTGTTGTCCGTCAAGTACTAACATTGGTTCAGTAAGTGCTACTGAACTGCAACCCAACCAAGTTACTGCTCCGGCAGATTCTATGTCAATCGTGTGTTGTCCGTCAAGTACTAACATTGGTTCAGTAAGTGCTACTGAACTGCAACCCAACCAAGTCACTGCCCCGGCAGATTCTATATCAATCGTGTGTTGTCCGTCAAGTACTAACATTGGTTCAGTAAGTGCTACTGAACTGCAACCCAACCAAGTTACTGCTCCGGCAGATTCTATGTCAATTGTATGTTGTCCGTCAGGTACTAACATTAGTTCAGGACTAGGTGCTGAACAACTATCCAACCAAACCAATGCTACGAAAAAGATCGAGCTAACCGGCAGTTTCCATTCAGCCGCAAGTGAAACTGCCGAACGTAAAAAGAACCAACGATCGGTTCGAGCCGAATGGTTATCATTTGCAGAAACCCTGCCAGGAACAGAAGAGACGCTAGCGCAAGGACCAGAGCCACAAAAAGTAACACCACAGAAATGGTGGGACTCCGTGCTTGATTGGGTAGCAAGCACGGAATCAACCATTTCTGTCGACAAAGACTCTTCCGAAACAACGTTAGTCTTTAACGGAGAGCTCCATTGTTCAGACGACACAGTAGAAAATACCCCGTTGTTAACTCTACAGCCAGGAGAAGTCATTAATCCACAAGAAAACGCAACGTACAACACAGTTCCAAGTTCTCCGGATACCTCCCTCAATTCAGAAGGAATCTTCACAACAATAAGAGAGTCAGTCTCCGAGCCTAATTTCCAAAGGAGACGAAATCAAGAACAGGTGAGGGTACATACTTTGGGGTCGTTATTATCACCCATTGCCCAAATCAATCCTAACATCTTTCATTCAGGAGCAGAAAGCGAGTTCTCTAGTGCATAAGAAGCTACAGAAGAAGTGGCTGAAGAAGCCAGGAGCATCGACGAAATTCAGTTGGCCACACCTGTTCCAACGCTCCCTACTATCTCCATGTTGAGATCAGGGTCCACGGAAAGCCTTGAACAAAACCCACATAGTGACGCAGATGAATATACTAGACAATTGAGGGTCTTGTTCTATAGAACCAAAGGAGAAGACTTACTTAAAATGAGTCAAGCAAAACAACTCAGAGATAAAACAGCTCAAGCTATTGAAAACGCTTACGATAAAAACAGAGACGATATCAAAAAGGTTTCCCAGAGTTTCACGAAATACTGTGAGGATCTGGAGAAGTTTCTAAAAGAGAAAGGGATGTGGGAACGAGACACCCAAGTCTCGAATGGTTCCACGACACAACCAGAGGTGGCGCCCACTCTAAACTATATAAGCACACATGATCAAGAAAAAAGTAACACTGATGAAGAAATTTCCGATGTTGTTTCAGAAGCGACAGAAAATAACGAGACCCCTCTGATGTCGATGCTGGCATTGGAACCACTGGGATCAAGACTGTCCCTATTCACGGGAAACGAAACAGGAAGCGCTTTCTCCTCATGGATAAGAAGGTTCGAAGACTTGATCAGAATTCAAAGACCGGTTTACACAAACGAACAGAAAGCAGCATGCTTGACCGCTTACCTAGATTGCCCAGCAAGAGAAAAAGTAGAAGAAATGCCTACAGAACTAAGAAATAACTACGAGGCAATAATAACATGCCTCAGAGGGACTTTTGACAACCCACAACAAAAGTACTTAGCGAGGCAATCACTAGCTTCTTGCAGACAAGAAATCAACGAATCCGTCAGAACATTTGCAAATAGACTCACCAATTTGGTCAAACTCGCAACCACGGGTCAGGCGTCGGATGTAACTCAAGATAGACTTTTAGAAGAGTTCCTTGGAAGGGTCTCTGCCCCGCTGAGACACCAACTTAGCATGACCGAACCCCAAACATTCGATGAAGCGCTGAAGAAAGCGGAAAAGGTAGAGATGCTTTTGGCAGAGATCGCACAGGACAGGGCCACAACTGCAGTGCTCAACCCTGGTATTCAGCTCCTCGAGAACTCAAAAAACCAAGAGTACGAAGGAACTAACAGAAACTATGGGAACAACGTTAGCAACTACAGACAAGGAGGAGTAAGGAGATACGAAACTAGGAACAGTAACCTCTCCGAGATAAGATGCTTTCACTGCAACAGAATTGGACACATAGTTAGAGACTGCCGCACCCGTATGCGAGAATTAGAAAGAACAAGACGTAATCAAAGGTCACCAGGACTTCGTAGTCAAAGTCCGGCATTTTCCCGGACTTACAGGACTCCAATCAGCAACGAACGCTTCAACCCTTCCACTATCAGAAATAGGGTAAATAATGAACCAAGAAGAATCGATAGAAATTTCTCTGACACCAGAATGAACTCACTCGATAGAATTGAACAAGAAACTCAGGACAGAACTGAAGTAGAAGAGCTTCGCCATCGACTACAGGTTAGTGAAGAAAAGAACACAGTTTCGGAACAAAGAATCCAAGCCCTCTTAGAAAGGCAAGAAAGTGAAGTTACCAGGAGTAACACAACAAGAAATATAGGCAACTCACCAACTCGCAACGCCATAATGATGCTATCCATAATATGTTTAAGCAGTTTCTTCCCAGTAGCCAAAGCTAAAACCTGGCTCTGCCCAACAGCTAATCAAGAGCCTGAACTAATACACCTTTCGGCTCCCGTGGATTGTAGGGCATTGCAGCCTTGGGTTACCACCGAGTCAAACTCAATTTCCATAACAGTTTTTCAACCAAACCACAAAAAATACTCTTCACAAGCAAGCGCTTGCAAAAGCGTAATACAAAGAATAGTATTCAGTTTGGGCCCACTTGGAGGGAGGTACGAATATCACCAAGACATCCAAGAAACAGTCACCGTAGAAGAGTGTAGAAGAATGGTACAACACAAAACTTGTAACAGTGGAATCCTAACACAACAAAACTCACTCTGGTCAACACTTAATGATGCGAAGTTTGAGTGGCCTAGCTGGCCACTCGGTTGCTGTAGAAACTACACCGTCCAATCACGGAATTGTGTCTTACTGGAAACAACAGTAAACATGAGACATTCAGACGGGTTCCCTGAATCTGCAGCAGGAAATATGCGACACTGTGAATACGAAAAAGGTCAATGTGTACTGTACGATGGTACTGTCTTGATCTGGTCCGTTAATAACGAAGAAACTTGTGATTTTGTTGAAGTGATGAACCTGACAGGAAGGCGGTCCGAACAAGTATTCATCAGCGACAACAAGGAGATAGCGCTGTCGTGGAACAATAAAAGTCGCTACCACCAAAATTGCGGTCGTGATTTAATAATTTCAGACCAAGGGTACGTAATATCAGTTAATCGTAGAGCTAGTCGAAGTAAAAGAGTCATCCCCCTAGAAGCAGACGCAGGGCTGACATCAACCAATCAGCTGGCAGCCCAGCTTCTCGCAAGTGAAAAAGCTAGCATAAACGCAGTTATGCCTACGGTGCGCACAGCACTAAGTAGTCTCTGTAAACAATTCAGTATCTTATCCGAGATAATAAAAATTTCACGAAACGAAGACGCGACCCTGCTGACAAGAGCCCTAACAAACAGAAGGGGAATAAAAGCCAAGTACGTGGGGAAAGGCTTGGTAGAAGTACATCAATGTTTTGAAATTCCAGAGACGGCAGTCAAGTTGATTCCATTCAACGGTACATGTTACAAGATACCAAGAGCTCAAATCACTCTTCCAGGTGGCACTCTATTGTCGGCGTTCCTAGAACCCGAAACTGGAATAATATCCGACAAAGCCCAGGTTATACCCTGTTCAGAAAGCGGAAAAGTGTACCTTCAGAAAGAGGAACACTTGATCATATACGACCCTATTAGTGGTAGGCAGAACCAAATCCAGATGGATCACGTCACCAAGTTAGGTCAACCAAGCATAAAGGGATATGGTAAAACACCGGCTCTGACAATCTTCCACAACCTAGTCTTAACAAATATATCTGATACGTTAAGCGACACGACCTGGCACGAAGCGTGGGAGTCTAAAGACTTTGAACACTTCCAAGGACATGCCAAGTCCGACCAAGACTTAGACACCTATAGCGGACCAGAAACGACCCCTAACGAACAAACAAACTGGTTAAAGCTCATATTTGGATACTGGTCACTGTATGATCTATGGGTACTGCTTTGCTCGCTGATAGTTACAGTTAGACTGGCTCATTTTATTTTGAAACAATACATCAAAAATATGATGAAGCCACAACCCCTCAGGTATATCATAAGGAAGAATGGTTTAGGCCAGGGAACGGAAGAAAACAAGGTAAGCATTCGTGAAAGCAACGAGGTCGAAGAGGCCACACAAAAAATGTCGCAAGCCACTACACGCCGAAAATCGATCAAAATGCCTAGTTTCGGTTCATCGATTCGTATAAACATGCTAACAGTTAATCAGAAGGAAAAGTTCTTTACCGCACAGATTCCGCTATATGTCAACGGAGTAAAGATGTTGGGCCTCATAGACACAGGGGCAGGACTAACAGCGATGAGTGCAGGAATGGCCTCATAGACACAGGGGCAGGACTAACAGCGATGAGTGCAGGAATGGCCTCATAGACACAGGGGCAGGACTAACAGCGATGAGTGCAGGAATATATATATTTTATCTACATTTCGAAAAATGCAATTGTAGGGTAGTTTGGGAGCTAGGGAGCCTTGGGTGCCCAACGGTTTCCAGAGTTCAAGATCGATGAGAGAACATGCGGGTGACCAATCCGCGTGTTTGAGTTTTTTGATAGCGGTGGACCAGGCCGTGATTGGATCGGGAGGAGTACAGAAGGATAGCTTTGGCGAGTGATTTGAGAGCGGCTACCTTGAGCGGTACTTGGTTTGACTGAGTGGGCATCAGCAGTGGAGGAGCTGCTCCTCACCGACCAAGTCCCCCGGTTCCCATCGGCTGCCCTTGGCAAAGAATTAATAATTGATGGTTTGGACTTTTTGGGTAGGATGAACAAGGGTATCTTCGATGATGATTGGAAATATATGTCTCCGTGAAGAACTTCGAGATCTCGACTTTGGATAAACGTATGATGAAGAGAAGCGAGATTACATTTCAAGAGTGAAAACTATTGCTGTTGCGTCGTCTGTTGTTCAAAAATCGCAAAAGGCTGTAATCAGTCAACTTTGTTCGTAATGGCAAGGTTTTTCATCACATTATTATTTTTAAGCAGTTCTACGAACATTTTGAAAGAAGTTATGTCAAGCATTTCTGGTACACGAGAAAACCAACGGGCTACTCTCAGACTAAATGAATTGTACCTAGCACTGTTCTTCGTTACTTCTATTGAAACTCCGTGAGAATTAGTTCGCGTTTCTTTGGTTCTTTGGAAAAAATGTTGTTTCTTAATGATGGTTTTGTCATTGATTATTTTCCATGCCATGGTCAAATCCATATATACTCGTCTCTCTTCTAAAGACATGAGACCTAGCTTAGAGAGTCTACTTTTATAAGATGTATTTCCGTGAGGATAGCTACAGTTCGGAAAGCAGCGAGCGAATACGATTCTCGTGAAAGACCTGAGAACTTTCTCTATTTCTTCGACGTCTTTTTTGAAGTGCGGATTCCAGAAACTTGAAGCAAATTCTAAATGAGGCATGACATAAATTTTGAAGCATTTCACCAAGATAGAGGCATCATTGATGTTCACGGCTCTTAACATTGAATATAGAGCAGAATTAGCTCTAGATACTCGGTCAGATATAGTGATATTACGCCGAAGAGAAGGGATTATTTGTACACCTAGATCACGAACTCGACTCACACACTCCAAAGCAGTATTGTCTATGTAATAGGTAGGAGTAAGTGCCGTAGACCCGATATGTAAATGAACTGTTTTAGAGGTAGAGAGAGATAATTGGTTGGAAGTACACCAGAATGATACTTCATCTAGAGAAGCTTGAAGTTCAAGACAACGTTCTGTCATGTTATTCTTGTTGTAAGACAGATACAACTTTATGTCATCAGCATATGCTTGATATCGAACGTTAGTGAATGAAGAAAGAACTTGATTCAAGTCGGATATGTATAAGACAAAGAGCAAGGGTCCCAATACAGACCCTTGTGGGACACCGGATGTAACAGGATGTGGAGTTGATAAGGTGTCGCTCATACGAACGGAAAATTCTCTATCTGTTAGGAACGACTTCAACCAAGTTATAACTAAACTCGGTATACCGAAATGAGTACATTTTCTTAACAATTTATTTATACATACTGTGTCAAATGCACGAGAGAAATCTATATAAATCACATCGGTGGAGAGTCCTGCACTTAGAGCCTTCGTCCAATCATTTTCACATGAGAGTAAATTTGTAACTATGGAAGCGCCCGCCCGGAAACCGTGTTGACTTGAGGGGAGTATCTCAAAATGAGAAACGTGCTCTATTATAATAGACCTGATAACCCGTTCCATAACCTTTGAAGCTGGAGAAAGAATAGAAATGGGTCTGTAAGACGATGAAAGAGAAGGGTCTTTACCAGATTTAGGAATGGCAGTGATCAAAGAATGCTTCCAAATTTCAGGTACAACACCGAGAGATAAAGAGAAGTTATAAATATGTGCTAATGGAAGAGCGAGAGATTTTGAGCATTTTTTGAAAACTATTTGCGGAATCCCATCAGCACCAGTGCTGCAAGTACCTTTCAATTTTGATAACAACCGAGCTACAGTAGATGGAAAACAAATAAAGTCACTTACTTGTTGTTGAATGGAAGGACCGAGTAGTGGGGGAGACAGTCCATCGTCGAGAGTAAACGAGGAAACAAATTCCTTCGCTAATAGATCACATTTTTGAAATGTGTCGAGAACATTAACACCCGAAGAGTCAATGAGAACACGAGGAGGACAGGTCTTAGGTTTGATCAAGGAGGCTATATGTCTATACAAGTCACGCGACTTGACCAGTTTTACTTTCTGACAATGCCTATTCCATTTATCAATTTGTTTGAGAAGATCCTTGCTGGATTTATCATATAATGCGCGAACTCTTGGGATTTCAATACTCAAGAAGAGTAAATTACGGTATTCGATTAACTTCTGAATGTGTGGAGGATAAGCAGTTGTGACGGATCGTGGAACGCGTAAAGGAACGAATTGGGCAAGAGAGCTTTTTAGGATATCAAGGAAGCGAGAGTAAAGATCGTCAATGGAATAAAAGTTGTCAAAAGCTGACTCCCAGTCGATAGTGGTTAAGTATTGACTGAGTCCTTCAAAATCTGTTCTGGAGTAGTCCAGAACCTTGAAGGAAGGGCGAGGTAGAGCAGAGTCACAAATCGAGAAGGCCACTCCATAATGATCACAAGTGGGAAATGAAGGTATGACACGAACATTTGAGCAAAGGTGTGAATGAGAAGAGAGGAGCCAGTCGATGCACTTATTTTGACGGGTGGGTGTACTGCAGAGTTGGTGGAGTCTGTGAGATGTTACTAAATCTATCAGCAAATTGTCACATGGAGAAGAACCATTTGTGAGACAATCTGAATTGAAATCGCCCACACAGAGGCTAGAATTTCCAGAAGTCGAAAAAATTTCAGATAGAACATCGCAGAATATTCGGGTTTCCGCACAATCAAAACGAGGGGGACGATAGCAAACTGTGAGACGAATGAAAGAGGAAGAGAGAAATAAGTCGATACAAACTATTTCCATATTAGAAAGACTCAACGCAGGTCTTGTGAAATGGATGTGGTCGCGAAGAATAATTGCTACCCCGCCACCCCGTGAATCACGATCACAACGAACAACTGTGTATGGAAGCGAACCAATGATCTCACTGTCCAGTATTCTAGAGTTCAACCATGTTTCGGATAGTGCGATAATATCTGGCTTTTCATTCTCGAGAAAAGATCGGAAAGCAACTAGTTTATTACTAAGAGAGCGCATGTTAAAATAAATCAATTTCAAAGAAATAGTCGAATTAGGAAGAGAAGCTGAACAAGTGTTCCGGAAGGATCCTAGCCGAGCTAGTTTCCCTGATTATGACGAGAAAGCGGAGTAACCGGTGGAGGCGGAGACGCAAACAACGGAGAAGAGAGGGATGGTGGGGACGTTTTACGGGTACCACCAATTTCCTCTTTCAGCCACAGCTCATCTCGATATAGAACCCAAGTGCACCTGGGGTCACGCTCACGCAGTGTCTTCAGAAGTGACCGTTTTGCATTCCACGCAGCAAGTTCCTCAGGAGTCATCGACTTTCGAACAAAGACGCCTTTCCAGTTCGGTTTAGAACGAAGAGTTGGAGCAGCGCGTAGAGCTGAAAGAACGAATGCCCGAGAAGGAAGCATGACCTTGAGAAGACGACGCGGTCCCTGCCCCATTCTGAACACGACCTCCGGCCTCACTTGTATATTGAGATCATCAAGCAAGGAGCGCACTACAGTCTCGTCATGCTGAAGACGCTCTCCCGCATTGGGAGAGTTACTCTCCGGCAGCCCTGCTACGACCAAAGAGCGCGCGCGACGAATGGACTCCTCATCTTGAGAAGACGAAGACATAGGAGGGCAAACACTTGGAGAAAATGGAACAGGAGGAGACGCGGATTGACACTTGCATGAGCATTCCTTCGGAACTGAATGCTCTAGAGACGATGTCAGCAACTTGATTAGACGGGTGATGGTTGACCAGACAACTCCAGGAATTCCGTCCGGGGCATCGGCATCTGCCAGGGCAGTAGCTTCTGCAATGGTTTGAGACAGAGAACAAGAAGGCGAAACTAACTTTGGAGGAGTGAGTGGACTGCCGGGGCTTCCACCCTTCTTCCCTTTCTTTTCGACCTTTCGACGTCCGGCCATTGCAGATTAGATTTGAAGTAGAGATGAGAGCAGTGAATTGAACAACCTCTCAGTGGTGATGATGGAAGGAATGGCCTCATAGACACAGGGGCAGGACTAACAGCGATGAGTGCAGGAATGGCCAAGGCCTCATAGACACAGGGGCAGGACTAACAGCGATGAGTGCAGGAATGGCCTCATAGACACAGGGGCAGGACTAACAGCGATGAGTGCAGGAATGGCCAAGGCCTCATAGACACAGGGGCAGGACTAACAGCGATGAGTGCAGGAATGGCCTCATAGACACAGGGGCAGGACTAACAGCGATGAGTGCAGGAATGGCCTCATAGACACAGGGGCAGGACTAACAGCGATGAGTGCAGGAATGGCCTCATAGACACAGGGGCAGGACTAACAGCGATGAGTGCAGGAATGGCCAAGGCCTCATAGACACAGGGGCAGGACTAACAGCGATGAGTGCAGGAATGGCCAAGCTACTGGGAATTACGAAGTTAGAAAAACCTTCTTCACCATATGCATCGGGTGTCTCCGGAGCAACCATCCCTTTCGCAGGTGAAGCAACCGTTCAAATAAAAATAGGAAGCTTATCCATTACCGGAATCGTTCACTTCACAACTAACGACTGCATTCCCTCTTCGCCAAAGAAATACAACATCATTCTGGGTAATGATACACTCAAGTTACTACCCAGATGGTCAATCGACTACAGTAACAGGATTATAGAGATAGGAACAGATAACATTCCGTTCATGAACAGCCTAAACGGTCTTAGGGAACCAAAAGGAATCGCGCTGAGAGCAACGAAAACAACATTGTGCTCCCCGAATCGCGAAACATTCGTAGATTGTTATGCTTCTCCTACTATGTATAACACATTGGTCACCACGGTCCCTAACCAAGAACTCACCAGCAAAGGTATGTTTATAGCACCAGCACTCCTTCAGAAACCGTTTATGAAACTTCTCGTTACGAATCCTACGGAAACGGAAACAGTAATCCACGCAGGTCAATGCATATCTAGAGCAGTTGCAGCGTACGGTGAGAAAGGATCATTCACTGAAGGAGCAAGCCTTACGGACATTAGCTTGCACTCACTAGAAGCCAGGGAACCGAAGGAGAAAGCTAAGAAGAAAGTCAATTGGGCGGATCAAATTCCAAACAACGATAAAGAAAGAGTATCAGAAATAGTCAAAGAACTAGAATCGTCAGTACTCCTGTCCCAAGCAGAAGTGAACGAAAAACAAAGAGAACAGCTAAGAAAATTATTTATAGAATTCCGAGATCGCATTTCTTCATCGAGTTACGACTTGGGATCTTATGAGGCATCACCTATCCATATAAGAACTACCACGGAATTCCCTAATTATCGTCCAAGACCACCAAGGATACCAATAAGATTCCAAAAAGAATTGGACGATCACATTAACAAACTTATGGAGTCAGGTCGGATTCGTGAAAGCGACACACCCTGGGTGCACAACACCGTACTAGTTAAAAAACCTGACGGCTCACTCAGAGTGTGCTTAGACTTTCGTCCACTCAATGAAGTCACGGTCCCAGATTACTACCCACTACCAAGAATAGAGGAGATCTTAGAAAAAGTATCCGGAAACCGTTTCTACACTACCATCGACTTAGCCAGCGGATACATGCAGTTATTAATGGATTCGGAAAGTCAAGAAAAATGTGGTTGGTATACACACAGGGGAGTGTATGAATTCGTCTACTTACCATTTGGTCTAAAGAACGCAGGTGCGTACTTTTCAAGGGCCATGGCCAAAGCACTGGCAGGAATGGGAGATAGCTGCCTCGCGTATTTGGACGACATCGTCATTTTCAATAACAGTTTCGAAGAACACCTGTTCACATCAAGAAAGGTTCTACAAAGACTTAGAGACTTCAACTTAAAAGCCGCCGGTAAGAAGCTAACAAGCATTGCAAGATCCCGTATCACTTTTCTGGGACACGAATTGAATTCGAAGAATTACACACCAGCTGATAAGAACCTCAACGCAATAAAAGAATTCCCCAGACCAAAAACGATCCGAGAAGTCAAGAGGTTTATTGGAATGGCCAACTTCTTCAGAAAATTCATAAAGAACTTTGCGTCTATCGCAGCACCGTTAAATGAGCTAAGCAAGGGCAAAACCAAATTTTGTTGGACTGACCGCCAAGAAAAATCTCTAGAGACACTTAAAGAACGGCTAGTTCAAAAACCGTGCTTAGCTTTTCCCAGAAATGATAAATTTATACTTCAGACTGACGGAAGTGCAGTAGCTGTCGGTGCAATTCTTCTGCAAACAGAGGAAAAAGAAGGCAAGTCCCTGGTAGCGATAGGATACTACAGCAAAACCTTAACGGGTACTCAAAAAAAATGGGCTCCCACCCACATAGAACTATTCGCCATGGTAAGCGCTCTACGTCATTTTAAGGAAACCATTTATGGGCAACACACAACAATCCAATCAGACCACAAGCCTCTCACGTTTCTGCTCAAGCACAACAAAACCCACGAGAGCTTAGCTCGTTGGGTGGTGGAACTTCAAAGCTACGACATTTCAATAGAATACTTGCAGGGACCTCAGAACAAGGTAGCAGATTGTCTCTCGAGGATAGAACGAGAAGTTATCGGCACGGAAGAAGAAAACGAGTCTCAGGACATCATAGAGTTCCCTATATGCTTGAACATCAACCCGGTAGTTGATATTGCCGGCCTGGGTTACAAATCCATAAGACCATATGACGTCCTGAAAGAGCAACTAAAGGATCCACTCTGTAAGTCGGTGAGGGATTTACTAACTCTGGGTGAAATACAAGGAGAAGTTGTCGAAACGACTAAAGAAAAAGCATTGGAATTAGCTGACTCATGCTATATTAACGAGAATGACTGCATCTACAGGAGGCTAAACAAGTTGGGAGAGTCCCTTAGAAGAGAACAATTGCTGACACCAAGCAGCATACAACTTCCTATCTTCTTGGCATTCCATGCAAGTAACTCGGCGGGAGGACATTTCAATTGGAAGAAAACTCTTTCTAAAATAGAGCGAAAGTTTTATTGGTTGGGAATGAAAGAAGAAATATGGAATAAAGTCAGATCCTGTGAAATTTGCCAGAGGAAAAGAACAAACGCTCGAAATAAGGAAGTACTTACAACGATCACGGCCGAAGCCACCTTTCATAGGGTCCACATGGATGTGACGGGACCCCTTCACGTAACAAGTAGGAATAACAAGTACATCCTAGCAGTAATTTGCGGATTTACAAGATACGTAACCGCAGTACCCCTAGAAGACACGAAGTCAGTAACACTCGCAAGAGCACTAATGAACGAGTGCATCTTAAAGTACGGAGCCATGTCCGAATTAATATCTGACAATGCATCTTACTTCAAAAGCTCCCTGGCAGACGAATTAGGAAAGCTGATGAGTATAAATAGATATTACACAACCCCGAACTTTCACCAAGGCAATGGCATGTGTGAACGCATATTTGAATCCTTTCACCCTCTCCTTCGCAGTTACACCAGTAGCAACCAATTAGATTGGGATGAGCATGTATCAGCCGTCACCTTTGCATACAACACAACAATTCACGATTCAACAGGAGAAACACCCTTTTTCCTCATGTTCGGCAGAGATCCGCTCTTCAATATCGACATGCTCTTGAAATACCATGAAGAAAAGCATGTAACGGGTTTTGAAGACATGGATATATATAAGGCAACTCTAATATCTAATCTCCACTCCGCATGGAAGTTAGCAAGCATAAATAACGAAGCCAGGGCCAAAAACATGAAGGCCACAACACAGAGAAATACCCATCTAAGACCTCTGGATATTAAAGTTGGAGAAAGGGTCTTCCTAAGAGACTACTCATCAAAGGAAGGTTTGTCTCGCAAATTAGTTATGCCTTGGACAGGTCAATATAGGGTGGTACAAATTCAACACCCTCACCTCATTATATCCAGCGTGGCATCACCTCAGACGGGTTTGAAGAAAGTTCACAAGGACCAAGTTAAGAAATGCTTCGAGTTGTCGGGTCCCGCATTGACCCAAAATTGGTTACCATCAGAAGAAGAAGAATTAACGACACCCGCAACAAGCCCAATAGGGTACAACCATGGAGAACATCCCAATAGAGAAAGAACTGAAGAACTTACAAAGCGAACCCATACTTACAACCTACGTTCTACCAGAACACAGAATGTAACACCCGCATTAGAAGATACTCGAAACTAGCGTAACATGAAACATGCGACTCTTTCACTTAAAACGATATTGATAATGGATGCAGCCATGGACAATACCATTGTTATGTCTTGATTCATCATTAACCCTTGCTCTCTGTTATTCTATCACCTATATATTGAAAATTTTGGTTCTTCACTTCTTTATTGAAAATTTTCGTTCATCTCTTCTATATTGAAATTTGTTCGTTCATTACGAAATGGTCATATTCGAAAACAGTTCCGATGTAATAATTTTACACCCGTACTATTGCTTCTTGATTGACGTCTGCTTCTCCAATTGATGAACTCCTTTTCATAAATCCATCTTCAAATTTTCATGAAAATGATAGTGGCAATTTTAATCTCTGAGTTGAACGTGTAATGAACATGAAATTCCGAATATTCGTTGCGCAATTGTTGTCGACACAACAATATTGTTATTATGAACGATGCAAGAAAAGAGTGTCACACAATCCTACTTTGTTGCAGAAAACAGTCAAAGCGAGCAAAGCAAAAGCTGAAAATGAAGAGACGCCAGCCGCCTGATCGAATGAAGCGGCGTAAGAAAAACGTCGTGATGCGAAGTACGAAACGATATTAAACATTCAAGAACCATAAGTACAATTTCATTTCTTTAAAAAAAAAAAAATTTTTTCAGCACCCGATTGTGAAGACCCAGACGGCAGTACAGGATCACAACCAACCCACCAAGTGGAAGAAGACTCCAGAGATTACATGGATTCGGAACACAACAACACAACTACCGCTTCATCACAACCAACCCACCAAGTGGAAGAAGACTCCAGAGATTACATGGATTCGGAACACAACAACACGACTACCGCTTCATCGCAACCAACCCACCAAGTGGAAGAAGACTCCAGAGATTACATGGATTCGGAACACAACAACACGACTACCGCTTCATCGCAACCAACCCACCAAGTGGAAGAAGACTCCAGAGATTACATGGATTCGGAACACAACAACACGACTACCGCTTCAGACACACGCGGAGAAAAACAGAGAGGACCGGGAACACCCGGCTCGATCGCGGACTCGACCCAGACGGCCACCGGGATCACCGACATCATGGCTGATCTGGAAATGGAGGAAGAAACCCTTCCAGAACATAGTTACGACGAGATTGAGAGTTTCTTCGACAACATCCTTGCCGCAGCAGAAGAAAATCAAGCAGAAGGTCACCTGCAAGAAGTCTACGAAGAAGTAGTACACACTACAAAAAAAAGCAGACCCCAAGATGAGAGCAAAAGAACACCAATCTCCATCGGAAATACCGAGGAGAAGAATACAGTACAAAAAAGAAGCGGTCACGATCAGAAAAACACGGGCTTCGAACTATGATCTACCGAGGGAAACTCCTAAAGGCTATCAAAGTAGATGGGCAGGGCAACACCCATACGCGAATCTGCTACAAGACAGTGACAACGCATGGCAAGCTTCCGTCAAAACCTCACGACTCTCCACAAAAGGGCCTGGGAAGCAGGTCCCAGCAGCGAACTACCAAACACCAAACTTCGTTCGGACCCTCTTTAAGCGATTCACGGGAGCTCCCAACTCGAATGCACTGACGGCAAGAGACTTCATGACATTCGATGGAGCATTACAGATCAGAAACGAGACGAAGAAAGAATACACCCGCCTCCAACAACTGGCTGCAGCCGACAATAACGCAAAAAGCCTATGGGAACACAGACCGTCAAGGTTCATCAATATTGGAAACAGAACTCATGTCAAGCATGTGAAACCACCTACCCTAGGAGACGGCAGATATCCAGTTCTGTTCCAAGTGTTCGAAATAAGGGAGTCCGACATGCTCCTGGAAGCAAAGGACTGGCTCCTGTTCAAACCAGATAGACCAGATCTCAGAATCGTACGCCTGAACAATGCCAGTGAGGATATAGCCACAAAAGCCTCCGGCTTCAGGAACATCGATTTTTCGGTGAGAGACTTAGTTTGGGTTTACTCAGTCAAACCCACGACCAAAGCCAATTACCCGAGAGACCTCGAGATGACTTTCAAAAAAGCCAGCAACCCATCTCCGCAGAACAAAGTTCCTCCAAGCTTCTGGTGCGTCGACGAGTACATAGCGGTCCCTGCAAACACACAACTCGAGGACAGCTACGCAAGCCTCGTAGACTATAAAATAGGAGACAGAAAGAAGGCACAATCGAGTTGGAGAACATCAAAACCTCCAAGAGCCGTAGTAGTCCTGGCGGGAGACCCAACTCCAGTGGTTCTAGAACAGAAAGCTTGTGCCTTCGAGTTCAGCGAAGAATTCGAAGTGGATCTTCTTTTGAAAGCAAGAGGCAGAGAAGTCACTACCACGGCAACATTCTTCTCGGAAATACCAATCTCCGTAGAAGCTTTCCGTTTTCTCGCAGATGAGATACAAACAGAGTGGCCCGTTTTGGTGCGATCAGGAGTCAAACCCACGCACATCCAGAAAGCGTCAGCCCAGGAATTGGAGCTCTTCAAGGACAGGATATCCACATTCAGAGGGTTTGAAGAAAACCGCAAACTGGCTATAGAGACAATGGGCCATGCATTCAAGCTCGGAGCGACGTTGATAACACATGCTGCCATGGATCTCGAAGACTACAGTTGGTACCGAGGTGAACTGAGCGTAATTCACTCCACAAAGTACTCAACAGTTTTCGAATGGATTAAAGAAGATGTTCTGCTAGAAAAGGGATGGAACGAGAAACGGCAGATACGTGCAGCGATAGTCGGAGCTAAAGGAGCCGAAAACCTCGTCATAAGCCAATCATCACTGAACAGGCAGAAACACCAACTAACAATCCGGCTAGAGGCAAACGGGTGGAACTGCTTACGGATTCATCAAACAGTGGGCCACAAGAAGTCCGTCGTAGCAAGCTTAACGCTAGTAAAGACTTCGGACTTACTCGACCCAACCTTCAAAATCATCTGTAAGACGCCGATGCAGAAAATTACACCGATATCGACGGCGGGAGCAGTTCTGGAAAAGGTCTACAGCAACATGACAACGATGGAGACGCCGCCGGTCTTCTTGAGCGCCCTGCCGGACAACTGGAAAAGAAACCAGACAGAATGGTCCGGTGACTACGGAAGAAAACTAACCGACGAACAAAGGTTTCTCCTTCTTTGTTTATTTCCTCGGTTAGCTCTAGAATGATAAAGAGTGAGTTGAATTTTTGGAATTTCAAATTATTATTGCGGATGAATAGTTCTTAATTGCCAATGAATAGTTCATAACTGAAGATACAAACTTTGCTTCGTGGGTGCTTTCCTATTTTCCTAAAATCAAATGTTCCTAATTGTTCTTGTCATATTTAGATCTCACTTGCCATAACCTTCACTAAATTCACTCTCTCTTGTGACAGCGTAATCCGCCTCGTCACTTAACATTATGTTTAGTTTCAAGCGGAATAAAGAATTGAATTGAAGGTTGGCCGTCGAAATAGGCCTATCCGACACGCCCATCTCAATGGTCCAGGCTGCTTATGGAACAGGCAAAACCTGGACTAGTGCAGTCCTAGCGCTAGAAGCGGCCAAACAGGGCCAAAAAGTGATGATCATTTGCGTGACAAACCACGCTTGCGGTCAATTCGCGAGAACAGTGGAGACGATCTTACAGCAAAACACAGATGAAGAAGAAATATCACCTCTCCGCTTCGTCGGCGACCAAGCTGTGGAAGACTCCTTGAAGACGCCGTTTGACCTAGGCAACATCCTCGAAAACATGCAGCAAAGCGCGAGATTGGACGAAAGGGACCAAAAAGAAGTGCAAAATTTTTGCAGTAACAGGAAAATGCTGGCGGAACTCAAAAAAGCCGGTAGACTCTACGAGCTGACAGAGGAAGAGCAGGAATTCTTCCGGATTACGGAAAAGGCGACGAACAACCTTAGCGCGAGACTTCTGAGAACAGTGATCGAGGCATATAACCCGAAGATCGTGATGGCAACGGTAGCGTCGTTTCTGAACGCCACGAATAACAAAGGGGTTTTGAGGCCGCTGTTCTCCCAAGACAAGCAAAACATCATGGTTATTGCGGACGAGGCATCCACAATCCCTGAACCAGTTCTGATAACCGTCTTGGGACGCCTCCCAAACGCTCGAATCAGAGCAGTCGGAGACACCAAACAGCTCGCTCCCTTCTGCCGACTCCCAAAGGACAGCTTAGGGGCGCTGACGGCTGCGCAAGGGCTATTAGACACACTAGCAAGGAGCAAGAACGTGCCAAAAACGGCCCTCACGCACACATTTCGAACCCATCCGGAACTAAACAGGCTTCCATCTCAACTATTTTACGGGGGAAACCTCAAGAACGGATGTACGGAGGAGGAGCGGAATCTGGTGACGAGTAGAATAAAGCTACCAAACCCGAAAATACCATTCGTGTTTGTGGCCCTAGACGGGGGAAACTCAGTCAAGGCACCATCAAAGAGCTACATGAACTCACATGAGGCAGAAGTAGCGATTCGACTAGCGAAAATGCTGGAGAAGGCAGGTTTCACTCAAGAAGAAGTGTTTGTGACCACATTCTACAAAGAACAACAAAGGGAGGTCGCGGAAAGGAACAAGGAAATCGAGGTCGTCACGGCGGATTCGGCGCAGGGAAGGGAATGTGAGGTATCAATAGTCCTCACAACAAGAAGTGATCCTCACTCGAAGGGTCATCTCACCGAGCCGAGAAGGATGAATGTCGCCCTGACGAGGGCGCGCAATGGAGTGTTCGTAATCGGATACACGCAAGTCCTCGAGAAGTTGGAGAACTGGAGGGAAGCGATCCAATTCGCCAAGGCTTTCCAATTGATCGTGGAAGAAAAGCACCTGGACTCCCTTGAACTACGCGACTACAAGGAAGAGTTTCCGGCGCTGGAAAGGAAACGAAATTGAAAGATTGATTCCGTCTACGAGGAATCGCCACAAAAAAAAACCAATCATTGCAAAAAAAAAAAATAAAAATAAATAAGGAGGAGCGGAATCGAGAGAACAGCGAAACGAGGACGGCGAGGCCGTGAAGAGAAGATCAGCACAGGTTAACTTTTGAGAAAAAGTTGCACAAGTTAATTTCGTCTTCCCATATGAACATTTTTGATTGCAGGATGAAGGATGCGGCATGTACGAGAAGCTCGAAATTCAAAGACGAGAAGCTCGAGACCTAAGAACAAGTCCAAAGGAGATCTAAGCGGTAAATGAGATCCAAAAAAAAAAAAAAAAAAAAAAAAGGGTTTTCCACCACTTTGCTCATTTCAATCCAAATTCGACAGTAACACGTTTGATTGCAGGATGAAGGATGCGGCATGTACGAGAAGCTCGAAATTCAAAGACGAGAAGCTCGAGACCTAAGAACAAGTCCAAAGGAGATCTAAGCGGAGAAGAGGCAAGCGCACATATCATCAATGACTACTGAATGCTTTTAAGAAAGAGAAACAAAAGGAATCGACGGTATATAAGGTAAACCATTAAGAAACCTTCAGGTTAGCAAGGTAGGTTTAATATTTTGTCTACTTAATTCCTTCACACAAATTAGCAACAATTTTGTTTTTTTGCAGAAATAACCACCGGATCAGGACGCGTCATATAAAAGTCCGGGGCGGACTTTCCCCCAGGGAAGGAGGTGTTACGCCTGAGGCCTCTTCCTATATGACGCCTACACTATATGAGATGCCACGCCCCCTTATACCGCCTCCTCTTCCTATATGACGCCTAAACTATATGAGATGCCACGCCCCATTATGCCGCCTATAAAAGCTATCGAAAGAGAAGAACAAGAGATCTCGGCTCCCGATCTCTCGCCCTATCCATCTCCCCCTTCAATCCCCTTTTGTGACTCCGATATTAAACCATGCAATAAACTAATCATTGAATACCTTGTTCGTGTCTGGGGCACATCACATTGGGGCCGAAACGCACACTTCCCTCACTTGGTCAAGTCCTACCGTCTGTTTGGCAAGGGTTTGAATAGTCAAGTCCTACCGTCTGTTTGGCAAGGGTTTGAATAGTCAAGTCCTACCGTCTGTTTGGCAAGGGTTTGAATAGTCAAGTCCTACCGTCTGTTTGGCAAGGGTTTGATTAGTCAAGTCCTACCGTCTGTTTGGCAAGGGTTTGAATAGTCAAGTCCTACCGTCTGTTTGGCAAGGGTTTGAATAGTCAATTCCTACCGTCTGTTTGGCAAGGGTTTGAATAGTCAAGTCCTACCGTCTGTTTGGCAAGGGTTTGAATAGTCAAGTCCTACCGTCTGTTTGGCAAGGGTTTGAATAGTCAAGTCCTACCGTCTGTTTGGCAAGGGTTTGAATGGTCAAGTCCTACCGTCTGTTTGGCAAGGGTTTGAATAGTCAAGTCCTACCGTCGGTTCGGCAAGGGTTTGAATAGTCAAGTCCTACCGTCTGTTTGCGGCCCTCTGTTTCAAACTTCTGCGTAACTTTCCACAAAAGCCCTATTTTATTTCAATGAAAACCTTTTATTGCGACTTTCGGGTCTGTGTTCATGCTAATTTTTGCTTTGGTCGGCCTGTGTTTAGAGTCTTGAATCGTTGTAAACATTCCAATTTTTATGATTTTGATGCCAAAACTATCCAGAAGCTCAAAAGTGAGATGGACGTGTTTGGGAAGAGCAGGAAAGTCAGCAACTTTTTCGAACATCTATATTGTTCCCACGACAAGGCTTCGCGTGAATGTGAGACTCTTAGCAGGTTGTATACAGGGTGGCGAGAAAGTACGCAGTCCGTGGTTTAGGAGTGTGCTACGCACTATTTCGTGCACGCACCGATTCTTTTTTTTTGATTTTCGAAGTTTATTGTGTTTTAAACATCGTGTTGAAGTTTGACAACGATTGTTCAAATTTGAAGGTAATGACGGGTCCCCATCTCCAGCGTGCCGCTATCGTCGATTTGCACCAGCGCGGGTACTCCAACTCCGACACCGCGAAACGCCTCGTCGTCCGTCGAGATCTTGTCTGGAATACCATCAAATGTTACCGCGAGCTCGGAAATCTTGAGGACCGTCCAAAAAATGGCCGACCTCGATCTGCTCGGACGCCGGCGAAGATAAAAGCAGTGAGGGAGCGAATATGCCGAAACTCCAAGCGGAGCATTAACAAGATGTCCCAGGAGCTCGGAATATCCTGCTGGTCGGCTCAGACCATCGTCAGGGATGAACTCGGCATGCGCCCTTATCGTACTCGCAAGGGTGCCTTGTTGTCTGCCAAGAACACGGCAAAGCGCGTGAAGAGAAGTCGGACCTTGCTTCGCGACACGGCCGCACCTGGTGCCGAAGAGATAGTCTTCTCAGACGAGAAGTTGTTCACGATCGAGGAGGCCTACAACTCCCAAAACGTGTGGGTTATCGCCAGAGATCCTGAGGAAGCCGATCGCAACGGAAGAGTCGTCAACCGCATCTCCCATCCAGCTCAGTTGATGGTCTGTGCGGTTGTGTGTGCTTCGGGCAAGTCTCCGCTCGTCATCGTTGATCAGGGCGTGAAGATCAACAAGCAGAACTATATCAAAGACATTCTCGAAGGCGCCTTGCTTCCCTGGACCCGTACGCACTTCGCTTGCCGCCCGTTCTGCTTCCAACAGGACTCCGCGCCCGCTCACAAGGACGTGGTGACGCAAGAGTGGTGTGCGAACAAATTGCCCACCTTCATAACGAGTAAGCAGTGGTCCGCCTACTCGCCGGATCTCAATCCGCTCGACTATTCCGTATGGTCGGTCCTCGAGGCGAAAGCCTCGGCTCGTCCCCACCCCAATTTGGCGTCTCTGAAGAAGGCCCTGCTCAAAGCTTGGGAGGAACTCGACGTTGATTACTTGCGTGCCACGACTGATGCTTTCCCCAAGCGTCTCTGCCAAGTCATCCGCGCCAAGGGCGGCCGCATTGAAAACTGACTTCACCCAGTTGTACATATATATGTTGAGAATAAAATGTGTTGAATTGAGAGGAATTGGATTATTGATTACGATACAAAAGCGTTTGACTTTCGGACTGTGTACTTTCTCGCCACCCTGTATTTAAACTACTGAGTGTTTACAGTGCGAAACAGAAGTATGTGCTCCATTAGGTGTCTTCAAAGGTTGTGTAAATTGACGATTTGGCAAGAATGTTATATTTTCATACGTTCAACAGAATAAAAATGAGTAGCACCCGAGCTAAAAAGTTTCGAGCAAAAAAAGTCGAAAAACTAAAAAAACGAGCAAAAAAGTCGAAAAAAGCTTTTTTCGACTTTGTTTTTTTCGACCAAGTCGAGAAACTTTTTTTCCGAAAAAACCGGAAAACCCAAAAAAACTTCTTCTTCTTCTTAGCGTTGTCCCGCACCGGCCGAGGTCGGAGTAGGGTCCGCTGTACGGCTTCTAGCTCTCCAGAAAGATCTGTCCGTTGCGTCTTCCGAATGGAGTCTAGCAAGGCGCAGGTCTTGGTTGAGAGTATTCATATATCTTGTCTTCGGTTTGTCTCGCGGGCGTTTGCCTGGTACTTCCATGTCAAGGGCGTGTCTTGCGATGTTGGTCGCGTCTCTTCGCATCACGTGTCCATACCATCTAACTCTCCCTTCTCGCATCTTGTCTTGTATTGGGGCCACGCCGAGTCTCCCTCTCACAATCGTGTTACGCACACAATCTAGGCGAGTCAGTCCTAGTGTCCAGCGTAACATTTTCATCTCATTGGTGTGGATAATGTTGTAGGCCAGGTCTACGTCGAATAGAAAAGCACGGGACGGATTGCAGTTATATACATCTTTCCGCGTATGCCAGCTGTGATATTCCTATCACAGAGGACACCTGTAGCTTCTCTCCATTTCATCCAAGCTGCATTTACTCTTTGGAGTGCCACTGCATTTGTTGACGTGTCTGAGGAAATGACTGAACCAAGGTACTTGAATTCGGAGGTCTTCGGGAGCGGTTCACCGCTGATGTGAACAGTTCCCGTCGTTTGCACTCCGATTTCCTGGTACTCGGTCTTCTTGATGTTGAGGCGTAAGCCATGTCTACTAAGAGCGTCATTCCATTCTTGGGTGCGTTTCTCGATTTCGGCACGTGTAGGAGCAGCAAGGAGAATGTCGTCGGCGTATGCGATGGTTGACGGAGCCGGAGTTAGTAGAGGACGCGTGACGGTATCCATAACCAAAATGAAGAGAAGGGGAGACAAAGCACTCCCTTGGTGCACTCAAACGTTTACTCGAATGGCTCTGTGATGCCGACCGGAATTCTGACAGTACTCTTTGAATCATCGTACATCGCCATTGTCCATCGAATGTACTCTTCAGGAACCTGACGATCGCGCAATGCATAAAAATAAGATGATGAGGGACTCTGTCGAACGCCTTTTCCAAATCTAGGTAGGTCAGATGGAGAGGTGATCTTTTCTCTGCGTGCTTCTCGACGAGTAAACGGAGTGCAAATATTGCATCTGTTGTGCCTCTTCCGTTCACGAACCCGCATTGCTGAGCTGGAATATCGACGATATCTCGTATGCGTGAATCCAGTATTCTCTCAAATATCTTCATAGTGTGGTTGAGAAGACGTATTGGACGGTAGTTGCTGCACACTCTGTCATCGCCTTTTCCTTTGAAGACTGGAACGGTCGTGGAGTAGCGCCAGTTATGTGAGATTTGGCCTTGCTTTACGATGGTGTTGATCAGGTGCACGAGATGTGCTAGTCCAACATCACCCGCAAGTTTCCAGGCTTCGGTGGCTATGTCGTCCGGTCCAGCCGCTTTCCCAGTCTTCATCTTAGAGATTGCCTTCTTGACTTCCTCGGCCGTGATGGTTGGCACGGGTCCTTGCACGGCGTGGGAAGTCGGGATGGGAGGGTGCTCAAACTCTTGGCCGCTCATTTCTTCGAAATGTTCGCGCCACCTGTTTCTGACTTTTAAAGGGTCAGTGACGAGCTTTCCCTGTTTGTCCCTTATCGTGGCTGCTCTCTGGATGTCCAAGGTGTTTGGCAAGCCGATAGATGGCTTTATCGCCTCCGTGTTGGTTCATCTTCTCATAGAGATCGCGGAAGTAGGAGGCTTTTGAAACTGCGACAGCTCTTTTGGCGGCTTTCTTGGCTGAGCTGTATGCAGCGCGGTCATCAGCCTCATTTGACGTCCTCCATCTCTTGTACGCATTCGTTTTCGCCTTGATCGCATCCTGAAATTCGGATGTGAAAACCAGGTGTCTTTCTCGATTCTTGGCTTTCCGGGTTTCGTCTTTCCGAGTATGCTTGCGGCGGGTGCTCTGATGCTGTCTTCAAGAAGCTTCCAGTGTTCATTTATGTCCTATGGAAACTGCTTGTAGAGTGCAGGAGTGAGTAGATTGCGATGGATGATGTGCATGAGAGAGAGAGACGTTCTGCTTTCCCAGTCGAGCGCCACCATTTGACACGTGTGCATTCAGGATTACGAGAAAGCTGTTTCTTCGACTTCAATACGCTGTAGTCCATAAAGAGAGGGTGGTGCTGAGATGCAACATGGTCTGATGGAATGACCTTTGAATCTTTCGCGCTTCGCAGCTTTGCTCTCAGGATTAACCAAAAGTCAATTTGACTCTGATTTCTTCCGCTCTCGTATGTGAGTCCGTGAGATCGTCTCTTTTTGAAAAAAAGAGTTCACGACTGCTAGATCGCATCGAGCACAGAAGTCAAGTAGCCGTTGACCCTCAACATTCATCGTTCCGATTCCATGTCCTCCATGTTCTCTCTCACGACCTTGTCGATTTGAACCGATGTGAGCGTTAAAATCTCCGCCGATCAAAATGTCTTCATGAGACTCTCAGAGTTTGATAACTTCCTCTAGAGAGTCGTAGAAGTCCTCCTCATAAGCGTCGCTACATCCTTGTTGAGGTACATATGCTGAGACGACAAGGAAGTGATTGTTGGACGAAGAAATTCGGACGGCCATGACTCAATCTGTAGGGCGAATGACTTCGGTTACATGTAAGAAGATTGCCGCATTTAGCCCCTCTACTATTTATTGTAGTGATCTACATTTGTATGTTTCTTTTTATGCCTCTATAATTCGTATAATTCTTTTGATGTCTCCTTTTTGATGTTTCCCTTTAATGTTATGTTTTGCGTACCTCTCGCGCACTTCGGCTGGCCAGCCATATTGTTCATTTCCTTGATTAAGTGGAGTGTTCTTTTGATTGTGTTGGAATTGAGTTTTTAATAAAGATAGCTACCCTCGTCCGTTGTACACAGCAATGAGATTTCCCCAGGGAGGGGAACTAACTTACATACATCATCAGCAATTTTCGAGGAGAGGATAATGCCAACACCATTTCTTGTTGATGACGTGCCATGGTATATCAACTTGTATCCGTCTCCTATCGGCTTCGAATTGCTTCCTCTCCATTTCGTTTCCTGTACACCTACAATGTCGACCCTTCTTGCTCCTAGCATTGCGGCCAGCTCTCTACTGCGTCCCGTCAGTGTTCCAACATTTCATGTGACGAGGCGAATTTGGGCTGTACACCGCGCAGGCATACCCCGCCCATGGGTAGCTGCCTGTCCTTGCATATTTGACGGTCCTAGCGGACAAGGTAAGACCGCGTCGCTTCCGGGGGACGCCCTAGCTTTGGTGATAAAACTTGAAGAACTTGAAGCCATGGTTTACAACAAGGGTATTCATGCGATCGGCCTGTTGAGTGGATGGTCAATCCAGCCTGGCATCGCGGAACGTGTTTGTCGGGAGTTCCTGCTAATCCTTGACCGTAGAAAAGTATAAGATTAATCGAAAAGACGCCTCGACTCGTAAGGCCTGGACTAACCCCTCTCCGCCTAGCCATCTGACGGATAGAACCACTGCCGGAAGTGGACTCGTCCAAAGGGGGCCCAATTTTAGCCTCACTCAGAACGTCGTGATTCCGGCAATCACGGTAGTAGGGCTGAGTGAGTTTACACCTTCCCACCGACTTCAAAACCCAAAAACTATAAATGTGCAATTCTGCTTCGGAGGTCCTTCTAGTACTTCAAAATTTCATTATGGTGTGATGAAGCATGAAGGGTCGTGGTTAATTGAAATTGAGAGAGAAGAGTACCACAGTGGTGAACCCCGAGAACTCGGCGTCAGTGTTGAGCAGGGTAGATTTTGAAATCGCAGATTTTGAGAATATCAACAATTTTCGTCACAGAGAACCAAAACTGAGTGCTCAACCAAGAAAGATAAATTTTCTCCAAAAAAGTTAGGTTACTTGACGGCGTTTTTCTTCCTAACTTCATTCTATTGAAAGCATTATTGCAACCTCCATACAACCAAATTTCTGAATACAGCTTACTATGTATAATATATAAGACGATGCCGGGAATAATTTTCGCCTAAATGCTCAAAATGTTGTTTCTCTGCCAAAAACCTTATTTCGCCAAGATTTCGAGTATGCGAATTTGCGATAAGGAAATTCCGAAATAGTTAGTCTTTTTTCACTGCCAAATTAGGGACGAAGAATCGGTCACTATTTTGCAGTGCCAAGTGATGAATGACTCTGTGGCCAGGTTTTGTCCCTGCCAAATCACGGACAACTTATGGAGCGTTAGAATATCACTTTTCACTTTACTAAGTGATTTTCTGCTATCTGGGTTTTTTGAACGCTCCAATGTCTCACCACGAAAACATGGACTACGGTGAAAAGAAAGAACACATGCATTCTAATGGAGCGTTAGAGTTCGCGAAAACATAATAAAACATAACGATATCCCGTATGAACTCTCTCGCTGCAAGAAAAAAATACATCGCTGCTCATGTCTCGAACGTTATATTTCTCTCACTAATTGTACACATTTTAGGTTAGAACAAGACGTTCACGCAATTCTAAAAAACGGGATATCGTTATGTTTTATTATGTTTTCGCGAATTCTAACGCTCCATTAGAATGTATGTGTTCTTTCTTTTTACCGTAGTCCATGTTTTCGTGGTGGGACATTGGAGCGTTCAAAAAAACCAGATAGCAGAAAATCACTTAGCAAAGTGAAAATTGATATTCTAACGCTCCATTAGTTTTTTCCTTTGTGACATGTTTTGGCACCGCCAAACTCGAATCTTTTTTTTGAACAACTTTTGTCACTGTCAAATCACGAACAACTTTATTTTCCATTATGACATGTTTTGGCACTGCCAAACTTGACTCTTTTTGGCTTGGCTCATGAACACATTTTTTCGCTGAACACAGCTATGCAACGACCACATACCAAAAACTTCCAGCGACGTACACCAACTGAGTTTAGTAAACTCGGTTGGGGTACGTCGTTAGAAATTATTTGTGTGTGGCTTTTGTAGCTGCTGTTATTGCTTCTGGGCCTTTTGAATGAGATCAAAGTCTAGTATTGGCACTCCCCAAAGAGTTCCTGAGAGCGATCCTCCATCATCTCGAAAATGAGGGTTACAGGGACTACAAAAAAGCCCGATTTTGTCAGTGAGGAAACAAGGAAGAGAAAAACCCGATTTCGGAAGTGACAAAATAAGGAAAAAAACCGATTTTGGCAGTGACAAAAGCAGTTAAAAAATTTGTCCCTTCTTTAGCGGTGAAAAAACAAGTACAAAGCAGAAAGCTTGTTTTTGCACGGTTTTTCTTGGCAGGTCCGTCAAAACGCACGTTATTTGCTGCCATTTTTCCTGGCGCATTTTCTCGTTTCTTGCCATGGAAAAACTTGAAATTTCAAGCGAAATCTGCCCGAGGAACAACATTTTGAGCATTTTTTTATATATTATATATATATTTATATTTTATCTACATCATACGATGCAAAAGCAAACACATATTAGAATTAAAATTCGAGCACAAACATTGAATAAGCATACATATGAGAATATCAGCAATCAAGTAAGCGAAACATTTCTCCTATATATTTTTTCGACATTTTACAATGCAAGATTATGGTGAGACACATTATACATACATACAAAATGATACATACAAAGTATGGCGACAGGTAAGGGTAACTTTCTAAATGCTACTGATTAGTCGCAATTCACTGAGCAAATTCTCGTTACGGAGACGACTTATGAACTGCTCTACTGTTCCTGAATTTGATATTTCACTCGAGATTCCGTAAAACATTCTTGAAACCCGTAAACCGAAACAATTGAATCTAGTAGTGGAAGAAGTACATTCAATTGCAACACCATTCATATTTGTACGAGTGGGGGAAGTGCGCTTTAAAATGCGTGATTTTTCAATCATAGACTTCTCATTGAAGATCTTCCAATTCATTTTAAGGCCTGCAATCACCCTTCTTTCAGCTAAAGTACTCAGGCCAACTACAGGGTGGCTACAAAGTACACAGTCCGTGGTTTAGGAGTGTGCTACGCACTATTTCGTGCACGCACCGATACCTTTTTTTGATTTTCGAAGTTTATTGTGTTTTAAACATTGTGTTGAAGTTTGACAACGATTGTTTAAATTTGAAGGTAATGACGGGTCCCCATCTCCAGCGTGCCGCTATCGTCGATTTGCACCAGCGCGGGTACTCCAACTCCGACATCGCGAAACGCCTCGTCGTCCGTCGAGATCTTGTCTGGAATACCATCAAACGTTACCGCGAGCTCGGAAATCTCGAGGACCGTCCAAAAACTGGCCGACCTCGATCTGCTCGGACGCCGGCGAAGATAAAAGCAGTGAGGGAGCGAATACGCCGAAACTCCAAGCGGAGCATTAACAAGATGTCCCAGGAGATCGGAATATCCCGCCGGTCGGCTCAGACCTTCTTTAGGGATGACCTCGGCATGCGCCCTTATCGTACTCGCAAGGGTGCCTTGTTGTCTGCCAAGAACAAGGCAGAGCGCGTGAAGAGAAGTCGGGCCTTGCTTCGCGACACGGCCGCACCTGGTGCCGACGAGATAGTCTTCTCAGACGAGAAGTTGTTCACGATCGAGGAAGCCTTCAACTCCCAAAACGTGCGGGTTATCGCCAGAGATCCTGAGGAAGCCGATCGCAACGGAAGAGTCGTCAACCGCACCTCTCATCCAGCTCAGTTGATGGTCTGGGCGGCTGTGTGCGCTTCGGGTAAGTCTCCGCTAGTCTTCGTTGATCAGGGCGTGAAGATCAACAAGCAGAACTATATCAAAGACATTCTCGAAGGCGACTTGCTTCCCTGGACCCGTACGCACTTCGCTGGCCGCCCTTTCTGCTTCCAACAGGACTCCGCGCCCGCTCACAAGGCCGTTGTGACGCAAGAGTGGTGTGCGAACAACTTGCCCGCCTTCATAACGAGTAAGCAGTGGCCCGCCTACTCGCCGGATCTCAATCCGCTCGACTATTCCGTATGGTCGGTCCTCGAGGCGAAAGCCTCGGCTCGTCCCCACCCCAATTTGGCGTCTCTGAAGAAGGCCCTGCTCAAAGCTTGGGAGGAACTCGACGTTGATTACCTGCGTGCCACGACTGATGCTTTCCCCAAGCGTCTCCGTCGCGTCATCCGCGCCAAGGGCGGCCGCATTGAAAACTGATTTCACCCAGTTGTACATATATATGTTGAGAATAAAATGTGTTGAATTGAGAAGGATTGGATTATTGATTACGATACAAAAGCTTTTGACTTTCGGACTGCGTACTTTGTAGCCACCCTGTATGTTCAGACGATCTCTATAACATGAAAGGCTAAGAGGGTAATCCGGCTGTGGTAAACATCGATAAAAGAGAATTCTAGTAAACGATTTCTGTACTTTCTCTAACAATTCAGAGTCTTTCTTGTAAATAGGGTTCCAGAAGCAAGAGGCAAACTCCAAATGAGGTGAACGTATGTCATGAAACACTAAACTAGCACTTTTGGATCATTGATAGAAACAGCGCGAAGCATAGCATACATGGCTCTGGTAGCTTTTACAGTTCGATCAACAATGGCGTCATGTCTTCGGAGGCGGGGAACAACTAGAACACCGAGATCTTTGACTTGAGTCTCTTTAGATAAAGTGACATCATTTAAGCGATAATCAAATGAACATTTTGAGTTCCCTAGTTGCAAATGGTACGTTTTGTTTGCGGATAAGGTGAGCTGATTGTTTCTGCTCCAAGATGAAACGGCATGAAGACAACTCTGCATTTCAGAAACGCGTACCATTTCATTCGAGGAATTGTGGGAGATATGCAACTTGATGTCGTCAGCATAGGCTTGATACCAGGACGTTGGGGAAAGGCTTGAGGACGTAGTTCAATTCACGGATATACAGAGTAAATAAAATGGGTCCGAGAACGGAGCCCTGAGGCACGCCAGAAGTAACGGGTTTGAGAGCAGATATAATGTTACCTATTCGAACGGTAAAGTATCGATCAGAAAGGAAAGATTCGAGCCATGACATAAATGTAGGTGACAAACCTATATGGGATAACTAAAAGATGTTAATGGAGTCAAAGGCTCTCGAAAAGTCAAGATAAATTAATTACATCAAGAGATAATCCTCTACTAGGATCATATGACCAATCATTCTCACAGACTAAAAGGTTAGTCACAACAGAAGCTTGGGATCTGAAGCCATGTTGGTTATCTGGCAGCAAATTTAAATTCGTTAAGTGAGTTTCTATAGTGGTTCTGATCAAACGCTCCATAACTTTAGCAGCGGGAGACAAAATAGAAATAGGCCGGTAGGATGATGTCAAAGTTGGTTCTTTTCCTGGTTTAGGTATTGCAGTGATGAGAGATTGTTTACACAGAGAAGGTGTCACACCGAGCCACAAGGAAAAGTTGATGATATGGGCAAGCGAGAGAGCGAGAGATTTGGCACATTTCTTGAAGATGATCTGAGGGATTCCGTCCGCACCAGTACTGCACGTTGATTTGAGTTTAGAGAGAACTCTGTAAACTGCACATGGTAGAAACAAGTAATCAGCATTTTGAGAAGGAATAGAATCTCCAAAGAGGGGAGGAGGGAGACAATTATCTACCGTGAAGGAGGATGCAAACTCGTCGGCCAATGAATTACATTCAGAGGAAGTGTCAACAACAAAACTGCCTATAGAAGTTTTCAAACAACGAGAAGGAGCTGATTTGGGCCTTGTAAGTGAAGATATATAACCATACAGATCAGCAGATCTTTTCAACTTTTCCCTTTCACAATATCTATTCTACTATTTCTGAACTTGCTTGAGAAGATCAGAGCTGGCCTTAAAATAGAGATCACGAATAATAGGGTCCATAACACCGAGAAAAAGCGAATTTCTATAATCAATGAGTCTATGAACATGAGGAGGATAAAATGCAAAAGGTGAGCGAGGAATTCGCTTCGGAACATATAACTCAATAACCTCAGTTACCAGAGCTCGAAAACGATTGTATAGATCATGAATGTTATCAAAGCAGTCGAAATTTCTTTCCCAGTCTATCAGCGAAAAGACAAGCATTCATTCCGTCATAATCAGCCCTATAAAGTCAAGAACAACATCAGTATCTGGAGCTAAGTGCTAAGATAGCAATAAGAATTGAACGCCTAAATGATCACATGTATGGAAAGGTTGAATTTTACGGGGACTCGACACAAGACTCAGTTCAATAGACAAAAGCCAATCTATACATCTTTCCTGACGAGTAGGTTTCATAAGAATACAACTTAAGGCAGAGTTATCAATGAACGACCGAAGAATCTTGTCAGGTATATTTGTTGGCTCAGTTAAAAAGTCGCAGTTGAAATCGCCAACTATAATAGTCGGAAGGTTACATGACGTCATGAAATCTTCTAACAACTCGCATAGGTTCGTAGTTTGCTCAGTTGAGTAACTGGGAGGGCGATAGCATACAATTAATCGGCAGAATGAGTTCGCGAGAAATAAATCAACTACAACTAACTCACATATTCTAGCTGAATATGATTGTTTGATGAAAGTCAGATGATCACGAAGAATGAGAGCGACACCACACCCCCTAGAATCTCTATCTTTGCGTATAACATGATAAGGGAGAAAAACGGTTATTTCAGCATCAGAGACTTTGGAATTCAGCCAGGTTTCACTGAGAGCTACTTTATCGGGTTGCTCAATTTCAAGAAAAGAACGAAACAGTGAAATTTTGTTTTTTAAAGAGCGAATATTAAAATAGAAGGTATTCAGACCGGTACATGAACCTTGTTTGACGTCTTCGTTGCGGTAGTAGTGTTGGACTTCCTGATTGTGATGTTCTGCTTGCTATGGAAATTGCGAGAATGGGGATTGGAAGACTGCGTTCGGGAGTACCGCGTTTTGTCTGCTTCAGATCGAGGCATCAGTTCGCCATTGAAGACGACGAAGTCTTTGCCTTCAGAATTCAGTTTACGTTTCTATTGCCTCAGGAGGTATTCTTTCTCCCTTTGTTCTTTGGTGAGACTGGGTCGGATTGTTATTCCCTTGAACTGAGCGTGTATACGAAGAGATGCGCTTTTCGAAAGAAACATTCGTTGACGCCCTTTCGAGGAAAATGACTTTGAGAAGTCTTGCTGAACTGTTTTCCGCAGTAGTCTGTCTCCTTCCCATTCTGAAATGAGCGATTCCTCCAACCGCGATGTCAGAGGCATCTAAGAGATTGTTGATCAGCTGGGCGTCGTGTTGAGTCTGCGAAGAAGGCAGACCATCCGTCTTCTCAGGGGCTCTCTCGATAACAACAGACCGACATCTTTTTTCTTCGTTGATTACCTTGAATGACATTTGTGGAGAACTTGTAGATGAGAGCATTACATGTTTTCAGAAGAAGATTTACATGTACGGGCAAGGAAGGGTTCTTCTCTTCAGCCGATAGAAATTCGTGAAGAGATTTCTGAAAGAGAGTAACATCTTCCACTGTGGAAATGATGGACATTGTTGTGGCCAATGTTGATAAAGTCGATAGAAAATTGGACAGAGTCGAAAGGTCACCGCTCGATAGCGAGAACAGAGAGGAAAATTTTTCGTCGAAAATTATTACCAGTATCGTCTTATTTTTAATTCAATTTTTTAAACTATGTACTTTGTCATCGAAAAACTCTTTCTTGCTCTGAACATTGACTGTGAGTCAAAGTTACAGAATGAATAAGAACATGCATAACTAAGCAGATGTAATTCAAATTCAAACGCTTTATTATCAATGTCGTGGGACACCGCGTGCCATTCATCTGATTCTCTGGTTTTTGATGTTTAGAACGTGGAACGTAGATTAGAGTCTCGATCATGGTTTTAACGATACGGCCTCAAGGTGTAAAAAAAGACCGGGATCATTCATTATGGGCGATAGAAATGAAGAAAGAGTAGTAAGTGGACCGCCCCCGGCCACGACAACTTAAAGGACTTCCAAAGTTATCAAATCATCACACTTCATGTTCATCCAATTTCTTTATAACTTCTTCCTCATCTGGAACTTATCACATGCTCTAAATTTTGACAATGAGTAAAATTTTAAGAATGAATTGGTACCCGCATATTCACGCATATCTCAATGTTAAATCATTTATCATTTAATTTTTTTTTATATTTAAGTTTTTATTTTAATTTTTTTTGTTAAATTTTTTTTAAAATTTTTTTCAAATCATTTAAGTTCAGTCTGACTCAACCCAGTTTCAAACATGTTAAGCTCTCTAATAACTTCTCAACCAGAGTAGTTCCGGTCTGGAACAAACTCCTGGAGACTGTATTTTCGATTAATACAGTCAAATCATTTAAAACAGCTATCGGTAAGCTATAAAACGATCCTCATTTTCTCGATTCCAGACCCACTTACCTCTTTTTCCTCGACTTACCTCTTTTTCTCACTTTGAAAAGTGTCACGCCTTGGTGTTGATACGAATCACTCCTCTATTTGATCCCCTACCTGCCCCTTCCGAAATCACCCTTGCGATAAAGTATTATTATTATTATTATTATTAAATGATTGTTTGTAAGTTACCGTGCAGGCACTTGATAATACCATCACGAGGGAAAAAAGATGATCACCGGGAGGGATCGAACTCGGCCATCTCTTCCCAATCTGGGAGCAAGCGCGTTACCAAAAAAAAGTTACTGGAAGGGTTTGATTTGGAGATGCCTGAGGACTGGCGGTTATTTTGACTCTTCGAAACAGCACCTGAGTTGTTAGAGAAGCACCTGCTTCGCTAACCTGTCCTTGCCATTCTCTTCTTAGATTTCACCCCGTTGTATGTGTTGTCATTTGTATTCGAGTGAAGCCGTCCGTTAGAATATCTGTCCTCTGCGTCTTCTTGTTCTCTCACAGTATCTGTCAACTTCACTGTCTCTGTCTCTTTCTCTCTCTCTCTCTCTCTCTCTCTCTCTCTCTCTCTCTCTCTCTATCTCTCTCTCTTTGTCTGTCTTCTTTCTATTTTAAACTTTCACTCTCTTTGTTTCTTTATCCGTCTTTTTCTTTTCTCTGTTTCTGTCTTCTCTGTTTTTTAAAAACTCTCTATTTTTGCTCTGTTCTTTCTATTCCTCTTTCTTTCTCTGCCATGTCTCCATTCAATCTCCAACGCTTTTATCACAGCTGCCAGTTAAGTGAGAAGATAGAGATGGATGAGACAAGTGGGAGTCTCCTTAACTCACCATCTCGGCTCTCTCATTAACTTCCGAATAACCAATCTACTCTCTACCGTACCTTTACCCTAGACTCTACCGTATCTACCGTAATCTAGAATGAGCTTCAAAACTCCTTCGATTTTTCTACGTTAGTTTTCATAAAGATCGATTATATTGTTGAAGGTATTTGCTTGATTTTTTTTCCTTCGGAACAGGAGTTTCAATATTAATCATTAGTCAAAAAAAATCATTTTCTAGATTTCACATCGTCTTCAATTTCATTATAGAATGGAATTTCTGAAAATAAAATCTTTTAAAAAGCTCTAAAAAGGTTCTGGAGTACCTATTATATTGAAAAGGCCTGCCATAAACCCTGAAAAGTTTTTTGTTGAGAAAATCTAGCTTTCTATTGCAGAAATTGTGTTGACTAACAAATGAATTAAATATAAAACTTTAAATTTTGTTTTCGTGAAAAGTACGCGAAAAGTGACAAATGAAGGAATGAATAAATTGTTTTATCACACAGTGTATGATAGAGCATAAAGGGTTTTTGAGAAAATGGAATCTTATAAGATGTGAGGGTTGAAGAGGCTTCAGGGGACAATATAAGATGGTTATTTTTCAAACTGAGGTCTTTTGGGCGTCGCTACAAAGCGGCCATTTGAGAAGGACGGAGTATGAGAACATTACGACAGGGTTTAATCATCGACGTTTCATGGCAGCCGTTCCGGGGGAAAGAGAAGAGCAAAAATGAACTTGAACTTTGAACTTTTTCTTACGCGAAAAGAATCACGTGGTAGATGCATATATATACATAATGTTATTGGTAGTTTGGTAGTTAGGGAACCAGATACATATTATCTGGATGGACTCTCAAACTGACTATCTATCTGATCTGTGTTCAAACTACCGCAAGGAAAAAGTTAGTTCACGATACGGGGTCGAACTCAGCCCTCTCTCTCTGTCTAACCAGGAACGAGCGCATTACCATCGCATTACCTAGATGTGTGGCCGAGCCACTTCTTCACATTATTTACATGAAGGAGCCTAATTTGACCTACTTAATCAAATTTGACCTACTTCATCAATTTGACCTACTTCATCTTTTCTTCAGGAATCAGCGACATCTTAGCAGATCCCTGTGTTTCCGGGACACTTGTTCCACCATCAGTTGTGGACGATGCTTGCGTTTCATACTCAATTGCTACTGCGGATAGAAAACGAGAGGATAGGAAGAGGAGACAAGGGGTAGCTTCTTGGAGCATTCAAAAGTGCAATCTTTGCTCTAAAGAATACCGGTTAGTCCTTAAAGTTATGTAATACCGGTTAAACCTTAACTTAAACTCACTTTGAAGTGTCAGCATTTCTCGACGCTTCAAAGTAAGTTTTTGAGGTTCAGTTAGCGTACTAACAGCAAGTAGGGGTCAATCGAATTTATTCCCGCTTTTCATTGCTGTAAACTTTAAGAAATAAATCTGGGGCCGTATTCCGAGACAAAAATTTATACTAAAGTTTATGATAAACTTTATACTAAGTTGTAGTTTCGCCAAAATGGAATTCAGAGAGTAGGCTTTAGAGTAAACTTTATACTAAAGTTTAGTAGGGAAGCTGAGACGCTCTCACTCGTCTTATCTCTGAATACAGAACTGAGTTGAAATTAGGTCTACAATATACTAGGGTAAAATTTACCTCCGAGTTCATCTTAGATCTCTGAATACGGCCCCTGATTTCTGGAAGGAGTTGAATACTTTGAGGCCGTAGCGCTTCAATCCAGAGTCTTCATTCGAGCATAGCATATACTCAACATTCTGAATTTTTTTAAAAACTGTTCACATTCGAGCTTCATCGATGAAAATAACGTTTCATCTTGAGCTAGTACAAACGCTTGATTACCTGTTAGTTGCCCAGCATACATTTAAGATATATAACAACTTCGGATCAGATTCTCTGGTTTTAGATTGGAGGAAATAAAACGTTGATTGCAGTAGGTCGAATTTTGTTTTCTCCACTCTTGCTTCAAAGTTTATATTTGTTACTTATTGATTCATTTCAAGAACCTACTATGTAGGTCGGTTTCAACCATCTTCTGATTTCAGCGATCTCTCCTTACCAGGCTATATTAATCTCCTTTTTTTTTTAATTTTCTCTGCCCCTTTCCTTCTCCTTTTCTCTTTTCAGCTCTCATCTCTCTCTCTCTCTCTTACTTTATGCTCTCTCTCATCTCTCTCTCTCTCTTTTCTCTTTTCAGCTCTCATCTCTCTCTCTCTCTCTTACTTTATGCTCTCTCTCATCTCTCTCTCTCTCTTTTCTCTTTTCAGCTCTCATCTCTCTCTCTCTCTTACTTTATGCTCCTTAAATAATTAGATTCCTTAAAAATTTTTTCCCGTTTCGCCAATATCTTGAGCGGATGCTTAAATACCTCAAGTCGTACTTTAAAATCGGAACATCTAAAAACTGCTTCTAGCAAGGTACTTTGAAGCTGTATTGTAGAGAGAATAATGTATCTCAGAACCGTAAAAGTCACGAAACTTTTCTTGATTGAAGCAGCTCCTAATTTTGTATCGACATGTGTTAAATCACCACTGCAAGACTTGAACAAAAACGACAGATTTAGTTCTTTGAAGTACATAATAAATTGTGTATACACCCTAAGAAAATTTCATTCTCATACGTGTCCCTTTTCACGATAATTTTCTCTTGTGTCACATGGAAGGTAAAAAAAATCACAGTTCTTTAATGAAGTTCAAATCCAATTCACGTTCTAAGTTTAAGAATTCAGAAGGGGTCTTCACGGGTTGAGTTTTTAGATGCTTTCTTTAGATGAACTAGTAAACGTGAGAAGCCGATTTTTCTGGCTCGTAAAAGCGAGGAGCGAGAAGAGAGACAGCCACTTTTAAATTCAGTAGGTCAAAGAAATGAAGAAATACAGTTCTGAAGAATTGTATAATCAGTATACAAATGAATACCTTATAAGCGAACGCCAGATAACTGTTAAAATAGAAGAGATCCGTCAAATTTTCTGCACTGGAAAGCTAGAACTGGATCATTCATAAACTAGCACCATTGCGTTTTTTCTACAATTTTTGGATGTTTTCAACCACAATATCTCTTCTTGAAATTATATTTATTTATTTATTTATTGAAATACATTTTACAATGTAACAACACGAGGAAGACTCTGCTGACAAAACTAAGGATAATTAAAAGAACTAAAAAAAGAGAAGAAAAAAAATACAACGAGAACGATAATGAACGACTATTATAAACTTAAATTGATGTTTAAGAACTCTGGAACATCCAGCAATGACAAATTTATCCGAAAACTTAGAATGGTTTGATTCCTGAGAAGACTGACCGGTAATTTCATAAAAAATCGAGATGTCCAAGAGTGAAAAAGTGAGTTTTTGTTTGTGTGCCCTTTATGGAAAGCATAAAAGGAGGTGCGACCGTTACACTGTTTGAAAGTGTATAATTTAAAAACAGGAACGTCAGTGTAACCTTTGAGAATTCTGAAAGGCAAAAGAATATCAGCTTCTAATCTTCTTGCATAGAGAGATGTCAGGTTAAATCTTATCAATCTACTTTCATAATTGCACCATTGCGTGAGTGCAACACAACGAAACTGTAGTAATTTTGTGTACACATGTTGAACATTCTCTAATTTTCTGATCAAGGTAATTTTGTGGGGAGACCAAACAACGGAAGCAAAGTATAGCACCGGCAGAACATAGGTTTTAAAGCATATAATATGTATATGGTGCTGCTATTTTTATCGATAGTGATCTGAATAAGGGAGAAAGTAAGAGAGACTGAGAGAAATATATATATATATATATATATATATATATAGTGCTACTTTCTCTCACTCTCTCTTAAAACTTTCGCTTTCTCAACCTCTCTTTCTCCCTATCTATCGTGATTTTTGACTCTCTCTTTTTTATTTCATTCTTCGACTCTCGTTCTCTCTCTATCCGTTTTTTCTTCGCAAAGCTTCCGTTGCTCTTGTGCTAACGCCTTTTGTCAAAGAAGTGTTGTGATGAGAGATGGAAGAGTGAGGAAAAGATTGGCAGCTTTGATGAGATTAATTGAGGAAAGAAAAGAAGAGTAAGAAAGAAAGAAAGAAAGAAAGAAAGAAAGAAAGAAAGAAAGAAAGAAAGAAAGAAAGAAAGAAAGAAAGAAAGAAAGAAAGAAAGAAAGAAAGAGAGTGAGAGAGAGAGAGAGAGAGAGAGAGGTTTAGAGTAAGACCTACAGTAAAGAGAGATACAGAAATAGATGGAGAAAAAAGAGAGATTTAAAGGAAGAGCTAGAGAGAAGAGAGATCCAGAAAGAGAAAGAGAAAGAGCGAGTGAGAGAGAGAAAGAGTTAGAGAGAAAGAAAAAGAGATATAAGCCCTAAACGGCTTAAATAGTTTCATATATTTATGTACGTGAATAGCGAGATCGAGAAAGCAATCCTAAGGGAAGTTTCTTAACAGCAATTGTGTCGCATCTTTGCACACCTGTTGCAGTAAAGACGTTGTTTTCTTATCCTTTCCACTATCACAACCTGCTCTTTCCGTCCTCTTATGCCTTCCTCTCTCTCTCTACAACTCTCCCTCTCTTCATCCCTCTCTACCACTTTCTCTCTTTATCCCTCTCTACCACTCTCTCTATCTCTCTATACCACTCTCTCTCTATCCCTTTCTACCACTCTCTCTCTCTTTATCTCTCTCTACCACACTCTCTCTATCCTTCTCTACCACTCTCTCTCTCTTCATCCCTTTCTACCACTCTCTCTCTCTCCATCCCTCTCCACCGCTCTCTCTCTCTATCCCTCTCTACCACTCTCTCTCTTTATTCCTCTTTACCACTCTCTCTCTCTATCCCTCTCTACCACTCTCTCTTTATCCCTCTCTAGCACTCTCTCTCTCTTTCTATCCCTCTCTACCACTCTCTCTCTCTCTCTCTTTATCTCTCTATCCCTCTCTCTGTATCTTCTCTATCTCTCACTCTCTATGTCTCTTAATTTCTCTGTCTTCCAATCTCTTTCTCTATCTCTCTTTCTTTTCATATTTTTCTTGCTCATTTATTCGTTCATCTTTTTCTCACGTCTCATACGAAGTGCGGCAAAGACCAGCCGCACATTTAATCTATATGAGGTGACCTCAATAGTCACCTAAGAGAAAAAAGGTCGTGGTTCCATTTTGAAAATCATCGACCTAAGAGTCTACACAGATTTCCCTTTCATAAATTTGGTGTAACACGAAAATTCGGTAAGTGTCAAAGAGAGGACAAAGAAAGAAGTCTAAAGGCCGTGAGGCCGAAAAGCCGTTTGTTATTTGAACTGAACAAGAAACACACTCATAACACACTTTTACTATTTGACACTATGACAACACTTTCTGTGTTAATGGGAGCTATATTGAAAATTACTGTGTTATAAGTGTGTTGCTTGTTTGGTACAAATAACAAACGGCCTTTTTACTTCTCTTACCATTTTACGAGATGCTACAAATTACAGACTGTTAACACATTACACATTATTCGTTATAAAAGTAGGCTAGCATATGAAATCTCTACTTCTCCGACTTTATTGTCTGTTTTTCATTATCTCGCACCGCTCGTTGTTTACGCCGTAGTTATAAAGAAGGCTCGTAAAGGAAACAATGAGCTCACGCTCTCTTTTGTGGCCTTCCAATTTTTCTGTGTTATTAACACTGAGAAAAACAAAAGTTCATGTGTCAGAGAACGAGCTAGGTGGCCGGTCCACGACCGGTCACCAAGCAAAATTAGAGATTGAACGTGCGGCAGGAAATTTTTTGACATGAAAACATTTTGACCTCATAGAACTCATTATGAGAAGGAGTAGAAGAAACGCTTTGTCTACACTTCGGAACAAGCTCGGCTAGGTTTACTCTTTAGAAAGATAAGCTTGTGTTCGCCTTCTTATTCAAAATTTCTGGGCCCACAGGTGAGGAGATTCTACATTGCGTAGGTGCTTAAACAGCTTTGAAGAGTAAGTGCTATTCGGGAAAATTCTAGAAATTATGATGTTTTCGAACCGAATATACAACTCTTCTATCAACTTTCAACATTATACAGGCCTCAACTCCCCCCTCCGCAAAAAACTCATGTTATTATGGTAAAATATTGCATATAATCAAGAGCCGGAGAATTCCTCCAAAATAATAAACAATTTACTGGACTTAGGGTAAGCATCAGCAAGATTCAGAGTATTTTACCACTTTTGCTCATTTGGCAAAACAGTGCTGCTAGAATTGTCACGGAAATTTTGAGGGTGTGACAGTTGTCAAGAGCTCTTATCAACTTCAACAACGGAAGTCGCTTTCCAAACTTCCTCCCCATAATTGTGAACCGATAGACACCTGTCATAGCTCCTCGCGCCTCTTGAACTCTCTTTACCCCCCCTTTCTCTCTCTCTCTCCCTCCCTCTCTCTCTTCCTCTCGCTCTCGTTCTCTCCCACTTTCTCCCTTTCACCCCTCCTTCTCTCTTTCCCTCCTTCCCTCTTTCTCACGATCTCTCTCCCGACTTTTGTCTTTCTAGCTTTGTCTCTCCCTATGCTGATTTCTTTATGTCTACTCACTTATCTACTTTTTGTCTATCCGAAACAGATGCCCGAAGGCATAGCACCCATCGTAAAGGTGATATTTTGATTGGTAGGATAAGAGATGAGAAGAAGTGAGAGGAGGGAAAAGAAGAGCCTGGAAATGAAGATAGATGATAAGGCAAAACTCATATGGCAACTTCAAGGAGGAAGAGAAGCATAGAGATGGAAATGGTAAAGATGGTTAAGTGAAAGTGAAAGACATTATGACAATAAGATAAGAAACTAAAAAATATCGGTATCACAACATTTCGCACCATGAAAACTCACATTCTAAATTTCACGATCGAAATAGTTCCATGTTTTTCCAATGGAATTTGTGCTTAGGCCCAGGTAAAGATTACGCTAACGAGGCCGTACGGCTTAGTATGAGACCGTATACAACGACCAGCCACATGATTAGGAATTTTGAGAAAAAATATTGCGAAATCGGGGTGAGAGTTTTCGCGGTGCGAAATTTCGTGATGCGAAAAGTCATGGAACCGCCCCTGGTGAGTTTTTTTTTCATCGAGCTCTTTTTCATTCAACATTTGCGCTACTCAAATCGTTTATAGACTCGAATATAAATAGCGAAGGATCGCAGTGATGAGTTGGTTGAAGCTGTTGTATGGGCCTTAAAATGAGCATTATCATGTGTGCGTGTGTAGCTCAGTGGGGAGAGCATTCGCCCGGAACGCGAAAGGTCACGGGTTCGGTTCCCGTCACATCCCACGACTTTTGCAGAAGTTTCTGCGAACAATCCGCTCCTCTGCTCGGTATAAAAATCCGTTTCTTGAGATCAACGAGGAGTAGGAATACTCTTAATTACATGTGGGCCGAACCGGGATTCGAACCCGGGACCTATGTAATTAAGAGTATTCCTACTCCTTGTTGATCTCAAGCAACGGATTTTCATACCGAGCAGAGGAGCGGATTGTTCGCAGAAACTTCTGCAAAAATCGTGTGGTGTGACGAGAAGCGAACCCGTGACCTTTCGCGTTCCGGGCGAATGCTCTCCCCACTGAGCTACACACGCACACATGATAATGCACATTTTAAGGCCCATACAACAAAGCATATGGGCCTTCCCTGAAGAAAGGAAATTCTCAGTTGGGTCCGAAGTAGCAGGAAACATCTGAGCGGGGCTTGGTGACGTTCTGCTGTGGAGACTTTAGTGGCTGCTGTTGTTGTGGATGGGTATTGGAAGAGCTGCGTTGAACAGGGGGAGGGGCACCCCAAGCGTAGTCTTCGTTTACGTAGTACCTTCCTGGGGCCGTATTCAGAGATCTAAGATGAACTCGGAGGTAAATTTTACCCTAGTATATTGTAGACCTAAGCTCAACTCAGTTCCGTATTCAGAGAGTTGGGTGAGAGCGTCTCAGCTTTGCTACTGAACTTTAGTATAAAGTTTACCCTAAAGTCTACTACTTGAATTCCATTTTGACGAAACTACATCTTAGTATAAAGTTTACTATAAAATTTAGTATAAAGTTTTGTCTCTGAATACGGCCCCTGATCCGAACGAGCCGCCCCCGGGAGCTCCGCCGCCTCCGCCTCAGGGGGTCATGTAGGTACTGCGATCAGCCGTTTTGAGAGATTAAGGGGACAAGCAGTGAGTTGAGAGAGCGAGCCGAATGCGAAAGTGGACTATTTCATTGCGAAATATTGCAGGACTATTGGTGCCCTGAAGATGCACATGCGAACTCACTCTCCTCCTTGTTTGTGTGGAGAGTGCGGGAAGTCTTTCTCGCGACCTTGGCTACTCAAGGGACATCTCAGGACACACACCGGTGCGTTCAGAGCCCTTTATGAGAAATCAGAATTCAAGTTGCGCTGGTCGTGTCTAGAGCGTTTTGAAGTAACGGGAAGAGTTGTGGGTTTGACTACCGTTCCTTGTTTCCCGAAAATCCGTGCTTCAAGTTTCCCGAAAACTATCTATTAATTTTCTCAGATGTAATTTTCACGCAATAACTGTCCACAAAAACAGCAGAACAGCTTTTTTATCTAGGTGAGCGACCGTATCAATGTGGAGAATGTCATCGAAAATTCGCCGACAGAAGCAATTTACGAGCACACGAGCACACACATAGGTTTCGATTTAAAAAAACGCATCTGAAGTTTTCGAGTTATGAAGTATGTGGGCAATACTCAATCGATGAAGCTGAACGAGTAATTAAAGTCGATATAACAACAGCATTAAAAAACATTTTTGTGGAATATCTAACACAGCCGTCTCTCTCTCTATTTCTCTCTGTCTTTATATCGTTATAACTTTCTCTCTCCTCACTCTCTCTATTTCCTCCTTCTCTTTCTCGGTCTTTCTAGAAGAGCAAGTTGAGAAATATTTTTATGCTTTTTTGAAATACGCTAGTTGAATTGCGTTATAGAATTTACAGTTTTCATATCCGTCTCACTATACGCGAATTGGTAGATAGTAAAATTAACTGAGTTGACGAAACAGCACGACCGATTCATTAACTCTAAAACTGAAAATGAGACCATTGTCGAAACCTCTAAAAATGGTTAGCATGAGCTTGCAGATCAGAACGACGCCATAAATGCTCATTCTGCTTGCAAACCTTCGCTCGAGGTAATGTGCGCGCTCGTCACGAGGAGGCATGTGCTCAGCGGAGAGGCTCACAACCAGTCAAAAAACCTGTTCACGAAGATGTTCGCGGGCAGCCCAGTGAGTCGCAACCGACCGAAGAGTCTTGTCACGAGGAAGAATGTTGTCAGTGGATGAACTCGCAACCAGCCAAAAAGTCTCGCCGTGAGAATATATGTGGTCAGCAGGCAGACTTACAGGCAGTCAAACAACCCGCCGATGAAGATGTTTGTGAGCTGCGGAGAAATTCACCAGTAGACGAGTCTAGCTTCGAGGAAGGGGGTCCGCACAGGGACTCACTTCCAGTCCAACGACCTCGTCTTGAGAAATCTTGCGGTCAGCGTAGAGACCCACAGCCAGTCAAGCAACCAGGTCACGAGGAGAGTTGTGATCAGCGGACGGACTCACAAACACTCGAAAAGTCTCTTAACAAGGAAGAAAGTGGTCGGCGAAAAGGCTCGAAATTCAATCAAGAACCCCGGTCCTGTGAGGTCAAACGCAACAGAATAGAGGCAAATTTGTTCATGGTGAACAGTTTGATGACGCAAAATACAGATGTCGAGGTTAATAAACCGCTCATCGCTCTCACTCACTTATAGTTCGCTATCATCCAGAATTTAAAAAGATCTACCTTCATGTTAATCACGAATTCTTGATCTCTATGTTTTTTCTATGGAATCACTAATCTCGGAATGATGTATTACAAAGTTTTTTCAAGAAGTCATGTTTGACCAGAAAATCCTCATTACTTTCCGGGAATTCTCATACAGAAAAACGATTCGATCTTTTATCGATGAAGATCGTTTGAGCTCTTTGCTGCCTGATGCATCAAGTCTATTCCTCTTTGCTGCCTGATGCATCAAGTCTATTCCTCTTTGCTGCCTGATGCATCAAGTCTATTCCTCTTTTCTGCCTGATGCATCAAGTCTATTCCTTTTGTACCTTCGTTTCAACTTGACTTTCTTTTATTATACTATTCAGGAACTTCTTTTTTTTTTAGGATAGTTCACATTCAGTGAGATGAATAATCAAGTAAATATATCATTCCGAAATTTTTCGATCAATGGTTCAATCTTATTTTTATTTAATTCGAATAGGACAATGATCGGCTAGTCAGCACGTAACCTTCTCCTTGTAAACTAGTCAATATAATTTTTGTGACCTAGTCAATAAAAACCTATCTTTCAAAATTTGTTCGATTTCGCTGCTTCATTTTTGACCAGATAGTCATTTTTTATATCGCCCAAAATGAAGGATTCCGTTCTCTATCAGGATTTGGGCACCTTGAGGCCGTAAAGTCCAAACCATCATAGAAACTTTACTCTACGTTATACGTTCTCATCCTAAACATCAATGAATGAATAGTCAGATAGAGTCGTTCGAATAAATGGCGCTTCATGTCTCATGACATCGAGAATAAAGTGAATTGAATTGAATTGAGTAATCTAACCACGTGTTTCTCCCGAGAGGTTAAAAAATATACAAACTCCATATCCTCATTCGTTCTGTCGTAGAATGCCAACATCTGATTTCATTCCGCTGCTTCTTCCATTCTTATAACGCAGAAAAAATTTGATTCCACTGCTACTTTCTATTTCATCGCAGAATAATTCTTATTATTGCAAAAGAATCTTCAGATGTATTCAATATTTGAAGTAAACTTCGAACACAAGTGCAAAACGGTATCAAAATTCGAAATCGATCAAAATCTGCCAAACTTTTTAATAATATCTACGTATAAAGTATTCCAAATAAGTCTTAACTGATCGAAAGGCACATTTTTCTTATATGCAGAACCTCTGGAATATCACACACTTTTCACTATAAATTAGTGGATGAAGACTACCATTCATAATTGTATTACAAGTTGTTGTTCTTGCATGGAATAAATGAATTGAAATTGAAAAGACGTAAAGTTATCACACATTTTCTTATTCAAAATTATGAATTGTCTGAAAGATGCTATAGAGAAAAAAAGTTAACAGAGAAACATTAACTTTAACATTGAAAATTAAGAAGTAACTTAACTTCACAACTTTGAAAAGTAGTAATTATGCTTTAAGAAATTTCAAAATCTCCTCCAGTACATATCATCAATGCAAAAGCGACAACAAATTTTCTTAATTCATCAAATTGCGTGATTTCGATGAACCGAAACATTATTATAAAAAGAAGCTCATTATTTGTTCCTTTTAGGGGTTCTTTTTTCAAAGGTTTGAAAAAAATTTCTATAAAATATTCATCTCAGACACAAAGTAGGCAATCGAGTTTTCTAGAAGCACCCTTTTCACAGAACCTATCACCTTTTTAAATTACTAAAACAGTTATTTCACAATTTTCATTGGCCGCAGTATCGTAAAATATATTATAAGCCGTCTCTCTGTGAAAATTTCCGATTAAAAGACAAATTGTTTTTTTTTTCTGTTGTTGTTGATTGATCTATTAGAACTGATTGGCTGATTATGGCTTGATCGATTAGGAATTATTGACTCATTTGACTTTTTGGCTCATTATAGAATAATCGAAGAGTGCTAATAGGCTCGTTATCTATTTATCTATAAGCACTGATTGGCTTATTTTCGAATAGATTGGCTCATTATCGAATTATTGATCACAGATGATTGGTCCATCATCGATTGATTGTTTAGAACCGATTCGATAGTTTTCAAGTGGGCAAAAACGATCGATAGGCTCCTTATTAAATAGTTAATGAGGAATGATTAGCCGGTCCAACTCTTAAAGGCTCATTCCACATCTCGAAGAGATTCCGCCTCTTACGTATTGTCTTCTCATCGCGGCCGTAGAGGACGCCGATAGCAGACTCGGTTCGACCGGGTTGCATCATCTGAAGCTTGGCCCGTTTAATGCGCCTACCGACCTATTACTATTTTATTACTTTTCTCACTACTCAAACAAAAAATGTTGATTACATATATTATAAGACACTCCTCTGTACTTGCACTCAAAGAGTTCCGAATCTTCGATCGAAACCATCGATTTCATAAATTCGTCAAAAGTGACCGGTTTAAAACAACTCGCCTTGAATTCTGATGGAATTGCTGAGAAACAGCCTTCCTTGTCTTGCGTGAACGACGCAGGCAAATTACATCTGGAAATCTTTCTGCTCCGATCGACTCATTTGTATAGAAAGAACTGTAGGTATCGAATGACGGTTACTGCATATAGATCTATGTCTAAATTCATGTGAAATTGAGACAATAGAAAGCAGATAAGTTCGTCTTTTTTAGGCAAATAAGACCAACATTCATGTATATTTGGAGAGTGGCAAAAAGTAAATCAGTATTTGCTTTCGATTTTTGTATTTCCCTCAGCTTTCACGTTTGACTGACTTCTTGTTCTTTTCCTGATCCAAGCTTCAGACGGCATATATCAGGCAAAAAAAAAGGAAACTGATAGCCGCCGACCTCTTTCCTACTCTAACTTGGTGCACTTTAATTGAAAAAAGGTTGAAAAGAAAACTATACTTAGTGACGCAATTCGAGCAGAACTTTTCACTGCGAGACTCGTTGCATTCAATGTGCTGCATGTGGCCGCATCTGTGACATTGAATATATTATCGATTGATGATAAATGATCTACCCTATCATCTCACCCATCGATTCAATCGATCTCTAACCTGAAAAGATAGCAAGACTTGTCGACTGGTCCTTCACAAGTCACGCATTTCGGAGCAACAATCATCAGAGAACTCATCTCCTGAAAAATGGGCGTTAACTTGAAGAAACAAGGAAACTTAGCAACTCGAAAATTCAAAGACATGAAAGGTTTGAAAAAACAACAACATTTTTTTTCCATGTACATGTGTGTTTAACGTGGAATCGAAGTTGTTGTTATTGTTTGCCCAGTCGTCTTCTCAAGGGAGGTTCTTTTGATTTTTTTCGTGTGTGCGTAAAACTTCCTAAGTTTACACCAGAGGTGAAAAAGTGACCGCAACAGCTATGTATGTTGGTACATACATGTTCACGCCTAGCATGATCTCTTCTCATTCCGTTCTATTTTAATTTTCATCTATTATATTTCAATCCCGATTATTTTCAGTATTTTCCCATTCCTGTTCCAACTCACTTGGCACGTACAAACATTCCTTCAAACAGTATAATTAGACGCCTGCTTGTAAGGGAGAACTATAGTAAACTTGCTTGTAAGGGAGACCTATAGTAAACTTGCTTGTAAGGGAGAACTATAGTAAACTTGCTTGTAAGGGAGACCTATAGAAAACTTGCTTGTAAGGGAGAACTATAGTAAACTTGCTTGTAAGGGAGAACTATAGTAAACTTGCTTGTAAGGGAGACCTATAGTAAACTTTGCACCCTACTCAAACTAACTGGGCTTGAAATTAAACTTGCGTGTTGATCCTAATTTAAAAACTCTCAATGAATTCGAATACGGTGTGACATAATGATTCGCAGACCACCACAGTGGTTGATCTTCTTCTTCGCGAGATAAACATCATAGAACAAAATTCTAATACATCGAATATAACCACAACACTATTTTCTTTCAACCCCCCCCTCCCTCTCTTTTCACGGAAATGACCGACGCATTATATCGAGGAGTGAATCAAAGCTTTCCTACAATTCATTAAATACACTAAAAAAAGAAATGTAGCCATGGCAATCCTATATGGTTCACTTTTGAAGCTTTTCGAATTTAATTAAGATTAAAAACAAATCTAATTGAAATAAATATTTTTTAGCAGGAAAGTTCAAGGGGAGAAAAAAAGTTTATAATTTTCGTGAAGAATCGTCAAACGAAAAAGAAATCAATAATAAAATTAGAGATGAGCTCTCTAGCGACTTCGAGGAAAAGAGCCCCTGCAATAGAAAACAGAAGAAAGAGCCTCCTCACATTCATGGCCTGAATTGAGTCCTGCTCCTCTCTCCACATCGCAGATCGCAGCTGCTCCAGAAGTGCCTCTTTATATTGACACGCCGATAGAATCGAGCTGATCAGTGAGGAGTGAGAACTGTCAAAAAAATTCCATTAGAGTTTTTGCCAAGAACTTCCATTTGATGAATTTTTTATCTTTGTTAATCGTTTAAAGCAACGATGGGCTGAGACTATAATTAATAAAATCCATAGCACGGGCAAAAATCTGGCATTGCCAGATTTTTGCCCGTGCGATGGATTTTATTCATTGTACCTTTGATGACTGCGCGAAAAATTTGGTTCGTGAAATCGAATCGGAAATGTTTGAATAGATACATATAAACCACTCGATTGAAAAATATCACTTTGACCTTGAAACCGGTGTTGAATTATAACGAATCCGAGCAAATTTTTACAATGACTTATGAGGAAAAATTAAATTTTAAAAAAAAACAGTGAACTTCTTCGAAAAATACATCGCCAGTATTCGACTTCTGCAAAACTTAAGATAAAAACTGAGAGACGGTGGATGAGGGAAGAAGCGAGAAGGCGATGGGAAAAAGCAGCAAACGTCAAAAAGTACCATACCTTACAGTAGCCTGCTTGAAGGCGGGATACTCAAGTAGGCACTCTAAGATGTCCACTGCCTGTTCACTTTCGCTCTCTAGAATCCTATCCACGACGTGCTTCAAGCGAGCTTCCATCTCTCAACACAATCGGCCTGTTTTCTGACAACGCTCGAGAACCGGATACAGTTAAAGACGTTCAATACAGTACAGTAATACAGTCTACTACTGTAAATCCTATACAGTAATTCAGTTTTATAACAGTAATTTATTTTGAATAAATTGATTCATTTTCGTCGCATCAACTTTCCACCGCAACAGGAGCTCACTTTCGACACAGTATTTATAAACTTCCAATATAATAACTTACGGCTGACGTACTCTGATAGAGTAACCAAAGTTAAACAAATTCAAGCAAGCTAACACCTTTACCATACACCCCGGGCTCACAACATTTCGATGTAAACCATAACGCTACAGTAATTAGTTATCTTCTAACAGTAATCTCCTTACGGTACCTTCACTTGCTTCTGTTGCAGACGTGTTCTCGACGATCTTGTGGAAAACCTTCAGAAGCCAGCCCTCCTCAGCGGCAAATACGGTGTGTGTGCGAGCAAAGTTGACAATGTCATCTGTTGCGGATACTGTAAGAGGAATCTTCACAACTTTTGAATTTTCTCGCGGAAAAGCCTCTTTTATAAGTTGTTAGTGGAAACTTGAGATTCGCTCAGAATTTTCGGTAAAAACTAGACATTTCTAAAAAATAAAGCAAAGTTAAAACTACAAAAACAGAAGAAATGATAGCAAAGCTACCATTTGATGAAAAAACTACCAAATTCTTGGATGAAAAGACTACCGTTCACGTGTATGAAGCGACTACCGTACACATTTTGGACGTTTCCGTTCCGTTGAAAGACTCCTCAAGACTCTGCATCAAAAGGGCCGATGCCCTTTGCAGATGGCCACGAGTCTCGTACAACAACACACTAGTCTTTCTGGCATCCACTAAAACAATAAACCCTTTTCGCAAGTTTGAATAGAAGTCATAGGAAACCAGCATGTTGAAACAGAAAGTCATAGGTAACAACCGTAGCTAGAATAATGATTAGCTATCCCTTCTCCGCTCTTCCCCTTCAGCTCGTTTCTCATTATCCCAGACTCCCCCACTCAAAGAGCGGTCGTTCTTCTCAAATCTTCATCATTTACACCAGACTTTTGGTGAACGATTCATCAGTTGATGCCAAGAAACATCTGTATTCTCGAGAGAAAGAAAAATAGAGCGACAAAAAAGAATTAGATTAAGGTGAATCGGCTAGGAGGGAGAGAAAAAGAGAACGAAAGACAGAAACTGAAGGAGCGAGAGAGGAAGAAAAAGAAATAAAAACACGAGTTTTCCAAAAAAAATTGTTCAAATTGCAAAGTTGATGATAGACCTGCCATGGATGCGTTGACACACGCGTCTGTTAGAGCACCGAGTGGCAGCCAATACATCAGCACATCCTAAAGATACTGTAGACTGAGTTTTCTGACAAATAAACTGTTTCGAAGTCGTAATATATCATCGGACTCAAAACCTTACATTTGGCTTTAACCGATACCGAAAGGTTGCAGAACGGTTAGTTTCGAAATATGAAGATAGTTTCAGAAGCATTCAAATTTGGGTAATCATAGGCGAAAACCATCACATTCATATGAAATACCTTCAGTTCCAGGTCGTTCCTTCTCGAAAAGGCCATAAACTCGAATGCGATCTCGAAAAGCAGCTCGTCTACTTCCTCGTCTCCAGTCAAGGTGTGCTCGTTCTTTTCCCGCCTCAAAGTTGCTTTGGACAAGCCCATCTCTCTCTCTTTTGAGAAACCAATAAAAAAAATTCAAAGCACAACCGAAGTCAAATCAATTAAACTTTTCAGTTTTCGTTTATCGCACCATTTAGCTCAAAGTCGTACCTTAAATTGAAGGCCTCCACCAGCATTTCCCCATTTTCGGAGCGGATTTGGAGACGAGATTCTGGGTTCGCTTCCTTGTACAAGTCGTTGAGGTAACTGGAATCAGAATGATTGTCAGAAAGCTTGGGAGATATTGGATCCATGACCACTACCATAATTCTGATCCCACTTGAAAAAAACCTCTAGAACAATGCATCGATTAATTCAAAATCCTCATTTTCAACTCTATTTTCAGAGAAAACGAAGTTAAACGGTCGCTTAACCCTGATTTTCACGTCTAGTTTTCATTCTAAACGGATCATTTCCCATATACAATTCTCGTTTTCTGTTTTGGAGAGAAAAGGATATTCGGGAAAGTTCTTTCCTCTGCATATCTATTTTTTCCTCTTTCTACTAAAATCAGGCTCTGGATCCTGTCCTATACATAGTTACCTCTGAACATGCTTTGTGATCAAAGCGGCGCATTGACGGGCACTCCGTTGGGAAAGAACCTGAAATTAGGTTTTACGCTGTTTTTGAAGATTCCTGCTCTACTCATTCTACATCTAAGTGATCGATTGAGAACAGCTTCATGTCTTCGGGCTTACAGCATTTATGATTGCACAACTCAATGACTTTCTAAAAACATTCAGAAAACTAGATAAAATGTTTAATTATCACCGTTTTAGCATAAGGATTCCATTTTTTCTGTGAGTTAGATTTTAAGACCAGGAGTTCAGTTAAGACCAGGAAGACCAGGAGTTCAGTTAAGACCAGGAAGACCAGGAGTTCAGTTAAGATCAGGAAGACCAGGAGTTCAGTTAAGATCGGGAAGACCAGTAGTTCAGTTAAGACCAGGAGTTCAGTTAAGACCAGGAAGACCAGGAGTTCAGTTAAGACCAGGAAGATCAGGAGTTCAGTTAAGACCAGGAAGACCAGGAGTTCAGTTAAGATCAGGAAGACCAGGAGTTCAAGACCAGGAGCTGAAGAGATGAGACAAATGTAAATGTATATGAGTACATATATGTCGGGGCCTGAAATAATGGTAGTGTGTTCGACTATTGGGCGAAAAGACCTATCTCTACTCTCACCCCGGTCAGATCTACCCAAAACAAAGGGGTAAAAAATGTTGGTAGTGCTCATTCACGAATCTGACTCTCCCCGCTGCTGCTATACACACTCGCGGTTATATGGGTCAGCCACTGGTTCTACCAGGATATCTCTGTCCTGCATCTCAGGGGAGCGCTTACCCTGCCGAGAGAGAGAGAGAAAAAAAGAGAGAGAAAGAGAAAGAAAAAGAGAGAGAGGTTCAGCGCCAGATTATGCCGATTTCGATTTGCCGTCGCTCGACAGCATGAACTCGCCCCGCCTCCTCAATCAAACCCATCGAAACTCGTCACTTTAGAAAGCTCTTCGTAAGCCTAACCGCAACGTTTCTTTTGATGAAGATAGTCAGCGTTATTAGTTCTTCTGGTGTGAGCTCGGATTGGAGGAGTTGGAAGAGAACATCAAACAAGGCTTCCTGAACGTGAATACATTTATCGTTAAGCAATCAGATAACATTTCGAAAAGTCCGAGTCTCGTTTAATGGAAGTGTTTAGAAAGAGTCAAAGCGCGAAGTTCATTATTGGTTGTTGTTGTTGTCTTGCCCAACACTTGGGATAGGTATAGTTTGGAGTCCTTTGCGTCCAGAACGTCCTGTCGACACTCGCACCATCGTGTAGGCGACTCCGTTGGCGAGTTTCATTATTGGTTCAAAAGAAGTAAAGACAATCAAAATAACAAGATAGGGCATAAGAAAATATATATCATGGGGATGGAAGAAAAAGTTGATACCAAAAGCCAAATTATACTTCACAACTGACATTGGTGACATTATCCGACTGTAGGTGAGCATCAGCTAGTTCCACAAATCTACGCTGCTGCCGATAGATGTAGGAACACACGATCACTCTTTAATATTTCACTTCGATTGAATAATTAGGTTAAAAAAAAAAGTATTTCATATCTCATTTTTGTGATAACCGTAATCACAGGTTTAGTTAGCTCATCTCAGCCTAACTTCTAATTGAATTTTATATTTAAAAAATATAAGACTTCTGCTTTGCAATACCACCACAAACATGTAAATTATGGATTCTTTTCAAAAATCTCTACTTGATGGTCTTCAAAGATTCTAATAGTATAGAAGGGCCCACTTCGAATGAGGCTGTCGAGTTGCCAGTTTTAGAATCAAATTCTCCTCCATTGATGGGGTGCATCGGAGAGTCTCTACTATCGCTGATTCTTCTGCGGGAGAGAGGACTGTTTGGGAGCAAAGGAGTTGCTCTACTCCCTCAAAAACTATTTCTCATTTCAGAGAGAGAGAGAGAGAGAGAGAGAGAGAGAGAGAGAGAGAGAGAGAAAGAGAGATAAAGAAAGAGAGAGAGAGAATAGAGAGAGACAGGCAAAGGCAGAGATTGAGAGAAAAAAGAGAGCAATTTATTCATTTTTTAGTCCATGCTAAAAATGAATAAATTCGAGAAAAGCAGATAGAAACCAATTTTTTCACATGAAAGTACTCTCAAATAAGAATAATGAAAAACAGTCTTGAGCACAATAATCCTAATAGAGAGAGAGCTCATTCGAAAATTAAAGAGGATTGACCACTTCTAAAAGGTGAGTTATCAATAATGTTGATAATAAAATCTCCATGATCTACCTGTTGAATAATCTCGGCTGGCTGGATTATTCGTGACGTCGTCACTAGATTCGAGACGAGAAACAAGAACTCGGCGAGGACAATATTTGCTTTCAGCTCCAACGCGACTATTCCGACGAGCTGGACAAATGAGTTTTAACGAACATCGAGAGTTCTCTATTGATCACTGTTGAGTATCGATCGCAGTTATACAATGTCAGAGTTCCTGGTATTCAATTGCAAAGCTGCTAAACTCAGCACTTATATGATGCTGACCTCTACTAGCCGTTGTAATCGATTCTCCGTCTGAAAGACTTCAGCATCTGCGCACGTGCAAACGACGTGAACGAACTGGAAACAGAAGGAGGAGCGCTTAGTGTTGAATGTAAAAGTTAACAGCTTTGACAAAGTTCTGCTTTAAAACAGACAATTGTGTCTTCTATTCTTTAATTGTTCAACGCACCTCTTCTTTTCAGTGCAGAACGCAGTATGTAAACTATTATCATATTATGCTTCTTTTCCGTTCGTCAAAGTGAAAATTGATAACTTTCTCCTCTTTTTCATTTTTTTGACCCATCGTAAAGAAATCCGACCTCTCTCTCTGGTTTGTAAACATAATCTAAGCCAGGCGAAATTGCCAAATTTTAGGCTTGTTACAAAAGACCTTTCTGTAAGAAGCAGTGGCTGTCCACTAAGGGATAGCTAGTGTGTCTAGCAGCAGTGGGGAGAGTCACTAAGGGATAGCTAGTGTGTCTAGCAGCAGTGGGGAGAGTCACTAAGGGATAGATAATGTGTCTAGCCGCAGTGGGGAGAGTCACTAAGGGATAGATAGTGTGTCTAGCAGCAGTGGGGAGAGTCACTGAGGGATAGATAGTGTGTCTAGCAGCAGTGGGGAGAGTCACTAAGGGATAGCTAGTGTGTCTAGCAGCAGTGGGGAGAGTCACTAAGGGATAGCTAGTGTGTCTAGCAGCAGTGGGGAGAGTCACTAAGGGATAGCTAGTGTGTCTAGCAGCAGTGGGGAGAGTCACTAAGGGATAGCTAGTGTGTCTAGAAGCAGTGGGGAGAGTCACTAAGGGATAGTTAGTGTGTCTAGCAGCAGTGGGGAGAGTCACTAAGGGATAGATAATGTGTCTAGCAGCAGTGGGGAGAGTCACTAAGGGATAGCTAGTGTGTCTAGCAGCAGTGTTGAGAGTCACTAAGGGATAGCTAGTGTGTCTAGCAGCAGTGGGGAGAGTCACTAAGGGATAGCTAATGTGTCTAGCAGCAGTGGGGAGAGTCACTAAGGGATAGCTAGTGTGTCTAGCAGCAGTGGGGAGAGTCACTAAGGGATAGATAATGTGCCTAGCAGCAGTGGGGAGAGTCACTAAGGGATAGCTAGTGTGTCTAGCAGCAGTGTTGAGAGTCACTAAGGGATAGCTAGTGTGTCTAGCAGCAGTGGGGAGAGTCACTAAGGGATAGCTAATGTGTCTAGCAGCAGTGGGGAGAGTCACTAAGGGATAGCTAGTGTGTCTAGCAGCAGTGGGGAGAGTCACTAAGGGATATATAGTGTGTCTAGCAGCAGTGGGGAGAGTCACTAAGGGATAGATAGTGTGTCTAGCAGCAGTGGGGAGAGTCACTAAGGGATAGCTAGTGTGTCTAGCAGCAGTGGGGAGAGTCACTAAGGGATAGATAGTGTGTCTAGCAGCAGTGGGGAGAGTCACTAAGGGATAGCTAGTGTGTCTAGCAGCAGTGAAGAGAGTCACTAAGAGATAGATAGTGTGTCTAGCAGCAGTGGGGAGAGTCACTAAGGGATAGATAGTGTGTCTAGCAGCAGTGGGGAGAGTCACTAAGGGATAGATAGTGTGTCTAGCAGCAGTGGGGAGAGTCACTAAGGGATAGCTAGTGTGTCTAGCAGCAGTGGGGAGAGTCACTAAGAGATAGCTAGTGTGTCTAGCAGCAGTGGGGAGAGTCACTAAGGGATAGCTAGTGTGTCTAGCAGCAGTGGGGAGAGTCACTAAGTGATAGATAATGTGTCTAGCAGCAGTGGGGAGAGTCACTAAGGGATAGCTAGTGTGTCTAGCAGCAGTGGGGAGAGTCACTAAGGGATAGCTAGTGTGTCTAGCAGCAGTGGGGAGAGTCACTAAGGGATAGCTAGTGTGTCTAGCAGCAGTGGGGAGAGTCACTAAGGGATAGATAGTGTGTCTAGCAGCAGTGGAGAGAGTCACTAAGGGATAGATAGTGTGTCTAGCAGCAGTGGGGAGAGTCACTAAGGGATAGATAGTGGGTCTAGCAGCAGTGGGGAGAGTCACTAAGGGATAGCTAGTGTGTCTAGCAGCAGTGGGGAGAGTCACTAAGGGATAGATAGTGTGTCTAGCAGCAGTGGGGAGAGTCATTAAGGGATAGCTAGTGTGTCTAGCAGCAGTGGGGAGAGTCACTAAGGGATAGATAGTGTGTCTAGCAGCAGTGGGGAGAGTCATTAAGGGATAGCTAGTGTGTCTAGCAGCAGTGGGGAGAGTCAGATTCGTGCAGGAGCACTATCAACAATCAATAATGATTCATTATTGATTGGTCTCTTCAAATCGATCCAGAGAGCTAAAAGTCTTTGTGAACCTAGAAAACTCGCCTGCTGAGCGTCAAACTGCAGGAGGAGGCGCAGGTATGGATAGCTGCTGGAAGAAGTATTCCCATCCTTTCCTCTTACCGAACACATACATCGGTACACCTTGGGAATAAAAACGTAGTGAAACATGATACTTTTAAAAGTCACTAGTTGGAACCAGGGGCTTAACAGTAACCGAACCAGCTATGTTAACGCATACTTTTCTGCGCCCTTGGTGGTCTACATTCTCTTCACCCTTCTACTACACTTTTTCTCTACTCTTTCCCAACTCACTCGGCGCGTACAAACTTCTCTCTGAACGGTCTCAGTTAACGCCTGTTTGGCATATGTTTTTTTCTAGCGCATCTTGTTTTTTGATGATTCAAGTAAAGGATCGTACTCCATCGATCAAATAATGCTAGTGATACTGAGCGAACAACTACTTAGAGAATAATCAACTAGCAATCAATGGATTCAATCAATTATGCTATAGGTGACTTCACAGGGGCGATAATTCACTGATAGAGTTAACACTATAATGATTACCTGGTGTCATGAAAATAACAATAGAAAGTATGAATACCTGTATCGGAACCTTTTTAGCCAAGCCAGCAGGAAGAGTGCCGATCGGGTAAGCTGCGCCTGTGGTTTGAAATATTCAATTATACGATATGTTTGAAATTATATCAAGGTTTTTCGAATTTTGTAGGCCTGGTAGAATGACGCAAAAAATATTTTAAATACTCAATCATGATATGATCTGTACAAAATTGATTTTGATCTTGCTTGTCTGGTTGAGTAGTATTCATACATGTTCTTATCAAATGATATCTCTACCAGGGGTTAAATAGTTACCGTACTTCAAATGCTCAGTTACACAGTTTTAAGGCAGTGACGCCTGGTAGAGAAGACAAATTGATCAAACCATCGCACGGAAAAAAGCTAGTCACCGGGGGGACTCGAACCCATGCAACCATCTCTCCTCTATCCGGGAGCGAGCGTGTTAAACATTACACCACGATGACACATTGCTATTCCGTGCGATAGTGCTTATTAAAGGCTCAATTGCCTCGATCTCTTAGTCACGCATGCTCATGAAGCGAAAGCGTCGTGAATGGAGCATAACTCCAGATTTCACAATTAAGACAGAAGAGAGGTCGAAGATGAATGATAAATCTTCAAATGCTCAGTTACACAGTTTTAAGGCAGTGACGCCTGGTAGAGAAGACAAATTGTTACCGTACCATCTATGTTGGCGCATACATGTTCGAGCCGAGAATTATCTAAATTCTCTTCTCCTTCCGTTCCGTTTCACTTTTCATTCTTTTTGCCTTTCCCCATTCCTTTTTCCACTAGCTCGGCGCGTAGAAACATGCCTTAGACCGGCCTCATTTAACGCCTGATATCTACATATCTTACATGGCTTATCAAAGCAATCACATTGAGGAGATCAGAATCATCCCTACCCCCACCCCATAAGTTCACGAGGAGCGCAAAATAGTCATTTTTTTGGCTTTCGGATTCCAGCCAAAAAACCAATACCGGCAGGAAATGTAAGAAGATAGAAAAAAGACTGGGAGTGAGATGATAGAGAAGAGAACGAAGTATGTGAGATTATAATAAAAAAGAGCACAATACAGTCAAGAGAAAGCGACCAAGGCAAAGAACCTTAGCCCTGTGAAAGGGCTGGGGGTGAGTTGTTATTTTCGGTAAGCTATCACATAGCTAAAACTCTTCTATCTATGTTTTTTCTCCCCCTGACCTAACTCTCTCTCTTTTTCCCTCTCTCTTTTTCTAATCTATCTACCTTTTTTCTGTCTTTATCTCTGTCTTTCTCTCTCCCCTCTGTCGTTCAATCTCTCCCTCTTTTTCTCCTATATTTCTCTCTCTTTCAGACCCCTTTACCTGCTAAACAGCAATGCAGGTAGAACATCAACTTGTTGCCCACCGCCACCTCATCATCAGACAGCACATCGCGGCCCGCAAACTTTGCTACCATGTCGAGCATCTCCTGCTTACAATCGATTTCAATCACATGAGTCGACAACAAAACGCGATCAGTAAACCACAAATCGCGACCCTTAGTTACGAACAACAGCCCTTAATTCAAAAATGTCAACCCCTAAATTACAAATGGCGAACCCTTGACTATGAATTATGGCCGTAATACGCTAGGTACGTTCAAATGTTAATATTCAAGCATGATTCCATTTCCAGTTCAAGCTGAAAGATGAACTAACTTGATAGAACACTACGAGTGAGATCTAAGTTTAGACCTAGAACAAGGGATCGTGCGGACGAAAGCTTAAATGAATAAACGTGTCAATGAATGAATGTGTGATTGTATAAAATGACGTGTTTCTTTCGTACAGAAATTCATATTTTTGATTACTTTTCTTCTTCCTCGCGCTTGTTCCCGCCTCGCGGCAGGGTACGCGCTCCCCTGAGATGCAGGACAGACCTATCCTGGTAGAACCAGTGACTGCCAACTAGATCACTGCTAGTGTGATTAGCAGCAGTGGGGAGAGTCAGATTCGTGCATGAGCACTACCAACATTTCTTAACCCCCTTGGTTTGGGTGGATCTGTCCGGGGTGGGAGTCGAACTCGGGAATCTTCGCACAATGGTCTATCACACTACCACTATGCCACGCCCGGACTTTTGATTACTTTTGGTACAATTAAATAACTAAAATACACTTCTATAAGTAAAAACACAGGATAAACTACCTCAAGTGGACCGAGAAAGTCATTCAAGGCCCGGTTCATTACATAAATCACTCCATCGTACAATCCATTCGCTCGACATGTTGTCATCACCTCAAAAAATTTACTTTCCTGATGGGAAAAATGAGCGAAAACCCAGTACACGGTGGAGGATCGAACCTAACCTACTCATTATGTAAGAGAGCAAACGCGTTACCCATACCGGTGGTTAGCTGCATCATATCTCGTTTTAGCCAAACTAGATCATACTGAAAAATTGTCTGAGGTAAAATGATCTACCTTGTGTAGATCGATACACTCGATTGGGAGACGAACAACAGCCTGTTGCAGCTGGGAGTGGTGGCCTTGCTCGATCAAGTTACCTTCAGGGGTTAAATAGTCATGTCAGACCTTCTCTCCGCGGGCCTCTGTTTTTTTCAAATACTAAGAGTGAAACACAAAAATTTTTTTCGCGGGCTTTACTTTTTTTGTTATAATAAGGGGGGACATAATAATCTTCCTCGCGCTTGTTCCCGCCTCGCAGCAGGGTGCGCGCTCCCCTGAGATGCAGGTCAGACCTATCCTGGTAGGACCAGTGGCTGCCTGCTAGATCACTGCTAGTGTGATTAGCAGCAGTGGGGAGAGTCAGATGCGTGCATGAGCACTACCAACATTTCTTAACTCCCTTGGTTTGGGTGGATCTTTCCGGGGTGGGAGTCGAACTCGGGACTCTTCGCACAATGGTCTATCACACTACCACTATGCCACGCCCGGACTATCATTAGGGGGGACAATTTGTGAAAAAAAATCATAAGGGGGACAATTTGTGAAAAAAAATTTTCCGCTTTTGGCGGGCGGGTACCCTTTTATTGCACACTAAAAAACTTCTGGTTACCTTAAAATTATTAATTCAATAACATTATATGGAATGTTATGATAGGAAAACGTCAAATCAGTCAATAATGGTGAAAGTTTGCTTCAAATACGATAACAAGAATTGAGAAAAAACCCGAGAGTTAGCCAAACAAATATCGGTTGTCTTGATTAAAGTTAAGTTGGAAATGACTGTTGCTGATTTTATATTCTGTAGAGATAGATAAAAAAGGAATTGAGAAAAAATTAGATAGAGAGATAGAAGAGAGAGAAAGATAGAAGGAGTGATAGAGAGAGGGAGAAAGAAAGAGAGAGAGTGAGAAAGATATGGATAGAGAGAGAAAATGTTAGATATAGATCGAGAGATAGAGCCAGATAGATGGAGAGAGAGAGAGAGAGAGAGAGAGAGAGAGAGAGAGAGAGATAGAGAGAGAGAGAAGGACAGGAAGATAGAAAAAGAGAGCTGATTACCAAGGTAATCAGAGACGAGACTAGGCGTTGGTTGGGCGAGTCTCCCATCCAGCACATACTCATCCAGTCCTTCCAGAAAAATCGCTCGCGATAACGTGTCTTTCTCTAATCTGAAGAATGTAATCAGTCAATAAATGTCACATTTCGAAACTCCCAAGATGAAAAATAGTGAGAATCATTCCAGCAGTAAAAATTGTCCTCGCGCTTATTCCTGCTTATCAGCAGTGCTTCCTTGAAATGCGGGACAGATTCATCCTGGTAGATCAATTGGCTTCCCCATGGTTCAATGCTAATGTTTGTAGCAGCAGCGAGGATAATGAGATTCGTGCAAGAGCACTACCAACATCCCTTAACTTCTTTGTCAGGTGGGGATCTAACTTGGAACTCTCCGCACAATAGTTTTTTTTAAGGGTCTCTAAAGTTTTAAGGGCCACAAAAAAGTTAGGGGCCACAAAAATTAAGAACTTTGAATAACCTAGGGTAAACTTCCTCGTAGAGGACATCATATATTTGCGCTTCGAAGCATACTTTTAGCAGAACATCGATGTTTCTCTGAAAAAGAACAACTCAATTCGATACGTTCATCTGCCCTGAGAGGTAGCCGAGTAATATAGAATTTATAGGGTTCATTGGTATTCAAACAGAGCGAACATTCTAAAATCAGTGGCTACCTTAGTGTTACTTTATGTTTCAGGGGTTTACTGACATTCGAACAAGCATCACCAGCATTTCTTAACCCCTTGATTTGAGTGGGTTTGCATGGAGAAGTGGGGGTGATCCGTAGCACCATGATTCCCCCCACACTTTTGACCCGTAACACCATAACCCCCCCTCCATTATGCCATTTTTGTTGTTGTTGTTTTTCGCCCATAGGTCCTGTCGAGGGGAGTCTTTTGGGATAGGTTGGTGAGGATCCTTTTGAGTCCGGAGAAATTTTCTCCGTCTACACTCGCACCGCAGTCGGCGATCCTCTTCGCGAGACCCATTCGTTAACCGGAGAAGGGCAAGAGGTTATTTTACTAGCGCCTCGACTTTACAAAGTATATGGGAGTATCGGCTGATGTTTTATCCGGTGGCATGCCCAGGCCAGTCAGGCATCGCCCTCCTTTGACGAACTATACTATCCAATTTTGGTCCGCGACGGGCAAACCCGCTATCTCCAATGTACTTGTGCGAAGAGACATCCCTCTATCCGCCACCTGAGGACGCGCTCGATACCGGTGAGGATGAACCGGTCCCTTGCGATGGTGTGAACTTGTGAGCTGTAGCACCATCGAGTAGTAGTAGTAGTAGAATGCCCGCCGTAGGTCTCCGGCTGGGTAGACGAGGTCTTCTTTGACATGGCTCAGAAAACAATAACCTTACTTACATCATTTATCTAATTACATTTATTTCTCTTTCTCTCTCGGGGTTTATTTGTTGTTTTTTTTTGTTTTTCTCCTTCAATTATTTTTTTTTGAGTGAGAAAGGACTCATTGGTATAAGAACTTAACAACAGACGTCGGGCTATTCCACAAATCTATACTTCTTAAAAGTGTAAGGTCACAGCGACACGAGAATAAATGACTAGTTGTATGTGGCTCTTCTAAACATTTTGGGCAGAGAGGGGATTGGGCAGCTCCTATTCTGTGTAGGTAGCTGTTAAGGGAACTTGCATAGCCACTACGTAGTTGCGATAATGTTATTTGTTGTTCCCTGGAAAGTTGATTCGTTGATTTATGGATTCTGGGAGATTTCTTACCTAGAACTGGGTTAGGGGAGCAGGAGCTAATGAAATTTCTCACAGTCTCAGTATGTATTCTTTCAAGTGCGGCTTTCTGATCACTGTCTACTAACATCAGTTCTAAGTCCTTGGCATGTTTACGAATAGTTCTAGGTGGTTTGGGTTCCATGCATCGACGATGAGAGGGGTGGTTTGGGAGGAGTCTTGCTCTTGCAACGAATTGCTTGGTAAGCACCGTGTTGTGCTCCTTTATGGGTAACATTTCGCTTTCTAGAGCTAAGTGCTCTGTGCCGGCCATTGCTAGGTTTCCTGTTGCTATTCGAATTGCTTTATTTTGGTTTGCCTGTAGTTTTTTCCAGTTCGTCTCGGCCAATTGAGGGGAGTAAATTGGTGCGGCGTAGTTGAGAACGGATCTGGTCATTGTTTTGTAGGTTGCAAGAAGGGTGTTTTTCTGTTGGCCCCATGTTCTTCCTCCGAGGGCACGTAGTATATTCAGTCTTTTGGTCGTTCTCTGTTTAAGGTATTCTGCGTGTTGTCGAAAGGTGCCGAGTTGGTCTAAGAAGACACCGAGTATTTTGGGTGTTTTAGTTGTCGGCGGGTGTTTTAGTTGTCGGCAAAAGGGTTCCATGGATTTATACCTTGGGTTCTTTTTTACATTCGCCTGTATGGGTTGTGAAAAGAGCGACCGTTCTCTTTTCCTTGGATATAATCATTTTTCGTTGTTACAATTCTTCTACGAGTTTGGGTAGGAAGCGGTTGATCTGATCTTCACAGGTTTCAATACAGGGGCTTGAGGAGAGAATTGAGATGTCGTCGGCGTAGGCTTTCATCTGTGTGTTTTCTGTGGGTTGCGGGAGGTTGTTTATGTAGAGATTGAATAAGAGGGGACTGAACACTGCTCCTTGTGGGACACCAGATCTGCATGTGAGACGTCGACTGCTTTTTCCTTGGAAATCTACCTTGATTGTACGGCCTCTTAGGTAGCTGGACATCCATCGGACGATGGCTCTTGGCATATTCGTTTCAGTGAGTTTCTTGCAGAGAAGGGATATGTTCACTAAGTCATATGCTGCAGTGAGGTCAAGGGCGACCATGAGAGTGCGGTCCGGGGGTGGTTTCCGATTGAAGCCGTTTGTTATTTTCCCGGTTATTTCCAGGAGTGCGGTAGTGGTCGAGTGCTCTTTGCGGAATCCATGTTGCCAGTCAGCGATTTGAAAGCCTTCCGCCAGGAATGGTAATAAGACCCGTTCGAATGTCTTGGCTATAGGTGATAATATTGATATTGGTCTATAGCCGTTCAGGTTGCTCGAGTCCTTTCCTGGTTTAGGTAACATTATCACTCTTGCATCTTTCCATCTGGACGGGATAATACCGGTTTGCAGCGTGTCATTGAAGAGGATGCAGAGACACTTTCTGAAGTTTTCACCGGCCATTTTGAGTAGTAGAGGGCAGATGCCTTCACTGTCTGGACATTTGGAACCTTTGGTTTTCTTGATGGCTTCTTCGATCTGTGCCAGGGAAATTTGGGGAGCGTCTGTCCGTTTGAGGCCTTTTATTAGTCAAGTTGTGCTTCTTGCTGATTTGTCGACCTCTTTAGGGGCTTGTTTGGCTAATTTTCTAGCGGAAGCGTTTGAGGCTGATGTTGAGCATAGTCTTTTCCCTTCGTGGGTGATGGTCAAGTGCGTCGGTTTTATTGATTTGCCGTCGATAGCCTTTATCGTTTTCCAGAGTTTGTTGCCCGGTTCGTTGTGGCTTATTTCAGATATGTACTTTTCCCAAGCCTTCCTCTTTTCGAGGTTGATGCGGAAGGAGATTTCGGCCATTATTGAGGGGAGTGAGGGGTCCGTAGGATTGCCCCTCCTCATTTGGTCCCGTTCTGTAATCAGTTTCTTCACATCTTCGCTCAAGTGAGGCGTGTATCTTGGCACCTTTCCACGGGGAATGTTGTTTTTCGCCGCTTTGGTCAAGGTGGTGGTCAGGAATTTGTGCATCTGAATTGAGTTGCCGGTGAATGGGAAATCCATGAGAATCTTGTTGATATCCCTTTCGAAGCCCTTCCAGTTCGCTTTGTTATAGTTTGTATAACAACGTGCGTTTGAGATGTTGGATGGCTGTGTTTCGACGTCAATCAGGCATGGGAGGTGGTCAGAGTTCATTCTGTTGATTGTTGACCAGTTGCAGTCGATGGCTATGTCGTTCGAGGCTAAAGTGATGTCTGGTGATGCTTTTGTCTTGTGGGCATCTTTGAGTTGTTGAGACATACAAGATCGCTGTCGTCAATGAAGTCGCATAGTTCATCTCCTCTGTTATCCTCCGTACCTTCACTCCAAACTTTATTGTGTGCGTTGAAGTCTCCGCCGACAATGAATGGTTTCTTCTGTGTTAGGAGTCGGCTGAAGTTCGGCGCGTATGTGTTGGGGCAGGAGGATCTAGGTGGGATGTAAATGTTGCAGATTCTTATGGTTCCTTGGTCAGTTGGCACGTCCACGCTGAGTGTTTCGTCTGTCTGGTCCGTCGCTGGGGAAGTCACGTTAGCATAGCGAATATTCTCTTTGACTAGTATCGCAAGTCCTCCTCCAAAGTTGGAGCGGTCTTTTTTATGATCGTGTAGCCTACGATATTGGGAGATGGAGTACTAGCATCCATTTTGGTTTCTTGGATGAGTGCTACGTGAACATTCAACTCATGTAAAAGGTCCTCTAGCTAGGTTAATCGGGCTCTAAGTCCATTAACATTCCATTGGATTATCCTCAGGTTCGCTACTGTCTGGGAGGCAGTCGGCTGGATCGGGGCTCTCTTACAAATTCTGCATCTCCATTGGGGGTTCCAATCATTAAGATTGTTAAGGTTGGAACAGCGGAAATGTACCAATTTCTTACATTTACTACAATGAACACAATTCGAAGGCGCGTTAAGAGAGCATACAGAACAAGGCCATCTTGGGCCTGGGTTAGTCTCGATACCAGCGATTTGGAAGAGTATTCGGATCAGAGACGCTGGGTCTTTCTGATCCGTGTTAGAAAAAATGAGGGTTCGGGGGAAGCCGTCCTCGTTGTCCCTTGCGGGAGATTCCATTGGGAAGATTTGTTTTGGAGGTCCATTGGGTCCGACGCCTTGCAGCGTCGTCCACAGTCGCACCGCGTGTAGGTGACCTCCGTCGCGACCTAGCACCATCGAAGGCGAGTTGTCATGTCATTTTTCTTTCGACAATCTATCCAGGCACCTTGATTGAATTTCTATTTGGTGAGAATAAAGAAATTGAATTTTACACCCAAACTTTTGCTAGATAAACAATAAAAAATTAATAAAATATTTATATAAGTAAACTTACTCTGTAATGACATATCAATTCTTCTATTCTACCACCACTCACGCCATCCAATGTATCTTGAAGTAACTCACGAATCGCATCACACAACCTGTAATGGTCATTTTGGGAGCGAACCGAAAACAGTCATTAATCAAAATACCAAAAGATTACCAATGGGTGCTACATACATATGTAGCTCAAAAGATACTACTTGCGAATATATAATAATCAAAGAAAAAAGACCGCTCTTCGGACGAAGGTGTTTGAAATAATGAGAAGTGAGCTAAGGGCGAAGAAGGAAGAGCTTATTAGTATTCTAGACCAGAGGTTTAATAAACATGTTAAATCTTCTGTTGGCGGGCTTCTGCTTTGATGTTTCGCGGGTCTTTGTTTCCATTTCAAAGGCAGGGCCTCCCGGGTAACCTCATTTATTTTTTGAATATAACGACCTTTCATAGCCACTCGCGGTTCAGGCGAGTTTTTTTCTTCCAGCGGGCCTCTGTATCTTTTTCAACCGCATTATAAAACCCCTGTTATAGACTTACCCGCTAAAAAAAAGCTCTTTTTCACCGAATATTCAAGAGTGCTAATAACCCGTCTACACACAGCTTTTTTCAGCAGATGACGGAAAACTAACCAAATGATTAAAATGAAAAAAGTGAGCCTCATCAGGGGTTAAATGCTCTTGTCCATCTCTGTCACGTCCGAAAAAGACACAGAGGCCCACTAAAAGAAAAAAAACTCGCCTAAACAGCAAGTGGCTACAAAAGGTTCCTTTATTTAAAGAAAAAGGGGTTACCCATGAGGTTCTGCCATTTAAATGGAAACAAAGACCCGCAAAAGTTCAAAACAGAGGGCCGTCAAGGTGAACCTTTGCATTTTCTATTGTACCGTATATGTATGATCTTCACTGAATAACCATTTTTCTTCCTTTCTTTCTGTCTGTCTCTCTTTACAACTCTTAGTCTCTCTCCTTCCCTCTGAAAAAATTGTTACTTTTGATGTCTTTCTGATCTACCCAACTCTGATAATGAGGCCTGAAACCGTTTTTGAACCCAAAATTCAATCCGCGAGTCTTTCTGTAAAAACAAACTAAAAATATTGAAGAATTCTGACATGAGATGCAATCGAAGAGTTCGATCACTGATGGGGATCTTTCCATTGATCAGATCAAGAAGATACAAACATCGAGAAATGAAATCTTTCCTGGAATATCCGCAAGTCAACCAGATGGCTAAAAACAGTCTTATCAAACATGTAATGGAGCATTGTTTCAATCGGAAAACATTTAAGACCTTTTTTTAAAGTTCAGATCTGAAATTACTTTAACAAACCGTTTGAAACTTTTTCAAGAATTTTTGAACTTTGGCAAACCTCTCTGTAAAAGATTCCAATTGCTGCCTCTCATTCAGCAAACTCAATTCGTAGACTGATTCTAGGCCTCAAAAATCAATATAGATTCATTCAAATGTCGTGTTTACAAGGCCTTTGAACTGTGTAACTAAGCATTTCAAGATTCGCGAAAAATCTTACAAGTAAAAAGGAACGGAACTTAAGATTTCTAGGTTAACATTCCAGTACCTACACAACACAGCTATCATAGGTCCCGAGGCAAAGATCAGAAAAGTACTGTATGAAGGAAATTACATGGTTTTAATCCGAAAAAAGTACGTATGAGTCATCAGATGAGAAAAGAAGAGGAGAGCTATTGTTCTTAGCAATTAGAAGAAACATACGATTTCCAGCGAGTAGAATTGAGAACTACCGTACTTGGGAGAGAAAAGATAGATACTGTACTCAGCAGGTAGAATATAAGAGCTACCGTACCTAGCAAGTACAGGAGGCTTCCCGATTTGCCCAAGGACTCGTAGGCGACGTTTTCCGCCAGGCAGCGTAGCGCCTCAGACACATTTCCTCCGTAAGCTAGACCCTGAGTTTAGATTCCGATTAGTTTAGAGCCTTGGGCATCCATCAAAACAATAATCAAAGTATACTACCGTTCCCAGCAAATCGAGGAGAACTGAATGAACAAGTCAATCAATCAATCAACCAATAAATCTTTATTCCTTGAACATACATGAGTATGGTACATGGATTGTGTAATTCACAGGTATACGATAAAAATAGCTCAAAAACAACGCAAGCTAGAATTCGAGATGATAGTCTCCCAAGGAAATGCTAGTAGTGCATTTTTGAAAGCGAGGGAAGAGGGCAACAATGCAACTTGAGCTGGAAGCGAGTTCCATAAATTGATACAACGTGTGACACAAGTGCTATGTGAGTTGTTAATCTTGAAAGGCAAGACAATTCTCAAGAGATGTGAGTTACGTTTAACGTAGGGAGTGGGAAGAGCTTTGAGTAGATTAACACTATTCATGGAAATCTCGAAACACACTGGCAACAGTGGCCATTCGTGACTCTACAGCCTTAAGAGCCTGTCACGGATGGAGCCGGATCATCCAGTCCAGAATCGAGCGCGACCTCAGGTGGCGGATAGAGGGACGCCTCCCTACGAAGAACTCGTGCTGGGAGGTAGCGGTAGAAATCCCGCCGCGGACCAAAACTGGGTAGTATAGCTCGTCAAAGGAGGGCGATGCTGGACCGGCCTGGGCATGCCACCGGACAAAACATCAGTCGATACCTCGCTATACTTTTCTATGGCGAGTCGAGGCGCCAGTAAAATAACCTCTTGCCCTTCTCCGGTTAACGAAAGGGTCTCGCCAAGAGGATCGCCGACTGCGGTGCGAGTGTAGACGGAGAAAATCTCTCCGGACTCAAAAGGATCCTCACCACCAACCTATCCCCTCGAAACACACTGGCAACAGTGGCCATTCGTGACTCTACAGCCTTAAGAGCCTGTCACGGATGGAGCCGGATCATCCAGTCCAGAATCGAGCGCGACCTCAGGTGGCGGATAGAGGGACGCCTCCCTACGAAGAATTCGTGTTGGGAGGTAGCGGGAGAAATCCCGCCGCAGACCAAAACTGGGTAGTATAGCTCTTCAAAGGAGGGCGATGCCGGACCGGCCTGGGCAAGCCACCGGACAAAACATCAGCCGATACTCCGCTATACTTATCAATGGCGAGTCGAGGCGCCAGTCAAATAGCCTCTTGCCTATCTCCGGTCAACGACAGGCGAGACGTCTCTACTCCCACTCAAAACGATGCTAGGCCGGGTTGACCACCCACTCACAAGGCCTATAGCATGAACAGGTTGCTACAACGATGTCCGCCTTCACAAGGTGCAGCATGACAGTCTCAGGACTGCAAAGGACATCAAAACCCTTCTCCGGACGCATCTCGTCCGAAGAACACGAGAACCTCTGTTGTTGTTGTCTTGCCCAACGGGTAGATCTTCCTTCGCGAGACACTGGAGGAAGTCGTTGAAGCTCTCGACCCTCCAGCATTATAAGCCCACACTCTCTTTCTTCTCTCTCTTAGTTTTTTTTATTTATTTATTTTTTTTTATTACTCTCCTTTTTTTTTGGAGAGATTTAATTGAACAAGAAATAAACAACCGAGTGCGGCCTATTCCAAAGGTCGATAGGGCTAAGTGAAGTGGGGTTACAGCGACACGAAAAAATATGTCTCGAAGTATGCGGCTCTATCCTACACAGTGGGCAGAGGGGAGATTCATTGGCCCCTATTCGGTGGAGATAACTGTTAAGGAAACTAGAGTGGCCGCTTCGCAATTGAGACAGAGTTATCTGATTTTCTCTGGATAGTTGGGACGTGGACTTATGTATTCTAGGAGGTTTAGTTCCCAGAACTGGGTTGGGTCGACTATTTCTAAGAAAATCTCTGACTGTCTCCGTGTGTATTTTTCTGAGGGACACTTTATAGTCCGTATCACCTAATACTATGTCTATGTCTTTGGCGTGCTTTCTGACTGCCCTGGAAGGTTTTGCTTCAGTGCAGATGCGGTGAGATGGATGGTTGGGCTGAAGCCTGGCCTTGGCGGTGAATTGTTTGCTGAGCATGAGGTTGTGTTCTTTGACTGGAAGAAGTTTGCTCTCGTATGCCAGGTGCTGAGTGTCCGCAATTGCAAGGTTTCCAGTTGCGATCCGAATGGCTTTGTTTTGTGCTGCTTTCAAGGAAGTCCAATGTGATTCGGCAAGTTGGGGCGAGTAGATGGGTGCTGCGTAAGACAAGACTGCTCTTGTGGTTGCAGAATTTTGTGAACAAAACAAACATCAGCGATTCTGCGGCAATATTCAAGGGTTGAGAGGGACAAGGTCTTCATTCGAGTAAGGTAGTCGGCAGCGGGTAGCCCGGCGCGAATGTAGACTCTTCTTGTGAAAGCTCTCTGGACTTTCTCGAGTTCATTGATCTTGCCGATGGCTGTTGGGGACCATATTTCGCTGCCGTATTCGAAAAGAGGGATAATGTAGGCCTTGTAGGCACGAATATAGATTGCCATACATGAGGTTCGAAGAGAACGAAAAATCACATTCATCGCTCTAGTGGCTTTCAAAACAGTTACGTCAATGTGATTAGAGAAAGAGAAAGCTGAATCAAAAAGTATTCCGAGGTCCCTAACTTCATCGACACACGGAAGAAGTACTGAGTTTATATGGCATGGGTTAAGCAAGTTGTTACGTCCACAGTGCATTATAAAAAATTTAGTGATGGATACTTGCAAAGACCAGGATTGAGAAAACTCGTAAACGGTGTCAATGGCTGTTTGTAAAATAGTTGAAGACTCAGAAAACAATTTCACATCATCGGCGAATAGAAAGCAACGAACCGGAGAAGAAAGTAAATCAACAAGATCATCAATGAAAATTGAGAAGAAGAGGGGCCCTAGACAACTGCCTTGAGGGACGCCTACGTCATCGACTTGAACACGATATGATCTACTGGAAAGAAAGGATTGGACACCGGACCTACGCAGTTTATGTAACAGAAACGACATCAAACGCCTTTGTGAAATCAATGAGACAGATATCAAACGAAGTTTTTCTGGACAGAAATTCAGCATGTGATTGCACGAGAGAAGAGACGGTGCCCCTTTTCCGTCGAAAGCCGGATATATTAGGTTTGAGTATGTCTGATTGTTCAACGTGAGTATACAACAAATGTAAAATATGTTTCTCTAAAACTTTGGACATTGAGCAGCCCAAAGTGATCGGAAGATAGTTAATCAATTCTGTTCATTTGCCTTTCTTATGGATTGGTTTAACAATACCTAATTTCCATGACGTGGGAAAGCATCCTAGCGTAAGGCAATTGGAAAAGATTATAGACAGTGGTACTGCTAGAGAATCTTTGCATGGTCTGATAAAGATGTTAGGAAGCGAATCAGGAGAATTGCTAATCTTAGGCTTGATGCGAGTTAATAGATCACTGATGTCAGAAGGCGATACAATGGAAGTGTATTCACTCGAATGACTAAATGAAGGTTCCGGGAGAGGACCAGACTGGCGCGAAACGATAACCGATGCAAAGTGTTAACCGAAAGCCTTCGCTATATGCAATGGTGACGTGATAGGAACTTTGTTAATGATGAGCGAAGATATAGTATGACTTGACTTGGTTCTATTGGCGATAGTACGGAAAAATAGTTTGTAATGAAAAAAAAGTAAATGACAAGGGAATTTTCACGAATAAATTCGAATTTCAGAACTTCGCGATCAGGGGTTAAATAGTCATGACAGTTCTTCTGTCGGCGGGCCTCTGTTTTCCAAATCATAAGGGGGGACCCTTATGTGAAAAAAAACTTTTCCGCCTTCGGCGGGCCTCTGTTCTTCCAAATCGTAAAAAAGGACCCTTATGTGAAGAAAATTTCCTTCCTTCGGCGGGCGTCTGTCCCTTTTTCTTTCCCACTAAAAAACCCCTGTTTGCGATGAAGCTTCTTACACACACGGGCAGTTAAACAAGAAGTAGAAAAGCGTTTCTTACATCTCTGAAGAAAACTAAAAATTTTTCTAATTTTCACAGGATAATTGAGATGCAATTGTTTAGTTTTTGTTTGAGGAACAACATCGGATATTAGGGTGTTCAAGAAGTTGGTGAGATAGTCAACGCATTCATCTAAACTGAGAGAGGAAAACAACATGGTCCAGTCGACGGAACATATAATGGAATTGATGTTTTCCCATGGAGCTTTCTTCCATCGAGGGCGGAGAGAACTATTACGAGTTGGCAGGATTTGGCATCCAGAGACGTTGAACAATATTGATTTGTGATCGCTAGTAGAGAATTGATGCGATGGTTCACAGTTGGAGATGATGTCCTGATTACAAAACACGTAGTCGAGGATGTTGTCTGCTCGAGTGGGTGAGAGAACGTATTGGGTTAAGTGATAGTCGCAAGTGAAGTCAAGAAAAGATTCAGTTGATTCATGGTTAGAAGTGGAGACTGCATTGAACCAGTTGACATTGGGAAAGTTGAGGTAGCCGCAAATGATGATTGGGTAAGGTAGGGACCATGGAGGTGCGAGATGTCTGATGAACTCATTGATCGCATCAGAAGAGGAGTTTGGAGATCGATAACAGGAAATTAGTCGAATACATGGAAATGGTAAAGAACATGTCTCGCTCGGAAATATATCGATTGAAATACATTCGACGGAATCTCCATAGAAGGAAGAAACAAATGACGGAGAAAGAAGATTTCTGGTTAGTATAGCTGCTCCGCCCCCTCGGGTAACATCTTGACGGTCCGTTCTGAACACTTGATAAGAAAGACCATCACAAAGTAGAGCATCAGGTGCAGCTGACGATAGCCAGGTTTCACAGATGAAGACTACATCAGGGTTGCTGGAGCGCAGGAGATGGTGGAGATCAAATAACTTATTCTTGATTGATCGGGCGTTGAAGGAAAAGCATTTGAGCTCTTTTGATTTCCCACGCATCCTGTCCTATTTCGTGTTAGTTTTCTTCTTTCGATCCGTCAACTTCAGGATCCATGCGCTTCTTCTTAGAACAAGTGGCGATGTTAATAAGGAGATAGAAGCCGCTGTGGCTGAACCTGAGGTCCTTGAAGAACTAGCGCATGGCTGCAGGGAAGAAGAAACGGCTGGAGCATCGAGTGGAGCCCGGACAAGAACGCGCTTCTGAGTGTTGCGTCGGGTAATGGATGATTTCTCCGACTGTATGGTATTCGGAGGGTCGCTGGGCTGAGTTGTCGGGCTTGAGGCGATGGAGACATGAGAAGAGGGAAGGAAGTGAACTGGGCGAGGTATGAGTGAAAGGCGAGGATGAGCAGGAAATGGAATGGTTTGGGTTGTAGTGGATTTGTTGTTAACGTTACACGGAACTGTGGTTGGGGGTAGAAGAGGACGTTGTGGTGAAGATTACAAATCTCTCTGTGCTCCAGCAAGGGCTTGACGCAGATAAGTTTTTTCGTACGCTTGCTCAAAAATAGCCTTTTGAAGAGGAAGAACAGCTTGTCTTATAATTCTCTGAAGTAAGGATTCAACGAACGGAAGCGGAACATTTGTAATGTCGAGGCTGAGCAGGCATGGTATTCTTTGTGTTAGTTTTCTTCTTTCGATCCGTCAACTTCAGGATCCATGCGCTTCTTCTTAGAACAAGTGGCGATGTTAATAAGGAGATAGAAGCCGCTGTGGCTGAACCTGAGGTCCTTGAAGAACTAGCGCATGGCTGCAGGGAAGAAGAAACGGCTGGAGCATCGAGTGGAGCCCGGACAAGAACGCGCTTCTGAGTGTTGCGTCGGGTAATGGATGATTTCTCCGACTGTATGGTATTCGGAGGGTCGCTGGGCTGAGTTGTCGGGCTTGAGGCGATGGAGACATGAGAAGAGGGAAGGAAGTGAACTGGGCGAGGTATGAGTGAAAGGCGAGGATGAGCAGGAAATGGAATGGTTTGGGTTGTAGTGGATTTGTTGTTAACGTTACACGGAACTGTGGTTGGGGGTAGAAGAGGACGTTGTGGTGAAGATTACAAATCTCTCTGTGCTCCAGCAAGGGCTTGACGCAGATAAGTTTTTTCGTACGCTTGCTCAAAAATAGCCTTTTGAAGAGGAAGAACAGCTTGTCTTATAATTCTCTGAAGTAAGGATTCAACGAACGGAAGCGGAACATTTGTAATGTCGAGGCTGAGCAGGCATGGTATTCTTTTGGCGCAACGAGGCATTATGTGAGATTTGCTGGTTTTAAAATCAATATGAGAGCTGTTGAGTGGGTCACCTCTCAGAGTGAGACTAGAGAGGGAGAATGACGTCAACAGAGCTCTACTTCGCTACTCATTATCCCAGACTCTCCCGCTGGACGAGCGGTCGTTTTTCTTCATTTTTTAAAAAACTAATGACAAGCGACATTTGCTGGGTTATGATAGATTTTCTCCAGAATGAATGTTTAAGACACAACCTGACCTTAAATTGAGTGCTTCCAAACACCATTTGCAGATCAATTTCCTTCGAGGAAGCTGCTGTGATTCTCCCTTCCCTTGTCGCGTAGGCGAAAATCTTTTCCTTCAAATAGAAACGAACTTCAGCATTATATTTAATTTTGAGAACACATCTTTCTGAAGTCTGAAAAATTAGGTTTTCTCAATTCAAAACTCATATAAAGTGACCTGCGCATCTATGACGGTAATGAAGGAATGGTTGTGCCATCGAAGTTGAACAATGGGATGTAGAGTGCTGTAATAAAACAATGGGATGTAGAGTGCTGTAATAAAACAATGGGATGTAGAGTGCTGTAATAAAACAATGGGATGTAGAGTACTGTAATAAAAACATCCCCATAATCATTCTTTATTCCTTTTTCAAGAAGTTCACATTATAAAGTCACACACTTTTCATTCGAATGTTGGGAACTTCCGAAAACGCATCGATTCTTGATAGTTCGCTTAAATTATAAATTTGAAGACTCGTTAAGTTTCGTAAAACTGAAAAAGATAGCTCGTTTGAACTTCTATCGAGTATCCTTGTATTATCTCATGCAATTTTCCATATCTGTTCTCTTCGCAATCTTTCTCAGATCATACTAATCAACGATTAAATATTCAATTCCAAAGAGCTATTGACTAACCTCAGTTTTCAACTCCCGCGGGATTTCCAGTCTGAGTTTGGATATCCCATGAAAATCCACTGATTATCTAGACAGAACTAACTTACTATGCCACTGAAGAATTCATAGCCATGCATATTCCTCCTTCACCTAGGCCTCTAGTTCTTTTTCTGAGATATTACAAAAACCCTAGTCCTAATTTTGATCTTACGGTTTCGATATCGCTAATTTTTTTGTTTTTTTATAAGCAGTTCAAAACTGACTCAATATTGACGCTCTTCAGCAGCACCGCAGGCTGCTTGTCCGCTGTGCCCAGCTTAGATCTTGTGATACGGTAGATGTTAACGCGATCTCCCCTTCCCACACACACATCTAGTGTGTCATAGTTCTGCGAGTACAGTGTAGACCATTTTGAGAGTGTATACGAAACCGAATCAGTTAAATCACTTTTTGTGTCTTGTTTATTCTAAACTTTTCTGAACATGTATCTTTTTTTGTTCAGGAAACAAAAACTTTTTTGTTTAAATTAGAGTGAAACAAATTATAAAAATTTTCGAAGTAAGATTTCATGGAAGGTCAGAAGGCCACAAATCTTCAGCGTCGAGCGAACTTTCGTCAATATTCAATCGGATGCTAACTATCATTCCCATTTCTTGATCTATTCACCGTCTTAAACTGCGCTCTTCTGTTTATCACTTGCCTTCTCATTCTTATAAATTCCCAAACGTATCGACGGGCAATTTATAATTTTTTTTTCATGTGTGTGCTATCATTGATTTAAAAAAAACAGTTGAATATAAAGAACAAAAGGGATAAACAAAAAGAAAGTTTTTCAAATTTCGAAAAAGGAACCACTGTGAAGCAGTCTACGACAGGGGGCGCTTCCGGAGGCCCAAGCGCCCGGAAAGAGCAGAAAATGCGGCCCTCTGTGGTTGATACAATAAGCACCTCAAATTTGCAATTGCTTCATTTCTATTCTGAGGAATGAGAAAAAACTGTTTATTTGTTCATAAAATCTACTCAGTGAATGAACAGTATTATTCATTTATTTTGTTGTTAATAGTTAGCAGGGGAAAGGGAGAAACCGGTCTGTGGTGTCAAACTTGTTCATTGTTTTGATATAGTTTTTGATATAGTTTCTCGAAACACACTGGCAACAGTGGCCATTCGTGACTCTACAGCCTTAAGAGCCTGTCACGGATGGAGCCGGATCATCCAGTCCAGAATCGAGCGCGACCTCAGGTGGCGGATAGAGGGACGCCTCCCTACGAAAAATTCGTGCTGGGAGGTAGCGGGAGAAATCCCGCCGCGGACCAAAACTTGGTAGTATAGCTCGTCAAAGGAGGGCGATGCCGGACCGGCCTGGGCATGCCACCGGAAAAAACATCAGCCGATACTCCGCTATACTTTTCAATGGCGAGTCGAGGCGCCAGTAAAATAACCTCTTGCCCGCCCTTCTCCGGTTAACGAATGGGTCTCGCCAAGAGGATCGCCGACTGCGGTGCGAGTGTAGACGGAGAAAATCTCTCCGGACTCAAAAAGATCCTCACCACCAACCTATCCCAAAAGGACTCCCCTCGACAGGACCTTTGGGCAAGACAACAACAACAATATAGTTTTTGCTGACATCATTAATAGCTCACGAACTTCAATCGTTTCTTTTGCTTTCATTATTATTCTAGACGGTCCTATTAAAGATCGGTCTTTTTTGTCGATTTTTGACAATGCAGGTGAACTATGGTCTATATCGATTGATAATAAGATTTATTAATTGATAGCTGATAATCAAGATTTTGATTACCTTTTTCAAAGATACGAGTAGCAGAAGTCGCAGTTCTAAAACCAGCTTCAGCTGCACAACTTCCCCGTTGCAGCCCGAAAATATGCAGCGACTCTTGAAGCAAGAGTGATTACAAAAATCACAAAAGGTCAGAGAAAGTTGATCTCATTTCAAACGATCGCTTTACGGGCACGTGAGAGAGCAAACCAGAATTCAAAACCCTTAATTTTCTCTTTTAAGAACTCGGTAGATCGGTTTGAGAATTGACAGTCAATAGAAAAACGACCAACTTCTTCACTCTTCCGCATGTTCAGATGACGTCTAATGCGCACTTCGTAAACCGAGCCTCCACTGTCCAATAGCATCAAACTGCGGGGACTGCAAAATCGAGCTTCTCCAATACCAGGTAGCATAGGTCAGAATGAGGCATCGAATTTTTACCGACTCTCCTAACGTCCAATTCTCTGTCACTCGCTCTTTCTTAATGAGTTCTTTCAAAATTTTCAAATTCTTCTGAGCTCACCGAGAGTAAATCAAACTATTAAAGAATCGACAGAGAAACCGACTTGTATCATCAACCTAGAATGATGAAAGCGAGCTATAAATGCACGAAATAGTGAAAAAGAGATATCTTGGGCATCATAAGAAGTTTAGACTTAGAAAAATCGCTTGCTACTCATAATGATAGTCCTGTTTCACTTCCAAATTTTTAAAATTTTCAAAAAGTGCCAGTGACCTGTGTATGCTTTCTGCACACTGAAACTCTCAATTGATCCTTCATTTCATAATTCTAGGGTAAGTAACCGAAGGATGCAAACTACAATAGGAAAATCTCTGGCATAAAAGGAACCTTCTCATAAACGAAACATGCAGAACGCCTCTGTCTATCTGCACAACTTTGTCTGAAGAGTGAACGATGTTTCCCGTCGCCACATTCACTATCTGGAATTGACCATTGTCATCAGTCACTCAAAAACCCTTGTCCGGATGCAGCATAATGTTAGTGTGCGTGACCATTTTGTGAATGTTACAAAGTTCGACCTCCCCCCTCCCCGAAAAATCCACCCAAATATAGAAATCCAAGAAATAATGGTTGTGGTTGGACCAGTTCTGACTCTCCCCACTATTGTTATACATATATGTATACAAAAAGTGACTCACAGATCAGTACTCAGAGAGACAGAGAACAGGTCTGCAACTTTAATAAGGCGAGCGCATACCCTGCTTCCGATCATGAAGCTCTTTCAATAGAGAAATCGATTGAACAGATACTGTGAATAAGGTATACCCTACTCCTCGTTGATCACAAGCAACGGATTTTTATACCGACCAGTGGAGCGGATTGTTCGCAGAAACCTGTGCGAAAATCGTGTAATGTAACGGGAACCGAGCCCGCGACCTTCGCTTTCCGGGCGATGCTCTAACCCACTGAGCTACACACGCACACACGATAATACCCATTTTAAGGCACGTACTACATTTTTTCTTAGTTTACTCATCCACTGATTACACCAAAAATCTCTACTCAACATGGTCCAGAATAACATACATATTAGAGTATTGAAATGATAACTCCTACGCTTTTTTCGTGTAGTAAGCCCAAAATCTTGCAGAACTGAGAAAAAGAAATTCAGAACTTATGGCCTTTTGTTAGTTACAGTAGAGTGTTTTTTTACTACAGTGCCTGTGCGTCCTAATCAGGGGTGAGCGAAAAAAAAAACCAAAAAAAATTTTCGAATTTTTTTTCGATTTTAAAACCAAAAAAACCAAAAAAAAAACAAAAAAAATGTTTTATCTGAACAAAACTTTTTTCTTCTCATTTTTAAAGTTTTATTTTATGATGCTTCTCAAAGTTGTAATACATTTATTCATCTCAGATGATCATTGTCTCTAATTAACAGTTTACAACAATCATACATCATAAAACTCACCGTTGAAAGCTGAAGACTCGTTTAGCAAAAACAACAGCAAACAATTTATTAATTTCTGATACAAGAGGGAGAGAAAAAGTTTATAGAACTACCACGTTTTTCTAATAACCTCCTTCAAATGAAATGTTCACATCGAAGAAAAACCTAGACGTATTTAGGCCGTTCTCAAAAGTATCTGTGCTTGAAAAATGTTTATAATCGAAACCAGAACTCATTCCTCACACTATAAGTTGTACAGGGCGGCTGAACACTAGAAGTATATCAAGTACACAAGCATAGCTATATATTCAGTCAACTTTGGAGCACGGACCTTATACTCATTAATGAGGGCCGAGGATGGTGAGGTTCTGATTCAAGAACAACAGCTTAGAAAAGTTGGATGGAGATGGACTTTCACAATAATCCGTCAGAATCCTTTCAGATCCGCTAAAACATCGCTTACAATCCGTTGAGCTCGCCGGAAGAACCAGGCATTTCAGGGCCCTTGTACAGTTAAAAATCTATCCGAACCTATCAAAGTAATATCTATGAATGCCACATGGATAAATTGAATCGAAACCCGCTGACAGGAATTTTGTAATTTTTGACAATAGCAGTCACATTGTGAAAAGATAAACTCCGAGAATACGGTTCGATCGGTTCAATTAATTATTAGCACGCAAGCGCTGAAACTCTGTTTGTAAAAAGCAATGAAAAATGTGCTTGGCAGGCAACACCAAAACCATCGCAAAAACTCTATTTTGGCTCTTTTTCGTTTTTGTTTGGTTTGCTCTCGAAAAATTTTTCAACACCTCGAAAAAAAATTTGTTGGATCTTTTTTTCGAAATGTCGAAAAAAAAGTTTTTCGACATTTTGGTTTTTCAATTTTTCGAAAAAAGATTTTTTTTTCGACTATTTTAGTTTTTGAGTGTTCAAAAAAAAGTTTTTTTTCCACTGTTTTGTTTTTCGAATTTTAAAAACAGTTTTTTCGACTATTTTGTTTTTCTAGTTTTCGAAAAAAGTTTTTTGTCTCGATTAACTCGTTTTTCAAATTTTCGAAAAAAAATTTTTTTCGACTATTTTGTTTTTTTTTTGAATTTTCGAAAAAAGTTTTTTGTCTCGATTAACTCGTTTTTCAAATTTTCGAAAAAATTTTTTTTCGACTATTTTGTTTTTTTTTGAATTTTCGAAAAAAGTTTTTTGTCTCGATTAACTCGTTTTTCAAATTTTCGAAAAAAATTTTTTTCGACTAATTTGTTTTTTTTTTGAATTTTCGAAAAAAGTTTTTTGTCTCGATTAACTCGTTTCTCGAACTTTCGAAAAAAAAAATTTTTCAACTATTTTTTTTTTGAATTTTCGAAAAAAGTTTTTTGTCTCGATTAACTCGTTTTTCAAATTTTCGAAAAAAATTTTTTTCGATTATTTTTTTTTTTTGAATTTTCGAAAAAAGTTTTTTCGACTGTTTCGTTTTTCGAATTTTCGAAAACTTGTTTTTTTTCGAAAATTACCGAAAAAACCAAAAAAAAACAAAAATGAACGGCACTGGTCCTAATCCTATTCTGAGGCCTATCGAAACGCATTTAAAAATACATTTCTCTCTGTCTACATTCCTATCTTTTCCTCTCTCTCTCTCTTTAACCAACCCTTAGAACTCCTTTGCTATATCCAATCGCAACATGACTGCCATCACTGGAAAACGCGACGCACGCAGCCGCCCCCTCGTCACTCCGCCTCGCTGGAAGCGATCTCTCCAGCATCTCTCGCTAGAACAATCACCGTATTCGTAGTTCATGGTTTTTCGGCTTTTTATAATTTCAAGCCTCTCCGCTAACATTGGACGTTACGGTCGTTTCACGAATTTTTAGACCAGTGCAGTTGACTTATTTCCTTAATTCATTTCGGATATTCGTTTTTTGGAACATTCAACCCTTTGAAAATTGTGTTGTTTTTTTTGGAGTTCATAAATCTGACACCCTTAGAGAATAAAAGGATGGATAAAACCTATGTCAGCACAGAAGACCAAGAATATAACTAATATGTGTAATGAAGCTTCATATGATAGCTGGTCGGAAGGTGAGTTTTATCATCTCAAAACTGTGTTTTTCGTGTTCGTATGCAACATATCGCTCGGAGTACGGCCGTTTTTTTGAAATTCTCAACAGGGCTGGTAAACTATGTTCCAGTGAGTCTAGAGACTACGGTAGCAGCCTTAGAGGCTTCCGAGAAAAGATCTACCTTAACCACATACCGCTCAATCAACTACTTTCTCTTGTGTCTCTCATACTTTCACAATCTATGTGATCCGATAAGAACTGAACTGCTCCCTCACGAATGATTACTTGTGCATTGCATGTGATTTTCTTTGCGTCAAGTGTGCGATTCAATTTGAATTCGTCTTTGTATTCAGATGATTCATTCTAACCCTTCTTTCTCTTCGGATTATAAAAACATTAAGCAACTTATAAAAACTACTCAAACTGAACAACTGAGGAGCTGTGAAAGAAAGGTCATAGATTCTCCTAGAGGTATTCATCGCTGGGTGAAAATGAAGTTGAAACCTAATCATTCGTGAGGGAGCAGTTTCTAAAAAAAGAAATCAAAAATGGGGATGCTTATGTTTCTGATACTACAATGAAAACTTTTCTTTTCGCCAATGAGTTCTCAAAAAACTACACAATTGAGGAGAACACTAATAAAAATCCGGTGAGCTACCCTATTTCTTTATCAACAGACTCTCTAGACTTTTCTCCGCATATCATATATAATGTTCTCAAGAAATTACCTAATAAGTTTACCCAGTTCTCCGAAGGCATCAACCAATATCTTTTGAAAAAATGTGCTCTCGCTTTAGCATTACCTTTGTCGATTCTATTTGAAGAATCATTTATAAGCTGCTCCATTCCAACTCAATGGAAATTAGGAGAAGTCATTCCAATTTTCAAAAGCTCTGGGGACAGGTCTAATTGTAGTAACTATCGGCCTGTTACCATAACTTCTCCAATTTGCCGCGTTTTTGAAAGTATAGTAGCTAATCATATAAGACTACAATACAGAAGCATATTTTCTAAATTTCAATATGGTTTTATTTCTAGAAGAAGTTGTGAGATTCAGCTTTTAAAATCAATCAGTGAGTGGGAGATATCTCTGAAGAAGAATCAAGAACTAGATGTGATTTATTTCGATTTCTCAAGAGCTTTTGATAAGGTTTCTCATTCTAAGCTAATTGCAAAGCTTCACCAAATAGGAATTACTTCAAGTTTTATAAAATGGATCGTTTGTTTTCTTGAGAATAGATTGTTCAGGGTACGTATAAATAACACTTTCTCGGATTATTTCCCTGTACTAAGCGGTGTACCGCAAGGTACAGTCTTAGGGCCTCTACTCTTTCTTTGCTTTATTAACGATATCGAAAGCTGTATAACTGACCCAGTAAAATTTTCCTTATTCGCGGACGATTTGAAAATTTATAGTCACGATCCAGGTCGTTTACAATTAGCTATCAATGAAATTTGCAATTGGTCATGTAAATTCAGTTTACCACTTGCAGTTAATAAAATAAGCTGCCTTCATTTGGGGCAATCTCAACAGAACTACTACATAGATAATACAAAAATTAAGGATGTAGAGTTAGTAAGAGACTTAGGCATTTTTATAGATCGTAAGCTCACTTTTAAACAGCAAATTGAAGTCATACGTGCCAGAAGTTTGAGTCGAATCGCTCAAGTTTTTAAAGTTTTTCGATGCCTAGATTTAAACGGTTACACAACTGTGTATACCACATATATCAGGCCTCTCCTAGAATACGGAACCACAACTTTTTCACCAATTTCTCGCAGTAATTGTTCAAGAAGACTGGAGTTTCCACAAAGAATCTTTACAAAGAGGGCGCTATCTCGCTGCAATAACCCTAATCTAAATTATCCCCAACGTCTCAAGCTATTCAATTTAGATTCGCTTGTAGAACGAAGAGCCCGCTTCGATTTATTTATTGTTTTTCGGTTACTATTTGGAAAAATAGACTGTCATATATGCAAGAACCAAATGATTCTTAGAACGGAAACAAATCTTCGTACCTCCGATAGGACTTCCCGGTTAACTTTAGTGCAGATAAATCATTATAAGCACTCTAATTTCTATTTCAGAAGAGCTATCGGTTTATGGAACAGAATCGCAGATACTCAGAACCACATCACTGAGCTTCGAGAGTTCGCAAAGATTCTAGAAGAACTGAACCTTCTCACAGTCGTCGACCTACCGGATTACCTTAAAACGGATTGAAGAGTGGATCCCCAAATGCCAAGATTTTATCCCGTTCTTCCTGACCAATTTTATACACCGTATAAGCGGTAACTCAACAAGTTACCCTTCGGTGATAATAAAGATTTAAATGATTTAAATGTTTGTTTTTATATGCCTTATTCCGCCTTAAAAGATGTAGATATCATATACATATATGTATGTTATGGCTAGAATTGATCAGGCGCTTTAAAATGTGCTCGCTAGATCACATACAGATATATGACTGGAGAAAATCGATCTACCTTGATATTGAAGAGGAATAAATATCCCTTCGAGGTGACAATAGCCATGAAGTTGCCATGCACGGAGATCGCCGTAGGCGTACCAGCCAAAGAAGAGACCGAAGAGAATTGATGCGAGAGTGATGCTATATGAAATACTGTACTCAAGCAGACACAAAGTACTGTAACTCCTACTGTTTTGCCAATCTAAAGTATCTTCCATTACAGAAATTCTGCACGTGACAATCTCATTAATCATTAATATTTTCATGCAAATAATATCGCGTTCATTAGTTTCACCACTGTATAGCAAGGGAGGGTAAGGTGACTAAGAGCAGAATATAGCCTCGGTACGTAACTTTTCTCGAGAACAACTGTCATAAAAAATAGCCCTTTTTCTTCTTCAGAAGCGCCAGACATTGTGTGAGCTTAGTAGTAGAAATCGCTCGGAGAGCGAAGACGCTCAATCACTGCTTTTTGCTGAATGAGCTTAGGCTAGCAAACTCCTATCATCTGTGGAACAACGTGGCGAACACTAATCGAAAAAAGAAAACTGAGCCAATGAAAAAGACATACGTAGTCTTCGGATCTGGACAGGGCAGTCGAGGGTGTAGACCTTCTCCGGGAGTACGGTATGAGCGGCGGCTCCGGCTGAGAGGCCAGCTAAGAGACTAGCGTCTTCGTCATAGAAGGCCGGCTGAGGAGTGAACGAGTCACCATTCTCCTCCCAGACGTGCTGCAAAGACCAGACGGTTGTGGTCATTTCATAAACATTTTTTTCTCCTGTTTCAAACTCGATCACACTTTAAGGAAGAGTTTATACACGCTTCCCGGCTTCAGATTTCCGGCTTACAAGAAAGAAGCCTTGTAAAATCAATGCCTCATTCATGGACAACACTGCTTGTGAAAGTCTTAGGAAGAAGAAAGTTATAGACGTGCACATACTAGCAAGATTTCGTAACCTCCTTCATGTGGGCAGATCTGTCCGGGTTTGAGTTGTACTTGTGACCCCCCCATAGCCCCTCGGTACGCAACCACAACCTTTTGTACTGTGATTGTACGTTAGATCAGTGATGAATTACAGAACTAGCAACAGTACTTGACCTGCTTTATTATGATAAGTACTTGCTTATGCCGGGTAATTCTCCAGATAATAAATGAGTCAAATGTTCTAGGTGAAAGGTGTTCTTGATCGCTACAGCTATGAAAACATTCTAGATAGAACGTGTCCTTGAATTGAATCGTACCGACACGGGACCACGGGATTTTATGACTTATCGGCCAGCTATGCAGATTAGTCAGACTATCGCACAAGCGCCGAGGCGTTCAAATCCAAACGAAACTTTTTGATCATATTTTGTGCCAACTAACATTCAAATGCTGAATTAGTACCTTGTTTGAAAAAGGTACTTTTAGACGCTATACTAGATCTGATAACATCCTTCAGCTATTGGTGTAAATTGTATTTTTATATTTTTTACCCCTCGTTGATGATTTTATACAGTGCATAAGAGCGGATAAATCGCAGAAACTTGTGCAAAATTGTGTGGTGTGACGGTAACCGAACACGCGACCTTCGCTTTTCGGGCAATGCTCTTACCCACTGAGCTACACACGTACACAATATGTATAATGCACATTTCAAGGCCCATACGATATTGTTATGGGTTTAACGGTTAGCAGAAAACACCGCCTGGTTGGGAATTATAATCGATACACAAGCCCGCCGAATAGGTCCAAAGTGCCTGCTGACATCTCGAAGAACTTCATCCAGAGTGAGAGTCGGCATGGATGAGACACTCGCGATGTCCAGGAAAAGCTCATCATCATCGATGCCACTCGCGATGGAGGACATCTCGAGTTTGGCACGACAGCCGCTCGAGGTACCGTCTCGACCGGAGCAGCCGCTCTTTATCCAAAATAGTTCACCATGTAAAATTTTAAAAAAACCCTGTATAAGAAAGCAGTTTTTTGAAAAAAAAACAATTTAACATCAAGACCTTCTCAAATTGATCACGATTGTGTGTATTGGTATCTCATTCAAAAGTTTCGCCAGTGAATTTAAGGTCTCGGCTTCGATTTTTCCCAAATAAGCATATTTTTTTGCAAGCTTCATTAGCATTTTGCCATCCCTTTACCCACACAGTCAAAATGTACATGCGCGAGTGATTTTATACACACTTTCCGTGTAAGAGACCCTATAGAACAACCAGCCACACAACTACAGCTTCAGTATGTCGCGATACGAAATGTCTTGGAACCGTCTCAATCACAATGAACAATGTTCCTCCAATTTCTTTAATAATGAACCAATTATTCACAATAGTTGCAGCTCTAAACCGTATTCCAACTATTTCATATCACAATCGTAAGATGGCAGTTATTGACTGATAATTCGCATGCTGGCACTCATATCAATCACAGTTCTCAGTATTCTTCTGCTAGCACAAAAATCCAAGCTACAACTTGCGAAATCTTACCTTAAAATTAACGACTTGACTTTCCTAATTTGGTATTCTGATCACGGGTTAATACTTATGATGAAAGGAATTACACAATCTTATTGGACCATGGATTATTAATCTAACCTGAACTTGCATTAATCGGTACTTTTTTACTTCGTCTGGTAGTCGCATCGCGGTCGCGTCGCGGTTTTCTTGTTCTCTTTCTTTTTAAATTATCTTTATAAGTTCTGGGGAAAGGAAAGGGGGGAGAAGGGATGAAGAGGGGGGGTAGGGGCCCTAAGGAGGGGGGGGGGAGGGGGGCCCTAAGGAGAAAGGGGGGAAGGGAGTTTTCATGAATAAAAAAAAAGTGAATAAATAAAAGCCGCGACGGGAAGGGGGCCGCGACGCGACTACTAGACGAAGTAAAAAACTGCCCATTAATCATGGAATTTTATACTTTTTTTCTTAAAAAAAAATCCAATAAAAAAAAGAGAAACTAAAAAACTCTCTAATGAAAACAAAAGAATATAAGAAGGGTTTTGAATCACAGTGCGATATTGGGCTTTTTTGAACTGATTTTCTAGTAAAAACTATGAAATAATCTAAGTATTCATCTAGACCATTTTCGGTTGTTAGAATCAAGAAGAAGACAATGCGAGCCTTGACCAAATCTAAAACAGATGCAGGAGTTTAATTCACAAGATAGAACTGAATCTGCTATTACTTCTTCGTATTCAACAAGATTTTTTAATTTTAACTTATAAGAAACTATAACAAATATCTTTAGCTACGAAAACAACAACAAATTAATGAATAAATAATTGAAAAAACTCCTGAAAAAAGATTTAACAATTGCGCATATCACGCAGCTGCTCAATAAACGATCAGAATGCATGCAACTTCTGTATCACAACAGTGATAAGAAAATTCAACAAGTCTTGTGACGTATCACAACACTTTGTACCGCGTCACTTTGTATACGACACTTTGTACCCCGTCACTTTGTACCGCGACACTTTGTACCGCGACTTGAGTGAGGCCGCGCGTTTTATTTTTACATTAAAACATATTTTTACATTAAAAAACGCTTAGGCTTAGTAAAAGTTTACGATAACGAGGCCGTACGGCTTAGCTAACGAGGCCGTACGGCTTAGCTAACGAGGCCGTACGCGGTACAAAGTGTCGCGGTACAAAGTGACGGGGTACAAAGTGACGCGGTACAAAGTGTCGGTAATTCGTCTTGTGACCATAGTCTGAAAAGCTGGGTTGGTTTGGCCACTCTGCATTTGGACACCAATTATGGATACCACTTAATTTTCTTTGAGTCACCGACTAGGGAATAGGAGAGAGAGATAAAGGGAGAGAGAGATAGAAAGAGAAGAAGAGCAAGAGGGAATAGGAGAGAGAGATAAAGGGAGAGAGAGATAGAAAGAGAAGAAGAGCAAGAGACAAAGGGAATAGGAGAGAGAGATAAAGGGAGAGAGAGATAGAAAGAGAAGAAGAGCAAGAGCAGTAGAAAGCGAGAGAGACAAAGGGAAAGAAACATAGAGAGAGAGTTGAAAAGAAATAGAGAACTATAGAAGCAGAAAGCAATATGAATAGAGAAAGCATAAGAGTAAAAAGGTTTTCGAAGATTCACATAATGATCTTCGGTTCGGTCACGCTCACGGAAATAGACTTGTGTGGGAGCACCATAGCTCCGTTGAGGTACAACTCGTCATTCACAACGACATCGTCGCCCAGAACGGTCGTGTTGTCAATGCGGACCCATCGACCTGCAGACCAATCGATCACTTACACTCACACACATGTGCTTTGTTCGTGGAAAAATCACAGACTATGGCAATCAACTCGACTGGTTTTTAAAACTCAAAAAGGCCCTTCATAAAATATCTCTCTTTCCTCTGTCTATTTCTATACTTCTCTCGATGTTTATTCCATCTTTCTCTGTCGTTTCTTATCTCACTTTGTCTTTCTTCTTTTTTCCCTCTCCATCTCAAACGCACTTTTAACTTTCTAGATTTTTCTCCGTCCTTCTCTGTCATTTTCCGGTATCATCTCTCTTTCTCCCTTTTCTCTCTCTCTCTCTCTCTCTCTCTTCTTTTTCTCTTTATCGAACGCTCCCTTCCTATCTCTGGACAAAGCTCGACCACTCACCGATGGAACACTTCCTTCCTATGATGGTTTCATCCACCCATGTGTGAATGCGGACTACCGAGTCGGAAAGAATCGTACACCTCTTCAGCCTGACTCCATTCTCGATCTTCACTCTAGCTCCGATCACCTTCAAGTCTACTGAATATGAATACCGTAACACCATTGGGTCTAATCGAATCCTAATTCGGCTTGTACTCACATATATGAACGACCTTACAACATTGAAATATAATTTATAGTGAAGCGCGTCTTTTTTTGATCAATTGATTATATCCTTTGATTTTTTTCAAACAGAGGCCCGCATAACAACAATTACATTTGATGGTTTCACTTCTGTGTTCAGGCGAATGCGTTATAGAAAATTATGATCGAGAACATAAATTAAGACTTTTTTATATAAAAAAAGCACTAACAACATCCGGACCAATTTTACAATCGTCGCCAATTACCGCCGAAGGGTCTATAAGCACATTGCCGACTGTACACTTTGTGGTTGCGAGTTTTGATGGTGAGGTTTCTTGCAAATGACTCAGGAACAGCGAAGTACCTAGCGCAAATCGCAAATAAAGCTTTCATCTTGATAAAAAAGTGTTTGAGTTGTCTTTGAGAAAGAACCGAACGGTCTCTAATTTCATGCAGAATATATCACCATGATCGACACTCCAGCCTACGTTATCATATTTAAAATTAAGAAACGGATAATCAGATGAAGTCATTCGAATCAATGGCGCTTCAAGTCCCATCACATCGATAATAAAGCGCGCGCCTTGAACTTAATTAAATAAAACTCATTATTAATTAGTATTAAGCATTCACATAACTAGCTACCAACTAGGTTTCTTCAGTTATAATCATACACCAACCTGAACTTTACACACAAAAAACCTTATTGGGAAAAAACGACCACTCATTCGAGCTAAGGATCCATTATAATGATAATAAAAACTTGAAACTTGACAAGCGAGCGAGAAATGCAGAGAGGCTCACAAAGAGACTTGCATAAAGAGCATCATACCTTTCAAGAAGTCTTTCGGCTGCCCTACATCCATCCAGAATCCCGGGAGAACAAACGAGTAGAGTAGGGAATCTGCTGCTATCGCTGGGAACACCTAAGAATTCGAACCATTTCCTCCTTCTCTTCTCGAGATAAAGGACTTGAAACCATGACCTCTTCTCGAAATAAAGGATCTCGAGAGACAAAGGACTTGAAACAATGACCTCTTCTCGAGATAAAGGATCTCGAGAGATAAAGGACTTGAAACCATGATCTCTTCTCGAAATAAAGGATCTCGAGAGACAAAGGACTTGAAACCATGACCTCTTCTCGAGATAAATGATCTCGAGAGATAAAGGACTTGAAACCATGACCTCTTCTCGAGATAAATGACTTGAAACCATGACCTCTTCTCGAAATAAAGGATCTCGAGAGATAAAAAACTTGAAACCATGACCTCTTCTCGAGAGATAAAGGACTTGAAACCATGACCAGCCTGGGTAGAGGGATCAAATAGTTACCGCACCAACTATGGTGGCGCCTGCATGAACGAGCGCCGGAAATGAACTACATTCTATTTTCCTCTTGTTCTATTTCACTGTTTCTCTATTCACTTTTTTCCTTATTTCATAACTTTTCCCACTCGCTACAAACATGCTTAAGAGCGGTTTCATATAACATCTGACTGGGGAAATACAATATACAACGTTAACATGAGTCATTATCGTGAGTCATACAACGTTATCAAGTTATCATAGGTTACCTGCACTGTTGCAACATGTTTTGAACTACAGTTCTTTGAGCCGGAGAGTCTATAGTAAGGATAAGCTCTATAATCTTCGTCCTTCACCTCTAGCTCACTCATCATTATTCCATCTGATGCCTCTGATGCCCCTTTCCTATCAACATCGTAAGTCAAAGAGGCCCTCAAGAAAACTAAAAGCTCGAAAGCACTCGACCTCGAAGGCATTTGTCCCCTCATGGTGAAGAAGGCCGGAGACTACTTCGCGGGATGCCTCACGATCTTTATCAACAACACTATGAACTGCGGAATCATTCCAAAAGGGTGGAAAATAGCCAGATTCATCGCCATACACAAACCTGACAAGGACCTCACATCAGTGAAAGGCTACAGGCCAATCTCGATCCTATCCCCCCTGACAAAGAACTTTGAGAGAACTATACTGCCGACAACGGTAAACGCCGTCCAAACAGCAGAGTGGCAACACGGATTTCAAAATGGTCGCTCGACAACCTCAGCCCTAGTTCATATCACCGGATATATAACTGATGGCTTCAATGAAAAACTGCCCCCTCGCAGAACCACAATGATTGCCCTCGACATGACTTCCGCCTACGATCTTGTACACATCCCCTCACTCTGCAAGATGATCGCTGAGACTTATCTTCCGAGAGGACTGGCCCGGTGGCTGTCAAGCTACTTGAGAGGAAGATATATAAAAGTGAACTTCTGTAACGCTTCGAGTCGTTTTGAGAGATGCCGCGCGGTACTCCCCCAAGGTGCCGTGATAAGCCCTATCCTATTCAACCTTTATATAAATGGTAACCCGAAAACCCCAGAGAACATCAAAGTTGTTTATTTATTTATTATTATCGTGGCAGGGGATGATCAGGATAGGAATTGTGGTATAAGAGTTGGCGTTTGTATAGTCCATTTGCACACGAGATGAGAGGCTGCTATAGAAAACAGCCAATGTCGCGTGAAAGTTCATCTACTAGCTCCGTGGAGTAGATCCGTGTAGACTCTTCCGGAAAAAATACTCGCATATCTGAGTCGGTACATTATATGTTTTGGATCAAATTTTTGAAGTGGTTATATGAGCAATTGAAGAATGACTCGGGTAAAGCATTCCATACTGCTTCCACTCGGAATGGTAGAAAATTCTTTAGTTTATTATTTTTGCAGACTGGTAAAAGTAATTTGAATTTATGCCCTCTAGTAAAACGGCTGTTAGGTGCAAACTTCAGAAAGTTTTCCGATGTTTTTAAGCGACCGAAAACAGCTTTGTATACAGTAGGCAAATCAATAGAATTTCTTCGCGATAGTAAAGTACGCCCTTTGAGTATTTTTAGTCTCTGTTCATAGGATGGGATGTAATGCGAACGTTTGAATACTAAACGAGTGAACTGCCTCTGAATTTTTTCTATCTTCTTGATAGAAGTAACGTCGCTTGGGCTCCAAACCTCAGAAGAGAATTCGAGGATAGGTCTGACGTACGTATTGAATAGGCTCCATAGGATATGTTTATTTCGTGTTTGAAAAGGGCGTAAAATGAGAAAACTTACAGACCTAGCTTTGTTACAAATGTTATAGATGTGCTTTGTAAAGCACAATTTAGAATCGTAGGTGACACCTAAGTCACGGAAAACTGTTACTTCAGGCAGCTCAGAACCGTAGAGGGACAACTTGCATGTCGGATGAGACTGTCCGATTCGCATGAAAACCGTTTTAGTAGTTGAAATAGAGAGTCCCCACTTACTAGACCAGGAAGCAAGGGCATCTAATCCTTGCTGAAGAAGTTGGTGATTGCCTATAGAATAAAGTTTAGCGTCGTCAGCGTATAAACAGCATTGAATACCAGGAGGAAGGCACTCGGAAAACTCATTGATGAAAAGGAGAAAAAAGAGGGGGCCCAAAACAGACCCCTGGGGCACTCCAGAAGTAACCACAGAAGACAGTGAATAGCTATGGTTGATAACTACGCTCTGAGTTCGGTTATTCAAAAAAGAAGAAATCCACCTATGGAGACACCCAGTAATGCCGTAATAAGATAATTTATTACAAAGGAGATTAATTCGGATGGAGTCGAAGGCTTTTTTGTAATCTATGAAAACTGCCGTTATGTAACTGTTTTGGTCTAGAGTTACGTTAAATTCTGAAAGAGTCGAGAGAAGGGCTGAAGAGCAAGAACGCTGACTGCGAAATCCATGTTGCAGAGGTGTTAGTAGCTCATGCGCTTCAAGATAATTGATCAAGGAATGACGTATTATTTTTTCGAATACCTTACTCGTACTACAAGTCAGAGAAATCGGTCGATAATTATAAGGATCATGTAGGCTTCCTTTACGCTTATATACTGGTTTCACAATGGCATGTTTCCAAATTGATGGGTAAACGCCATGTAAAAGAAAGCTGTTGTATAAAAGAGAAAGAGGCAAAGAGATGGCACAAGCTGTACCCTTGAGAAAAGCATAAGGAATACCATCAGGTGATGTGGAACATCGTGATGGAAGTTTCTTCAAATAGCTGTATACAAGTGGAGGGCTAATATCAACAAAGTCAATAGAAGAAATTACTTTTTTTCGGATATTAAAGTTTGATTCATATTACAGGGTGGTCCATAAAAAGTGTTACAAATTGGAATTGTCATACCTTTTTTCAAAACAGATGAAATGATCTCAAATTAACGTATTTTATCAACAACTTAAATGAAAACATTCACGCGGAAGTTCAGCTCAAACGATCCCCTTTTGCCCGAACTACAGCTCGAAGTCTCTTTGGGAACCCCTCGACCACTGTACGGAGGTATTCGACTCCGATGTTGTCCCATTCTGCCTGAAGGGCATTCTTCAGGGAATCAATATTTGGGTGGGAGCGAGAGTTGACCTTGGACTCCAAGTAGGACCAAAGGGAATAATAAAGCGGGTTCAGGTAGGGTGATGAGGCCGGCCATTTTGATGTGATGAAGCCAGGAAAATTTTCCTTGCACCACGTTTGGACCTTTTTAGCTTTGTGGGCTGGTGCTGAGTCTTGTTGAAAGGTCCATGTCCTCTGATTGCAATGCGATTGAGACCATGGATGGAGCACGTCTTGCAGAACATGTTTCAGATAGTATTCCGTGACGATCTTGACGCCTTTCTCGACGAAAACAAGCGGTGTTTTTCCTGTGGCGCAGATCCCCGCCCAGACCATGACTTGAGTTGGATGTGCACTGCGTTGGACCGTTCTACCCTTGACATCGGCTTGCTCTGCGTCCTTCGCAAGCACTCTGACGTTTTGGGAGTTGTGGACTTCTTCCACGGTGAACAGCTTTTCATCAGAGAACACCATATTGAAATGTTCGCCTTGCTGCGTACGACGAAGAAGGTCGCGACATCTTTTGACTCTTTCCGACTTGTTGCGAGCCGACAGAAAAGCGGCCTTCCGTGTACGATACGACTTGAGTCCCAGCTCCTCCGTGACTATTCGTTTCAATGAAGTTCGGCTCATCGGGAGCTGCTGCGCCATCTGTATGATGCTTCGTCGTGCATTTCGGTTGATCCGACTCCGAACGGTTTCGATGAGTGGTGTCGTGCGAACAGTGCGAAGACGACCTCGCCTTGGACGGTCCAAAGATGTGCCAAGCTCCTCGAATTGTTTGATCGCTCGATACACTGTCATGCGAGGCAGGCGAAGCGTTTCAGCAATGCGATCAGGGGCGTGGCCAAGAGTGTTTAGGCGAATGATCGCAGTTCGCAAGCGATTCGACGCTGTCATTACCCTAAACATCGATGGATTCAATCGCAACTCACTCGACACGTATAAAAAATTACGGGGAATCGGAAAAACGATAAAAGTTACTGCTACGTGCGGTCACTTCCCCAAGAAATGTTCTTGATTATTTGTAACACTATTTATGGACCACCCTGTATAATCGTTAAAAGAAGAGAAAACTCGGTTGAAGATGGATGCTTTTTCAGAGTCAACAGTTACAGTTTCACCTGAACAAGGATCTGTAAGAGAGCCAATAGAGTGATCCGAATTTAGTTTTTTATTTACAAAAGAATAGAAACGGCGAGGCCCAGATTTGGCAATAGAAGCTTCTTGTTTAGAGTTATAAAGACGAATTTCTTTGCGGAGTTGTCTAGAGACCCGTTTGTATGGGTTTAAACCAATTGAACGAGCCCTCTTGTATAGTCTCCTACTCTTTTGAAGAAGTCTGCTGATTTTCGAAGTATATTTTTTCTTTAAAGAATTTTGTATAGACTTCAATGGTATAGTTTTTTCTATGACTTTTTTAATTATTCCACAAAAAGTTTTATATAGAACATCTGGATCAGTGTTCAAATTTAGAACATTCACCCAGTCAACCTTACATATTAACATTTCAGCAAGAGTAAAATTAGCATTTTTGAAGTCTAGGAAGTGTTTAATGACTGGTTTGGGCTTCGAAGCTCGAATTTCGAAATAAACCAAGCAGTGATCCAGAGAAGGTAAAGGAGGAATAGTGTAGCAGTTTATTATAGAAGAAGCATGACTAGAAAGCACAACATCCAAGCAATGCTCCAATCTTGTTGTATTGTGAACATGCTGAGTGAGTCCTGCTGATAAACAGAAAGACAGAAAAAGTGATGCTGGATGAGAAAGAGACACTTTTGTTGTCATAAGATTCCAGTCTATTTGATTACAATTGAAGTCACCTACTACGAAAAAAGATATATTGTTTTCGAGAAGAAGTGAGTTGATATGAGTCATACAATTCTGGAAATCAACACGGGTACATCTAGGACTGCGGTAAATGACGGTAAGAATAAAACTAGACTTACCACTTATTTTGCACGTAACTAGTTGACAGAATTCGGAAAAAGAAGTTGATGAAATGAGAATTGAATCGTAGTTTTTAGAAACTAATAGGGCCACCTGAACTCGTGGAGATCCTATCGCTACGAAATACATTGAAAAAACCGTTGACAGATAAAAGACTATCTGGGGTTTTATCACCATTAGCCCACGTTTCCGTGCAGCAGAGAATATCTAAACTGTGTTCACACACTAAAAACTCAACTAAATCCCTTTTATTTTGAACGGAGCGAAAGTTTACCAGCATACATGATATGCCATTGAGTTTTTCAAAGCAACTTGTTTGTGAGATAGGAAAAGTTGCCTGAACAGAAGTTACCTATGTTTGCTGTTGAGACTGAAGACTAGGAACTCTTTGGACAATATCAGAGGTAGTCACTGACTCTTGGTTCGGTTCATCGTCGATTTCTTTTTCAATAATGGCAGCGAGATTAGATCGCCTTCTCTTGTTTATAGTGCCTCCGACTCGTCTAGTTCTCCTCAGAGATACTGCAGGAAGTCTAGTCCCTGTGAATGCTTTTCTGCTTCTGATAAGTTTCTCAGCTGAAGAGGTCTGCGTGACTCGGGCTGTATGCGGAGAGCGTCTTTCAGTCACTTCCTGAGCAGATATCTGACGATCCGAATTGACAAATACTCTGGAAGTATTTATCGGGGGAAGAGGATTAGGCCTAGAATTCGGATTTTGAAACTTTCGAATGTTATCGATTGAACGCTGAGGAAGTGGACGGGGATTCTTGAGTAGAACCACCCGTTCATCTCTAACGACATACCTGAGTTCACCAGCTTCTGCATTCAGTCTTCCAGCTTCTTTACGCGCAGCCGTCTCTTGCATGATCTGCTCCGGTACCAGGTCACGGCGGAAATAGGCATGGGGGAAGGGCTTGAGACCAAGAGGTTTCTTGTGGCGGGCGTGCATCAGAAATGCATCTCTGAGTGGATTAGATGGAAACTGAATTTTTATCAAACGCATGGCCGAATTTCCATGACGATGAGTTTTTATCTGACCCGAGTTGTGGCGTATGCGGACGATATATCCATAATAACATCAAGTCCAAGCATTAATGAATGTGAAAAGAATCTCAGAATCGATTAAACGTTTTCCGAGCCACCACTGGAAGAACATTGGGAGAATGCCCGAGCACATTCCTGATGACCTTCAAAACGACCATAAGATCCCTGTTCAACTATGCCGCCCCAGTTTTCACGCCCCAACTCGCGAAAACCAACCGGAACAAACTACAAATCTGCCAAAATGAAGCAATGACTGCCAGCAGTTAAACTTCATAACACGATGATTAGCCAACAGTTCTCGGCAGACGCAAGGATAAGGAAGGACCATCCGTCAAACAAGCTGTGTTCGCAACCAAAGCCTTCAAGAAGGATCAGGAAGCACATCCCGAGCTGAACCTGCTTTAAACTGACAGCAAAGAAGCTCTGAGAAGAATCCACTTCAATACCTCCTACAGTTACATGACTTCTAATAAAATAAGAAACTCTAAGCTTAGACTTCAGACCTTAAGTAGTAGGAGGGAAACGAATGATTTTTATCTTTTAAACAAGCTTATATCTGGTAGAGTAATTCTTTCTCAGAAAATACGAAATTTTTATAATTTAAATTTTACCACGACTCGAGGTTCAAAATTAAAAATTCAATATAAAACTCCTCGCACTAATTGTAAGAAGTTTAGTTTCGCTATAAGAACCGCTCGATTGTATTTATAGACGCTCGGATTCATTGTTCAGTTTCATTTATTTTTACCCATATATTATCTAAATATTCTCTATAACATTATGTATAATATATGTATCGCACACGTGATTCTTTTCGCGTAATAAAAAGTTCAAAGTTCGAAAAAGTTCAATGTTCACAGAGATACGGTCCGAGATTTCCCAAGATCCTGTCCGCCAAACCCGGTTATCAATGCTCTATTTTTTTATCAAACTTTTATTTTTTTATCAAACCTCCTCTATTCATAAATCTGTGACCTCGCTATCTAGAGAAGATCAAGTCACCCTATCACAACTTAAGTACTCTAGCAAGTTGCAAAGCTACCGGCTGGAGTAGCCTCCACCCCAGTATGTCCCAGATGCATGCTAGAAGAACAGACATCCTCCCATCTGTTTGATTGTGCTAGCAACCCGACCTCACTCAAGCCAATAGACTTATGGAGGAAACCACTCAAAGCTTTGGAGGTAATCAATCAATACCCTCGCTAGTCATTTTCCCGGCCATACTCGCAATGTTGTTCTCAATTGCATACCTATCACCTCTATCCTTGCTTGTTCATTTACTTTCACTATTCTATCGTTAGATTAGATTATTCGTTGACTTGATGTAAAAAAAAACGAAAAGAGAACGTGAGAATCGAGAGCAATGAAGGCAAGAAATCTACCGTGAGCAGCTCGGGTGCGAGGACGTCCTGAGGGCAAACAAAAACAACAACCTCTGCTGAGCTATTTCATCAAAAAAGTGGGCATGCACACTTGATAAATAGATCGTATATAACGAAAATTTAGCTGTGCGTCATTAAGTTTCCTTTAAAAACCTCCATTGAAAGGTTCACTCCCAGAATGGTACATAAACCCACCGTGCACCTTTTTAATAAGTATTTACCCGCGCTACTGGTTTTTTCAGTGCTTCAGAAACACTTCCCTGGTGGGTCTTCATGTAGGTATGGCCCGCCTACCAGGGTTTATACATGGTTATTCATTTTAACCACTCTTTGACCTCCTTCTCGATGCTCATTGGACGTAGCGGGATTCTATCGAAGATGGAGGGGGAGAGAATGTAAAGGCCTGCGTTGATCTTGTTACCAACGAACCTGAAAATCAACAAAGATCCAAGTTTCACTCTCAGATAGTTTTATTCTTGAAATTTCAGAACAAAAAGGCTGCTTTTTAAAACACTATGGATTTGTTCTTACAAATTTTTTCCAGGTATATAAAATACCTATGCTTACCTAACAAGAAGAATTTTTCTAAGATGATCGGCAAACTAAATTTGCTTTTAGTGTTTTATACTTTTTTAGAATTAAAATTGACTCCCGGAATAACTTTCACTAGTAAAATCTCTTATTTTTCCCGTTCCACCCACACAAGAAAGCGCACTTACTCTTGCGGCTTCTCCACAAATTCTGCGACTTTGCCAGAGTCTTCATCGAACACAACAACACCGTATTTACTCGGCTCCGTCACCTGCAAAGCATTCTTTATAATTGCAACTTTCTAATATCAATTAAACCCAACATATATCAATTAAACCCCCTCATCCTAGTTTAAACGGATTTAAAATGTAATTCTCGAGCTTCAAACGGCATGATAATCCCGCCGTTTCTTCCCACCCACGGAAAAAGCGGGTATATATAGCTCATTAATGATAAGGGAACTGCAGGACTCTAAAAGACCCCGAGAGCGTATGATTTAAAGAGAGGATGAACAATTGTAGGTCGCGAATCTGCAACATTTACATCCCGCCATCATACGCTCCGAACTTCAACCGACTAGTAACACAGAAGAAACCGATGGGTAGCTCCAAGTGGAGCTGTTCTTCGGAGCGGGCTGCATCCGGAGAAGTGAGGTGATGTCCTTTGCAGTCCGGAGACTGTCGTGCTGCACCGCGTGAATCGTTGTAGCACTATCTATCGACGTGTCCATCCCAGACGTCTGTAGACATCGTATCTACACTGTATCGACGAGTCCATCCCAGACGTCTGCCCAACATGCTCATCCACACCTCATGACGTCGCAAACCTGTTCGATTGCATTGGCGAACCCACGACACTCTCACTCACCGGCTTATGGGAGAAACCACGAGAAGTGGCAAACTTCTTGAAGAAGTCTATTTAAAATTGACGATTTATACACTGAAAGACGAAGCGAAAAGAAACATATCACGTGGGTCTCGCTCTTCGATGACGGCTACAACCGGCAACAACAACAACAGAAGAAACCGTTCATTGTCGGTGGAAACTTCAACGTACACAATAAAGTTTGGAGTCGAGGTACGGAGGATAACAGAGGAGATGAACTATGCGACTTCATTGACGACAGCAATCTTATATGTCTCAACAACTCAAAGATGCCCACAAGACAAAAAGCATCACCAGAGATCACTTTCGCCTCGAACGACATAGCCATCGACTCTAACCTCTACTCCAAAACTCTCAATATCTCGCCTCGCCTCGCCTCGAACGACATAGCCATCGACTCTAACCTCTACTCCAAAATACAACTTTCTCCATCCTATGGCCGATGCACCATGTAGGTTCGCTGTCACGGGAAACTTTGGCAGAAAGCTCCTTGACAGAGGAGAATTTGAAACCATGATCGTGGAGATTGAAGCGGTTGTGAACAACCGACCACTGGTGCACCTGTCCGAAGACAGAAAGGACGAAGGACGTGTCATTCGACCATCCGATTTCCTCATGCCGATGGGAGGCGCAATGGGTCTTGCTAGCGATTCAAGACAATGGCAAGACGTAGATTACCATCCAACAGAAAGTAATGAGAATAGCATGCGCTCTCAATGTGTTGAGTTGGAAAGTAGACTTCAGAAGTACTGGGAATTGTTCCGAGAAACGTAAATTACTACTCTGAGAGATCGGGCTAGAGCATCAGTGAGAACAGGTCGAACAAGCGCTAGAAGTCCTAGGATAGGAGAAAGAGTGTTGTTGAAAGAAGAAATAACACCACGAGGGTCATGGCCGATGGGACGTATTATAGAGTGCAATGAAAGAGAAGCAATGGTTCGAAAAGGGGCAGGGTCGTATCTGAGGCAACCCTTGAACCTACTGTTTCCTCTCGAGGTGTATTCAACGGATGAAGAGTCACTCCCCTATGTGGTAAATGATGAAAGTTCAAAGGAAACGACTGCTCCCACGATAGAACCTCGGGAAGTAGCGAAACCTCCTAAAAGACCAATTAGAGGGTGCAAGTTATTGGCAAAAGACCCCGAGTCTTGCCAAGATGGGTCTCGCCAAGAGGATCGCCGACTGCGGTGCGAGTGTAGACGGAGAAAATCTCTCCGGACTCAAAAGGATCCTCACCAACCTATCCCAAAAGGACTCCTCTCGACAGGAGCTATGGGCAAAACAACAACAACAACCCCGAGTATTGGCAATTGAAAAGTGATGAGAAGAACCTTCTACTGGAGCAGAAGAACACCAAGTTGGCCTCCCTTGTTGACGACCAAGGTCAACTCATTAAGAATCTTACTATGAAAGTAGAGGAACTCGCCGAACAATTGTTGAAAGTGAATGCTAGCCCCCAGTGTGTTCATGGCAATACTTCTCCCTCTTCGATTATTACCACTTCTACTAAGCCTCTCTCATCTACTTCTGTACCTCCCCCGATCATCAATTTTACCCCTACGCCGCAGCCACCACCGCTTACTTCTCCATCATTCAAGTATTACGAGTCTCCATCCGAAATAGCTGATCGGATGGAGAGACATCGCAGTGTAGTACTTTTCCGCCTTCCTGAGTCCCGTTCCCCCAACGCTTCGCAACGTGTCGATGACGACTGGGAAAGAGTTCGTTGCATTCTAGACGCGATGCAAATTGAAGCGTGTCCTGTTAAAGTCTATCGCATGCCTTCTCATCGTCCGAAATCACCAAATGCTCCTCCCCGCCCACTCAAAATAGTACTCCCAACAATAGGACATCAACAAGAAACTCTTCTAAGTCGCGATGTACTTTCCCGTTTTTCCTCCGATTTGTATTTGAGACATTCACAGACTAGAGCTGAGAGAACTTATGACCGGGCAGTCCGTGCTTGGCTGGCTGATAGGAGTAAGCCAAAACCTCATATTCCTCTTTTCGGTCCCCCTCTGAGTTATAGCAAACCTCGCCCACTGATGGCCGAGCGTATTGAACCTCCTCGAAGATTCATGTCACCTCGTCCTAATCGTTCTTTAAACTAGACCAAAATCATCGGTCTTCCACAAGTCACGTGAATTGTTATTTCGCAAATGTTAGATCTCTAGTGAATAAGATTAATGATCTACAACTTTTGCTGTCAAAGAGATACTCTATAATTTCTTTTTGTGAGACATGGCTATCGGATAGATACCCGGACTCTTTTGTTCTCTCCTCCTTCATCTCTCAATATAACATTGTTCGATGTGATAGGAGCGAAATAACTAATGGCGGGGGAGTGCTATTTCTCATACACTCTTTATTATCATTCAAAATTATCTATTCTCAATCAATCAAGAATTCTCATGAAATCCTAGCTATTGATATTGAAATAGAATCTCACGTGATACGTTTCATTAGTCTATATCGAGTCCCTCATATAAACACACCGAAGAGCGAGAGGTTATTAAACCTCTTGATTGATCTAGTCACCTGCAACCACCCATGTATTATAATGGGAGATTTTAACTTACCCGACATAGACTGGAATAAATCCCTTCTAGCCTCATCGAATCCCGCTTCCAAATCATTTCTTGAATTTTGCTCAGCCACTCAGATGAATCAATATATTAGATGCCCTACGAGAGGATCACACATTCTAGACCTCCTCCTCTCCAATAGCAAAGATTTATTGAAGAACCCATATGTCACTCCCTCATTCAGTAATTCAGACCACGAATCAATCAGTTTCGAACTTTCCCTATTCCACGAAATTCCTCTTTACTCGTATCGACGCATATACAGTAAAATAAACTATTCCTTATTACTCCCTTCATTATGTAATTTAGATTGGCATTGCTTATTCAACCCCATCAAAGATACAGATTCAATGTACGAATTGTTACTATCCATACTAGAGGACTTTTCCGAGCAATTCGCTCCTATCCAGAAGGTCTCTCTAGCGACCCATGCATCTCTTCCAACGCATATTCAGAGAGCTCAAGAAAAGCGTTTTCTCTTCTGGAACAACTATGTTTCTAGTGGACTAAGTGAGGACTATGACATTTATGTTAAAGCCAGTAAGAAATGCAAAAAGTTTGTAGATAAATTCAACCTAAATGTAGAAAAGAACATTGTTAATAGTAAGAACAAAAACTTGTTCTTCAAGTATATAAGGTCTAATACATCCCAGAAACAAAGCGGTGTCGACACTTTGGTGAATGAACTCGGCATCTCAGTATCTAAAGACTTAGAAAAAGCAAATCTTCTTGGAGAATTCTTCCAGAAGTCATACACCATAGACAATGGTAAGCTTCCTCCACTCTCTCATAATTCAGTCTTGAGAGCATCCTCTCTAGAAGAACCCTTGTTTACGCGTCATGATATTTGTAGACTAAACCCAATGTCTTCTTGTACTACCCCAGATCATCTGAATATGCTTTTTATCAAGAAAATCGCTGTCCCTCTGTCTATTCCGCTTGAAATAATTTATAACCAATCTTTCCTTTCATCTGAAATCCCGAACAGATGGAAACATTCCATAGTCACACCAGTTAAGAAGAAGCCTCCTTACAATAGTCCTTCCAATTACCGTCCCATCAGTATAACATCACTATTTTCCCGTATATTCGAGAAAGTGTTGAGTAAAGAAATAGAGAAACATTGTGAGATAAACCAGATTTTGCCAGATGATCAATTCGGGTTTCGCCATAAGAGATCAATAGAACAGTTGATGTTACTGTTCCTTGAAGACTGTTCTGTAGCCGTAGACCAGAAAAAGTTCACAGATATCATTTATTTCGATTTTGAGAAAGCCTTCGATAAAGTTTCTCACTCTAAACTTATTTATAAACTAAAGTCCATTCAACTCCCTCCCAGAATTATTTCGTGGATCGAAGCTTATTTAGGTAATAGAACCTACCAAGTTCGAGTTAATCAATCACTTTCTAATAGTTTCATGGTTACCAGTGGTGTTCCCCAAGGCAGTGTCTTAGGCCCATTATTATTCATCATTTATACATCTGAGATAGTGAATATGATAACTTCTTCTAATTGTAAAATTAAAGTTTTTGCAGACGACATGAAAGTTTATAAGTCTTTTTCTAAAACAGACTCTCATACAACACTGCAACACTCGATTGATACCATAGTGGAGTGGTGCGACGCTTGGCAATTACCTTTATCTCTACCAAAATGTGCTGTGTTAAGAATTGGTACCCAGAGTTCCCCTCATTTTCCATATTCTATAAATAGTCACTCCCTAACCTGCCTCAACGAGATTCGTGATTTAGGATTTATTGTAGACAACAAGTTGACTTTTTCTGCTCATTGCTCAACAATAGCTCAGAAAGCAAAGCGTAAATGTCATCTTATTCTTAAAGTTCTCAAGAGTCGTAAACCGGATGTACTTGTTAACGCTTACAAGATATACATTAAATCTATTGTAGAACACTGTACAACTGTTTACTCCCCACATTTCGCTAAGGACATAGCTGTACTAGAGAAGGTTCAAAATTATTTTACGCGTCGAGTTTTTCGCCGGTGCTTTGGTTGTTCGTTTAATAATATGCCAAGTAGTCAGACGAGAAACAATCAACTAGGCCTAGTATCTCTTCTGTCTGTTAGAGAATCTAACGACCTCAAACTACTCTTGAAACTGATATTTGGGAAAAAAGTACTCTCTAACAGGACGCACCACAACTTTGAAATAAGAGCTTCCAACACTAGAGGCGCATTTTTCAAAATAATCCACCCTGCTCCGAGAACTATTTGCAGAAGAAATGCCTTCTCTATACGATCAGCTCGTATATTCACCGAAATTAATAGTTTTGATGAATGATATATGTTTGCCTGGTTGTAATCTGCATTGTTTCACCTATTTATGTAATTCAAACAATTCAATTGTCTAATCTCTCGTACCACGTGATTAATTTATGCGTTGCTGCATGTAATGTTTTCACGTAATAAAATTGAAAATTGAAATTGAAATTGAAATGATGAGAAAGTGATAAGGGTATTGTATCCAAGGTCGGGCGGGGCAGCCTCACCGGTGGGTGACCTAATGTATATATTTTTTAATAATTGAAATGCTATACTTGTTCAGATATGGTTTGATGAATGACAAGTAAAGTAGTATTTCTTGTAGATGGCGAATATGGTAGACGTAGATGAAGAACTTCTGGAGAAGGAGCTTATGGACGTGCAAGAACGTGAGGATACAGCTCATGAGCAAATGTGGTGCAACTCGATGGCCGAGATAGAAAAAAACTTGTTAAGAAAGTTTAAGGAAATGAGGGCGCACATTGGCGGCCTGGAAGCAAGAATGAGCTGTTTGTTAAAAAGAGTGCTATCTCGACTGGAAAGCACTACGGATTCTGTGCAGCAACTCATGAACCGCGTTTCGGATGGTCTGATCGCCCAGGCTAAGTTGGAGAGCAGTGTCAATACGCTTCTAGTCAGGATCGAGCATCCAACTAGAGAGCAGACAAGATCTCCAGTGTTGCGATCGGGTACACCGCGATTCTCCAGCTCTTCTGCCTCGAACTTCTCAAGAAAGCGTCATCAGTCCGAAGACATCGAGTCTTCTTCCATTGTTGTTGTTTTTTGTTTTGCCCATAGGTCCTGTCGATAGGAGTCCTTTTGGGATAGGTTGGTGAGGATCCTTTTGAGTCCGGAGAGATTTTCTCCGTCTACACTCGCACCGCAGTCGGCGATCCTCTTGGCGAGACCCATTCGTTAACCGGAGAAGGGCAAGAGGATATTTCACTGGCGCCTCGACTCGCCATTGAAAGTATAGCGGAGTATCGGCTGATGTTTTGTCCGGTGGCATGCCCAGGCCGGTCCGGCATCGCCCTCCTTTGACGAGCTATACTACCCAGTTTTGGTCCGCGGCGGGATTTCTCCCGCTACCTCCCAGCACGAATTCTTCGTAGGGAGGCGTCCCTCTATCCGCCACCTGAGGTCGCGCTCGATTCTGGACTGGATGATCCGGCTCCATCCGTGACAGGCTCTTAAGGCTATAGAGTCACGAATGGCCAATGTTGCCAGTGTGTTTCGAGAGTCTTCTTCCAACTCATCGAAGGTCTCCAAACCGCAAGTCTCCTGCTTTTTTTGCGACAAGCGTCACGTGGCTTCCGGATGCAGAAAACTCACTCTCAAAGGAAGGCGGATCAAACTGGTTAAACTCGAGCGATGTCACTCCTGTCTACGCGTATCGCATGAGGGCCGCCCTTGTCAAATCAACCAATACAACCGCTGTTCGGGTCTTCACCATTCGGCTATGTGCCCGCAAAATCCGGTCTTCGCTCGTTGAGGACGTCAAGAAGAATGTTCTATGATGTTTTATAATCATGTATTATCTTTGTGAATTTTCTGTTCATTGTTGTTTGTAGGAAGCTTCTTCTCACCCGCCCCGGGCCCCAGTGTAGTCGAATACGACTACCCTTATCATATTTGAATGGATCTCGCACGGATTAGCATCATATTCAAATCCGGTTCCGTATCTAATTTATTTCGCTTTCTACCTAAATTTATGGGACTAGCTCTCATTCTTAGTTATTTTATGTTTGTTAGGTTTGTTTATTAATTATATATTTGTTTAAACTAAAACCTCACAAACAGGGTTTAATTACCCAAGTTTGAGGTATCCCTCTACCCTCTACCTCCCCAGCTCCATCTCTCTCTATCACTTCTCGGCTGTGTTGCCGAATCGAGGAACAATTGTTGGTTGTTTGTTTGAATAAATGAATGTGGAAAGAAAGTGGCAGGTGAGCAAATTTTGAGTGAATCAAATAGAATTCAGTTGAAACTGAAATTATTATCTGAAGGTTGCATTGGCAACTACATTTTTTTTCAACCGAACATTGGTGCAAAAAAGCAACTGTTTTTCCGGACTCTTTCCAATCGTACTAAGACTAAGATTTCTTCTGCAGCTCTTATTGTTGATAACAAAGTTTTAACCATTCCCAGTGAAAAGGCTAACGCCTTCTCTAACATTTTCAGTTCTGTTTCTAATTCTCATGTTCAAAATGTTTTACCCCGCTTTAAATTGACTGCTTCTCTTGTTCCTCCAAATCACATCTCACCGGTGGACATTAACCTTTTGATTCGCAAGATGCAACCCAAGCTCAATAACTCACCCGATAACATTCCAAATGGGTTTATCAAGAATTTCAAGGATTCATTAACCATACCGCTAGCAATAATTTTCACCAATTGTGTCAACCTTAGCGTTTATCCTACCATGTGGAAATCTGGTATCGTTATTCCGATCGATAAAAAAGAGAAGACATTGGACATCATCAATTATCGACCTATAACATTAGTTTGTTCTCTATCTAAATTGTTTGAAAAGTTTCTGCATGATCTCATATATAACCACTTAGAAACTAACCAGCTTTTGAAAACTGTCAATCTGGTTTTAGACGCAATAGGTCCACTGTTACTTCGCTCGTTCAATCGCATTCGCTTTTGAACTTATGTCAATCTGGTTTTGAACTTATGTCAAAACTTATGTCGAATTGCTCAAAAGAAATCGTTCGACATTTGCTTGATTGACTTTTCCCGGTGCTTTTGACACTGTACACCATGGATATCTCATACATAAAATAGCATCTTTTGGCATAAATTCTTCCATGCTTGAACTGATTTCATTGTTTCTTACTAACAGAACTTCCCAAGTGCTCTGTGAATCTTCTCTCTCTAACATTAAAGTGTACCAAAATGGGGTTCCGCAAGGAAGTTCCCTAGGTCCTCTCTTTTTCTCAATGTTCATTGACGACATAGTAGATGTCATTCCTCAAGGAGTTCACTGTTTTCTTTACGCTGATGATATAAAAATCTTCAGCGAGAGTCGCTCTCTCATGCAAGAAGCCTTAGATGCCATTACTAACTTTGCTATGACCTGGTCACTAACAACATCTGTCCCGAAGTGTTCGACTGTACACTGTGGCTTGAATAATGCGAAAGTTAGCTATCATGTTAACCACATAATTCTTCCCTCACTCGACACAGTCCGTGACCTCGGTATCCATTTCGACAAGTCCCTATCATTCTCCAACCATATCAAATTGACTATCTCCAAATCCATGAGATGTCTGAATCTTATACTAAGAACTCTCAAAACTTCTTCTCCAATTGTTCTCCTACGAGTCCTATATACTGCCTTTACTCGAGTATGGAAGCGAGATTTGGTCGCCCACTTCTATTGGGCTAGTTAATGGTCTTGAAAGATTTCAAAGATCTTTCACTCGCCGAATCCTTGTCAGAGCCGGTCACTCTGGTTTAGATTATCCTTCTTGTCTCAAGCTACTTGAACTTTCCACTCTTGAATACAGGAGAGCCATCAATGACATTTGTTTCATCCATAAGACTCTTCATGGTAACTTTGTACTAGACTACTCATCCCTGTTGTCTATTCATCCTTCCCCCTACAATAATAGATTATCTAATTCTTTGAGAATAATTCTACCATCAAGAATAACTCACTCAAATAGCACTTGTGCATCTCGTTCTATTGATATCTGGAACAGTTTACCTGATCACGTTGTAAAGATGAAATCCTCTCGTTTTTTTTTTAGAAAATGTATCATTAACTTGCCTGTTGAAATTATTGTACCTGAATCCCGCTTGCGGTTATAAATCTGTTCCTGTATACTGCTACTAGAATTTTTTTTCCTGTGAATCTGACGCTTTTTTTTCTTTGTCGTAATCCTTTCACTGAACTCACACTCGTGACAGTATATCCGCTGAGACTTAACTCTGTTTTTGCTCATTTGGAATAAAGAATTGAATTGAATTGGAACAACGAAAAATGATTGTATCCAAGGAAAAAACGACGGCCACTCTTTTCACAACCCATACAGGCGAATGTGAAAAAGAACTTAAGGTCATAATCCATGGAACCCTGTTGCCGACAACTAAAACACCCAAAATACTCGATGTCGTCTTAGACCAACTCGGCACCTTTCGACAACACGCAGAATACCTTAAACAGAGAACGGCCAAAAGACTGAACACACTACGTGCCCTCGGAGGAAGAACATGGACCCAACAGAGAAACACCTTTCTTGCAACCTACAAAACAATGACCAGATCCGTACTCAACTACGCCGCACCAATTTACTCCCCTCAATTGGCCAAGACGAACTGGAAAAAACTGCAGGCAAACTAAAGGCAATTCGGATAGCAACAGGGAACCTAGCAATGGCCGGAACAGAGCACCTAGCTCTAGAAAGCGAAATTTTACCTGTAAAGGAGCACAACACGATGCCAACCAAACAATTCGTCGCAAGAGCAAGATTCCTCCCAAACCACCCCTCTCATCGTCGATGCATGGAACCCAAACCACCTAGAACTATACGTAAACATGCCAAGGACTTAGAACTAATGTTAGTAGACAGTGATCAGAAAGCCGCACTTAAAAGAATAAATATTGAGACTGTGAGAAATTTCATTAGCTCCTGCTCCCCTAACCCTGTTCTAGGTAAGAAACCTCCCAGAATTCATAAATCAACGAATCAACTTCCGACGGAACAACAAATAACATTATCGCAACTACGTATCTAATCAAGTTCCATTAACAGCTATCTACACAGAATAGGAGCTGTCCAATCCCCTCTCTGCCCAAAATGTTTAGAAGAGCCACATACAACTAGTCATTTATTCTCGTGTCGCTCTGACCACACATATTAAAGAAGCATAGATTTAAGGAATTGCCCGACGTCTGTTGTTAAGTTCTTCTACGAGCGATTCCCTTCTCTCTCTAAAAAAAAGGGGAAAAACCCCGAGAGAGAAAGAGAAATAAATGTAATTAGATAAATGATGTAAATAAGGATATTGTTTTCTGAGCTATGACCAAGAAGACCTCGTCTACCCAGCCAGAGACCTACGGCGGGAAATCTACAACAATATGAACATTTGTGTCACTTGCTTTCTTACATACCGCATAGATTTAACTTTGCTTTCTTGAATAGCGCATAAATTTAACACACAGTGCGGTTTCGGAAGCACCTTGAAGATTATAATGCTGAAACCATCTTGAAGATAGGAAACGGTAGCTGTTATGACCTCCTAATTTTGAAGATCGTGTGAATCAACGCTGAGATTCTGTTCGAGGCGCAATTGACACAAATCCACGACATTAGAATGGTGAAATGAACAGCCCCTCTCGCTTGTCTCCCTCTCTTCTGGAGTGCTGCTCAGTCTGTTACATACTTCACCAAAGGTCTAGTGTAATTGTAGAAAAATTGAAAAGAACGACCGCTTTTTGGGAGGGGGAGTCTGGATTAATGAGAATCGAGCTAAATATAAAGAGTAGATAAGGGTGAGCTCGTCATTATTATAGACCCCATCGCTCAAAGAATGATTATTTTTCAAGATTCTCAAGAGCGCTGGTGGCCTATGGTGTGTTTCTCGCACTGCGGGTTGAATCTCTGCGCTTTTCAAGAGGGGTAGTGATAAAAAAAGCTGTGATCGTCTGCATTCTCTCTTCAACATCACACAATCTCGCCTTTTCTGAAAAGCCTACCGTTACCTCACGATTTTTGTATTCGCTCTTTATGCGAGTGGGAAGAAACAGTCTTGTGATGGTAAAAGAAACCATTGTGATGAAGTCAGGAGTATTTCGTTCCCTATTTGAGGCATTCTTCACTTAAGGTCGAGTACTGACTTCAGTCACTGCAATCGTCGCCTCAGCTCCATGACTTTTGTGGAAGTCGATCATATCTTTAAAGGGGAACTCACAGATGACGTCACTGTTCAGAACGAAGAATGGCTCCTTATCCTCCAAATATGATCTGAAAAAAATCTGCAAAATGTTTTAGGAAAACATATGTTTAAAAGATTAGAAAAAATTAACGCTATAGACACTTCAAAAATTGGACCACTTTGCATGCGCCAAGAACCATTGGCGAAGAATCTTTTTTAATATAATAATATGATAACGACCGGTGTAAAATAATAATATGATAAAGACCGGTGCAAAAAAATAACATGATAACGACCGGTGCAGAATAATAATATGATAACGACCGGTGCAGAATAATTGTGCGCAGCGTGTCGCTGTAACACGCACTGCGGGTTAATCTATGCGTTAATCTATGCTCTGTCCAAGAATCTCTTGGCTGTTACTAAAGCACGCCACTCAGGTCATTCACACCAGTAATGAGAAAACCATGTTTGTATCCGTTTTTTTCACACGCTTGCGGTTTCTCTCGAAAGTCTATTATTCCTTCATAATCAGCCTTCCCTAGCCCCAATACCTTCCCTAGCCCCAATACCTCAAAGTCGGTGGGAAGGTGTAAACTCACTCAGCCCTACTACCGTGATTGCCGGAATCACGACGTTCTGAGTGAGGCTAAAATTGGGCCCCCTTTGGACGAGTCCACTTCCGGCAGTGGTTCTATCCGCCAGTTGGCCAGGCGGAGAGGGGTTAGTCCAGGCCACACGAGTCGAGGCGTCTTTTCGATTAATCTTCTGCTTTTCTACGGTCAAGGATTAGCAGGAACTCCCGACAAACACGTTCCGCGATGCCAGGCTGGATTGACCATCCACTCAACAGGCCGATCGCATGAATACCCTTGTTGTAAACCATGGCTTCAAGTTCTTCAAGATATATCACCAAAGCTAGGGCGTCCCCCGGAAGCGACGCGGTCTTACCTTGTCCGCTAGGACCGTCAAATATTCGAGGACAGGCAGCTACCCATGGGCGGGGTATGTCTGCGCGGCGTACAGCCCAAATTCGCCTCGTCACATTGAATGTTGGAACACTGACGGGACGCGGTAGAGAGCTGGCCGCAATGCTAGAAGCAAGAAGGGTTGACATTGCTGCTGTACAGGAAACGAAATGGAGAGGAAGCAAGTCGAAGCCGATAGGAGACGGATACAAGCTGATATACCATGGCACGTCATCAACAAGAAATGGTGTTGGCATTATCCTCTCCTCGAAAATTGCTGATGATGTAACCGAAGTCATTCGCTCTACAGATCGAGTCATGGCCGTCCGAATTTCTTCGTCCAACAATCACTTCCTTGTCGTCTCAGCATATGCACCTCAACAAGGATGTAGCGACGCTGATAAGGAGGACTTCTACGACTCTCTAGAGGAAGTTATCAAACTCCGAGAGTCTCATGAAGACATCTTAATCGGCGGAGATTTTAACGCTCACATCGGTTCAGATCGACAAGGTCGTGAGAGAGAACATGGAGGACATGGAATCGAAACGATCAATGCTGAGGGTCAACGGCTACTTGACTTCTGTGCTCGATGCGATCTAGCAGTCGTGAACTCCTTTTTCAAAAAGAGACGATCTCACGGACTCACATACGAGAGCGGAAGAAATCAGAGTCAAATTGACTTTTGGTTAATCCTGAGAGCAAAGCTGCGGAACGCGAAAGATGCAAAGGTCATTCCATCAGACCATGTTGCATCTCAGCACCACCCTCTCTTTATGGACTACAGCGTATTGAAGTCGAAGAAACAGCCTTCTCGTAATCCTGAATGCACACGTGTCAAATGGTGGCGCTCGACTGGGAAAGCAGAACGTCTCTCTCTCATGCACATCATCCATCGCAATCTACTCCCTCCTGCACTCTACAAGCAGTTTCCAGAGGACATAAATGAACATTGGAAGCTTCTTGAAGACAGCATCAGAGCACCCGCCGCAAGCATCCTCGGAAAGACGAAACCCGGAAAGCCAAGAATCGAGAAAGACACCTGGTTTTTCACCTCCGAAGTTCAGGATGCGATCAAGGCGAAAAAGAATGCCTACAAGAGATGGAGGACGTCAAATGAGGCTGACGACCGCGCTGCATACAGCTCAGCCAAGAAAGCCGTTAAAAGAGCTGTCGCAGTTTCAAAAGCCTCCTACTTCCGCGATCTCTATGAGAAGATGAACCAACCAGGAGGCGATAAAGCCATCTATCGGCTTGCCAAGGCTCGACACCGCAACACCTTGGACATCCAGAGAGCAACCACGATAAGGGACAAACAAGGGAAGCTCGTCACTGACCCTTTAAAAGTCAGAAACAGGTGGCGCGAACATTTCGAAGAAATGAGCGGCCAAGAGTTTGAGCACCCTCCCATCCCTACTTCCCACGCCATACAAGGACCCGTGCCAACCATCACGGCCGAGGAAGTGAAGAAGGCACTCTCTAAGATGAAGACTGGGAAAGCGGCTGGACCGGACGACATAGCCACCGAAGCCTGGAAACTTGCGGGTGATGTTGGACTAGCACATCTCGTGCACCTGTTCAACACCATCGTAAAGCAAGGCCAAATTCCACATATCTGGCGCTACTCCACGACCGTTCCAGTCTTCAAAGGAAAAGGCGATGCCAGAGTGTGCAGCAACTACCGTCCAATACGCCTTCTCAACCACACTATGAAGATATTTGAGAGGATACTGGATTCACGCATACGAGATATCGTCGATATTCCAGCTCAGCAATGCGGGTTTGTGTACGGAAGAGGCACAACAGATGCAATATTTGCACTCCGTTTACTCGTCGAGAAGCACGCAGAGAAAAGATCACCTCTCCATCTGACCTACCTCGATTTGGAAAAGGCGTTCGACAGAGTCCCCCATGATCTTATTTCATATGCATTGCGCGATCATCAGGTTCCTGAAGAGTACATTCGATGGACAATGGCGATGTACGATGATTCAAAGAGTACTGTCAGAACTCCGGTCGGCATCACAGAGCCATTCGCAGTAAACGTTGGAGTGCACCAAGGGAGTGCTTTGTCCCTTCTCTTCATTTTGGTTATGGATACCGTCACGCGTCCTCTACTGACTCCGGCTCCGTCAACCATCGCATACGCCGACGACATTCTCCTTGCTGCTCCTACACGTGCCGAAATCGAGAAACGCACCTAAGAATGGAATGACGCTCTTAGTAGGCATGGCTTACGCCTCAACATCAAGAAGACAGAGTACCAGGAAATCGGAGTGCAAACGACGGGAGCTGTTCACATCAGCGGTGAACCGCTCCCGAAGATCTCCGAATTCAAGTACCTTGGTTCTGTCATCTCCTCAGACACGTCAACAAATGCAGCGGCACGCCAAAGAGTAAATGCAGCTTGGATGAAATGGAGAGAAGCTGCAGGTGTCCTCTGTGATAGGAATATCACAGCTGGCATACGCGGAAAGATGTATAAAACAGCAATCCGTCCCGTGCTTCTCTATTCGACGGAGACCTGGCCTACAACGCGTATAACCGAGAACATTATCCACACGAATGAGATGAAAATGTTACGCTGGAGACTAGGACTGACTCGCCTAGATTGTGTGCGTAACACGATTGTGAGAGGGAGACTCGGCGTTGCCCCAATACAAGACAGGATGCGAGAAGGGAGAGTTAGATGGTATGGACACGTGATGCGAAGAGACGCGACCAACATCGCAAGACACGCCCTTGACATGGAAGTACCAGGCAAACGCCCTCGAGGCAAACCAAAGACAAGATATATGGATACGCTCAACCAAGACCTGCGCCTTGCAAGACTCCACTCGGAAGACGCAACGGACAGATGTTTCTGGAGAGCTAGAAGCCGTACAGCGGACCCTACTCCGACCTCGGCCGGCGCGGGACAACGCTAAGAAGAAGAATCAATTTTTTTAAAAAATATAAATCTTTCTTCAGTGAGTGGTTCAACAGTCTAGTGTACAATGACAATGTGAAGATAATAATAATGCTCTCTCGATTTTTCCTTTCTATACATTTTATCTCCCCCCAAGTATAATACAAGACAAGCGCACTCTCTCAGAATTCGTCTGCCTATCGTTTACCCGGCTAGGTTGTCTACGTTTGTCTCTAGATCAATAGCAATATGGAACTCCCTTCCGGAAGATATCGTTGTAATCGAAAGTTCTTCAAGTTTTGCGACAAGACTAAAAAAATTCCATTTGAAGTTGTGCTTCCTTGTCCGAGTGTAACATATTGACGATTATTTGTATTTACATACATATGTATAGGACACAATCTTCTGATTATAAAAAACTATAGACGCTATTTCATATCATTTTTTTTTCTTAGATGATATTTGGATTAGTTGAATGCCATTCAGCACTTTTGAATGAATGATTGTTTTTTTTTCTTCTTTGTCTCCCTATCCTACGCGTCCATGCTAATTGGAACTACCATTCATAATTGTATTACAAGTTGTTGTTCTTGCATGGAATAAATGAATTGAAATTGAATTGAATTGAGAAAAATGAGAATATTAAAAATACCAATCAATCGATTAGTATGACAGACTCAAGACCAGTGTATAATGACTACATATAAGTGTCACCTTGCGAGAGCAATTGGTCCCGCCGTCCCCAGAGGCTCTTCTTCAAGTGACAGACTCAAGACCAGTGTATAATGACTATAAGTGTCACCTTGCGAGAGCAATTGGTCCCGCCGTCCCCAGAGGCTCTTCTTCAAGTGAGAAGTGCAGTGATATTCCTAGTCGTTTCGCGTGTGAAGCCATTTCTTGCTCCAGTTGCTCTGCTCGATAACTGGAATAGTTCATATCTTCTGAGTCCTAGAAATAACTTAAATCTGCGCAATTGACTCTAATAAAACAAGCTTCGAATTTAAAACTTTGTGCTTTCGAATAAACCTTAGATTACACAGAGAAATTGAAAACTTTTGAGAATTTAAAAGACGGGACCGTGTTTTGAACAATCAAGTCTAGAAGAATGAATAGCTCTCTCTCATCCGCTCTTTGCATTTAGTTCACTCACCATTATTCCAGACTCCCCCGCTTGGAGAGCGGCCGTTCTTCTATGAGTACACATAATTGTTTACTGTATTTTGCAAAGGGATTCGTACTTTATTGAAGAAAATGAGTCTTTCAGAATAGTTATTGCGGTAGAAGGACTACTGTTGCAAGGGCTACATAATTTTGTGCATAAGTCACCTAAACTTGTCTGAAATAATGAAAACCACTGGAGAAGAAGGAGCCTAAAATAACGAGAAGCGAGCTATAAGAGAGAATTAAGAGAATCAAACTTATGAAATTTAAAGACTCGCTCGCTTCTCATTAATCTAGAACCTTAATCAAAGAACCGAGTTTATTTCCATTTTTTTATAGTGCAGGTGACCTGTTTTTTGGGATTAAAACTACGGTAGTATTACCTAACAGCCAGGACTACGGTAGTGACGCCAACAGTAGCCAGCGCCTCGATCTGATGTAGCATCATGGGCTTGTTTGCGAATTCGACCAGAGGCTGTAAAAAGGGATTGATTAGGGTTTTGTTTTTCAATCGCCTTTTTGTTAGTTTTTAGGCACAATGTCATTCGGGGAGCAGGGGCTGTGCTTTACTTAGGAGGAACTTTTGTTTTCAGTGTGTTTGTACTTCTGTATTTACCATTTTCTCTGTTTTTCGAGAAGTTTAGTCAAAGAATCGGCAAAAAATTAATGATGTTTTTTAATTACCCAAGTTTGAGAAAATGGCGACGCTTTTGATGCCGGGAGAGTATATTCCTGCATCGACATCGATAGACATTAAGATAGTTGGATACGGAATAGAGAGGAGAGATGGTCATTTGGTTGCTGCCCAGCCTGGACTCTACAGGACAAGTGCAAACAAACAATGGATTTCCGTTCAAGCAAGAAGATATACTCCGCAAGTAGGCGATTTGGTTCTCGGAGTCGTCATCAACAAAATGGGAGACCTCTTCAAGGTAGAGATCGGCTGTGCGGACACTGCCCTCATCAGCTACCTCGCCTTTGAAGGGGCCACCAAGCGGAACCGTCCAAATTTAAAAATGGGCGACCTTCTCTACTCGAGGGTCATAGCCACCTCTAAACACATCGAACCCGAGCTGACTTGTGTGGACGGCGAGCATCGTTCCCGAGGCCTCGGGGTCATCCCTCCGGATGGCGTCGTCTTTGTGGTTCCTCTTCATTTGGCTCGAAGACTCCTCTCTCCCAAGTCTCAATTACTGACGATTCTCGGCAAGGATTTCAAGTTTGAGATAACTGTTGGACTGAATGGGCGCGTCTGGATCAAAAGCGAAAACTACAAAGACTTGATTTTTTTGAAGAGAGTCATTTTGAGGTCGGAATATGTACACGAATCAGATGTTCCTGAGCACTTAGAGAAAGCCATCAGACGGAGAGATTTCGATAAGCCGAATCAGAACAATCCGGCAACGGAATCGGCTCAATGATCTACTCTTCTATCAAATTTATAAATATTGAGTATAAGTTTATCGATTTTTTTTGGTGTGATTTATCAAAATGTTTCCACTGAATTAAGAAATTGTCAACTCAGCCCAGTTTTTTGTTGTTGTTGGAAATGCGGATAATTAAAAATGTTCAGCTGAATAAATTGTTATTGTTTTTTTATTTGAATGTGAGAACTTTTCTATGCGGTCTCGTTCCTAAGCCATACAACCTCGTTAGCCTAACCTTTCCCTGACAAAAAAAATGCTGAAACAGCTAAGACAATCCACTTAATTTGACCGGATAAAACAACTCGTTACTAAGCCGTCCGGTCTTGTTAGCATAAATTTCATCATAGCGTAAGTGAAAAAAACCTGTGAAAAGTAGCCTGACCCCCTCCCCAAGTAAATCATGCCCCTAGTAACATTGTGCCAGTTTTTCTTATAGCCATTAAGAAAATAAATTCGATAAAAACATTGATTCAGGAAAAAGTTAAATGAAATTTTTTATTATTGCCGAGAGCAAAAATTATAACTCTTATGGTTGTAACCGTAACAGTAACTCGCTTTCTAAGCAAAAATGTTACATTGAAATAAGTAACTAAACGAAAATTGACAACTGCAAGTATTTGATTTTTATTCAAAATATTTTTTAAACCTTAGGCTGAGTAAGGGTTAGCGGTCGTAGACGCGTTCCAAAGCCACCCACGAGAATGAGGGCCTTCATTCTGAAAAAAATGTTCAGACTTGAACAATTTCACAGTTTCACTAGTATTCCTGCTACTGATATGATATCAGTATATGATATAGAGAGATTGAGAGTGCTTCAAGTACAGACATGGTATTGTAGAATACTAGTTTTGCGTTTTGAAGATGTCCAAGTCCTGCTGAAGAATGAAGTTAATAATTTATAACTTACATACCCTTTTCATTTCAAAGACTGATATGATATCAGTATATCAGTGCTCTAGACATTATAGACATTAATGATAAATCATTAATTTTGTTTCGCTTCAAAAAAATCAATTCGGGGAAAATTTGAGGAATTAGAAGGGAGCATTACTGAGTACATATGTATGCTCACGTTACCTTCTGAAAAAAAATTGAAGTTTTCAGAATCTAGGATGAGTGTAATTTAGGTAGGGGTATCCTCATAGTCATATATAAGAGGATAGGGGTATCCTCATAGTCATATATAAGAGGGTAGGGGTATCCTCATAGTCATATATAAGAGAAAATGTGACTTATGTTACTAAAACTTCGTCGATCGAAAGGTATTAGAAATATTCTTAGTTAGGCATGAGAAAGATCAACAGGAAAGCATCTAGATGCAAATGACTTGAGGAAACAAATTAAAAAAGAACACGTCGACCTATTCCACGTACATGAATAGAAGACGCTCTTCGCTTGATAAGCATTCATGACGCAATCGCTTGATTAGCATGCGTGACTAAGAGAACAAGGCATTTGAGCTTTTCATATAACACTATCACACGGAATAGCAATGTGTCCCCGTGGTGTAATGGTAACACAAGCTCCCGGTTTGAGTCGAGATGGTCTGGGTTCGATCCCGCCTGGTGGACTAGCTTTTTTCTATGCGATAGTTCAATCATTTGTCATCTTAACCAGGCGTCACTGCCTTTAAACTGTGTAACTTAGCAATTGAAGAATGAATAGAAGAGACATGAAGAGAGAATAGAAGAGAAGAATGATAGCTAATTATATCTCTGGATTAACATAATAACTTCCTCTTTCAGATAGTGGAAAAAAATTTAATAGCTTCATTTGTTTAACGGGAAGCTTATCTCTGCGACATTTTATTCAACAAAAAATTGGGGAACAGAAAACGATATCTTTGGTTTTCGACTAAGTATAAAGAGACTTGAGGATCTGGAGAGAATAACAAACGAATATAAAACATATGAAACGTGGGAGTGAGCGCCAAATTGCCAGCTTGGAAATATTCACTGCAATAACGTGGCTTAGTGACACACTGTCTCTACATCATCCTTTCATTCTTACTTTCAAGCTTCCACACTACTTCCGAATTGGTTGAAGCGGATAAATTTCTGCAAGCTTTCGAGAACTTGAACTATCCGAGTTAAATGAGCAGCAAAATGAGTCGAGAAAACTGCCTTCTCAACCGAGAGCATAGGTTACATCTTCAACAACACGGAACGAACACCAGATGGGGCAATACTACGTAGATCTGTATAGATCTTTCCAATGTTTACAGAAAGTTCAAAGGAATTTCTTCCTCTCTATCTCTCACTGTGATTCTCTCTTCGTGTCTTTTTCTATATTTATTTAGTGACACTTTGTTCACTGATACATTAACTACTACCTATCTATAGCATTAATGCGCTCACTTACTTAACTTTGATCAGTGGGTCTCACCAGTTATTAGGGAGCCATTCCCAAGAATTTTCATTTTCCGCCTCCATCTAACTAAAAACTCACTGAATCCCGTTATTCCCTGCTTTCTACTGTGAACTTATCACAGAATCATGCGAACCGCGGTCAAATCCCACCTTCTGTTGGGAGCTTTTTTTTAAAAATGAAGTTTGGCCTGTAAATGTTTGCATTTCATCGGCAAACCCTCAAATTAAAAACCTCTTCTGTCTTTCGATAAAATATTCTCTCTATCACAATTTTGTTCTCTGCTTAGACACATTAATGCTTCCGCGAGCTTCTCTCATCTTTTTTCAATGCATTATAGAACCCTTGCATACGAAGACTCGCTAGAGATACTCTGCTGATATTTCCTCTTTTCCAGAACGCCATGCGGATGTTGTGAATCGTAGCTATTTAGAAAGCGATAAACGCGCGAAGGATGAGAATCTCGGGAAGTGGATCGAATAGCAATCCGGTCAGCGCAATGTTGAAGGAAGGGTATTCTTAGGAATAGACACTTCTAAGAGATCAACATCAAGAGAACACCGTCATGATGTTAGAATGGCTTGTGTACTTGGAAAGTCTCGGAAACTGATAGATTGATTAATTAATACATCATGTATTTGTAAACTTGCGAAGCGAAACAGTCTAAGTTCGTGAATCGTGTCAAATCTCCCACAAAATTGTTTGACAAATTGAAAGGATGAACCACAAAGTGGAACTTTTCTAAATGTCGACTTTTTGGGAAGAACATCGAAAACTTTTCATTCATTTTCAAACTTCAATGTGTAATTAATGATAAAAGCACGCAGTTCAGTACGCATTAAGTTTTTCACATAAATTCAATTGAGACTGACTTGTTGATTTATTTAAACCGTTTATGTACGCATTAACTTTTGAGATGCTGTTTGATTTCTGTGATTTCCTTCATTTGTACTGTGTTATATGTACTATTTTATTTTTCTTATACTGTGCGTTGTTTCTGTATATAACATAGAGACCACTGCACTATAACAAAAGTATTCAAAAAACATGGAATAAATTAGGTTTTCCTATTCAAATATATTTCACCAAGAAAAATAAAACAATAAAAATCTTTTTGCAATCATATTTTAAAAGAAGTTGACAAAAAACCTTTTTCTGAGCACCCTACTCAAAATTTGTTTAAGTGCTGTTTTGTACGGTGGAGCGCAAGCTGTTTGCTAGGTCATATTTTTACCATCATATTTTTTTCTGCTCATGATTTGCTTTTCCATTTAAATATCAAAAACTTCTGTTATTATCAGTTCCCTTTTCGGAAAATTAGAGAAGGGTAGTTGTAATTCCCTCGCATAAATTTACGTTCCATAACTTTTTGGCGGCGATAAAAATTTCTGATTTTTCGAGAGTGTATTTTGAATATTTCGAATGATCATTATATAATGAATGGTTAGTCAAGCATCAGAACAAAAAAGTTGTGGGTTGTTTTTTAGTGCTGGGCTACCTTTTAACCAGGCTAACAAAGAATTACATTTTCAAATGCTAGGTTACACAGTTTAAAGGCAGTGACACCTGGTTAAGATGACAAATGATAGAACTATCGCCCAGAAAAAAGCTAGTCCGCCGGGCGGGATCGAACCCAGACCATCTCGACTCAAACCGGGAGCGCGTGTTACCATTACACCACGGGGACACATTGCTATTCCGTGCGATAGTGGTATATGAAAGGCTCATATGCCTTGTTCTCTTAGTCACGCATGCTTATCAAGCGATTGCGTCATGAATGGAGCGTAACTCCAGAATTCACGATTAAGACAGAAGAGAGATGGAAGAATTACATTGTTACGGGTTTGAACAAAAGATTCGATACGTAAATTCTCGATTTTTTGTGTGAATTTCAATTTTTTTGGAGACGAACATTATGTTGCTTATATTGGCTGAAGCTTATACCGTCCAACTTTTTCGGATTTTCTTTTTTTTTCTCTGTAAAATTTCTTTCATTTTTTTGCGGAGCAATATTAACACAATAATCGAAAATTTGAAAATATCTGAATTCATCAACACTTTCGACACCTTTTTTTGATTTTAAGCGAGGAAAAGTTAGAAGTTTTCTAAATTTTCTTATAATGTATTATAACTTTTTTGGCGTCGCTCATTTTTTCTGAATTTTTTGCGAGTTCAGTATATAGGCTCTTATATAATCATAGGCATACTAGACGCCAGACAGTGCAGAGTGGCTTTTTTTTGTTGATACGGTGTCGTTAGCCTATGCCGTACGGCCTCGTTAGCGTGAACTTCTATTAAGCCTAAGCGTTTTTTAATGTCAAAATAATAACTTCAATGAAAAAATAATTTTTTATATAAAATTTTCTTGTGAGTTTTTTTCACGAATCGGAGTCTCTGATGCTCAAAATTATCACTTATGAAGAAAATTTTCGAAACTGTAGCGTTTAAAGCCAATTTTTCGTCTAGTATTTTAATGTCTGCAAGACAAGACGCAGGGTGTGTTCATGAGGAAATGAGAGCCAGTATATAACACATTCATCTTGCCGATGAAGTTTCTTAATTAAAGGTATTTAGGTTTTCGAGAAAGTGATCTTAAAAAAAAATTGGAATCTATGAAATATGTAACCTGACTCAGCTTCCATCTTCCAATCCTCTAGAAGTTTTAAGCAGGTGCTGCTATTCTAAATCCAACAAGATTTCACTCAATTCCTGCAAATATCGACCTACTAAAAGCCTAAAAAACAACGGAAGTTTAGATATTAAAATAATCCAGGTGCGAAACTACGGTTATTCGAGATATTCGAAAAATCACTGGTACAAAAATCTATGCACACTAAAATTCCCCAGTGGTCTCTGTCTATTCTAAGGATTTTCGCAGCTATTCAAGCTTACTTGAGCTTCGCTTCGATTTGGAATTTTTGAAGCACCTAAACATGCATTGTGAAGACTCCCCTCTTAATATTTCGAAATATGATTTTTCTTGTCTTGTTTCCGATAGTGGTGTTTTTTTAATACTCATGCTTTGAACATGTGTACACTTCTTCTCTTCTTCTTCCTAGCGTTATTCTCGCTGAAGAGCGGGGTCCGCTGTGTGGATAGCACTTCGCCACAGTCCGCTGTACACTACACTAACAAAAAAGCTACATGTACTCCCACTTTTCAAAATTAGTTTTTTTAAAAATAAGATTTTGAAATTTCAGTAGGCTTTTTCTGGTGATTTATCGTGGTCTATGGTTCTGAGGTTTTCATATACAGAGTGATGTATGTAAGCCGTCTCTTTTTTAACAGTTTACAATTTTTTAAACCCTCGAAGTTCCGGCTTTGCTCTTTAAAAATCAAAACAAAGAGAAAAACTTTTTCAACAAAAATTTAAACATTTAGACAAATTTTATATTCTTCTGGAAACCAGTTCAATAAACTAAGAACCAATCACATTCAAGTACTAAATGGGTTGCTTTGGCAGTCACCACACCTGGAATCATTGATAGCCCTGTATTGATGGAATGATCAGTTATTCGCGCTGTGAAATAAAGAAATGGTGTTTGATTTATCTAAAACTGTCTTATTAAGCTGGTAGAGATTCGTTGTAGACTACCAACTTACAATTCCAATTTTATTTGGTAAATCATTCTTAAAATAATTTTAATAGCTGTTTTAATCATTCGTCTAATTTTAGAGGTGTTCTCTTCAAGGATGGCTGTTCTCCGGCTTCTCTTGCTCGCTACAGTACTCTGCTGTTATGTGGATGCGGTTGGATTCGCGCCCGAGTTGTACTGTGGATTGGAGAACTGCTATGATGTGCTGGAGATCAACAGAGAGGAATTCGATCGATCCACTCTTTCCAAAACATATAGAAATCTCGCCAAGAAGTTCCATCCGGACAGATTTCAGCTGAAGGTAGGTTGACTTTTTCAAGATCATATACCTTTTACATTCACTACTTGTTCCGGTTGTGCACAGGCATTAAATGAGACCGGTCTAATGGAGCGTTGGAATTCACAAGAAAAGTTAACTGTTTATTACATGACGTACATCACATGGGCCACATCGAATAAGTAAGGAGTTGGCAGAAATCTCTTCATAGTAGTCATTCCTGGATGACAATAGACAAATTCATGAGATTTATCGAGTTTTTCTCTCAGGTATTGTAGTGTTTATTGGAAGCAGGCGTTAAATGAGGCCGGTCTAAGGCATGTTTGTACGCACCGAGCGAGTGGAAAAAGGAATGGAAAAGACAAAAAGAGAAGTAAAGAAAAGTGAAATAGAACAGAAGGAGAAGAGAATGTAGATCATTCTCTGCGCGAACATGACTGGTCTGGTATCCTTTTAACCCCTGATTGGTAGTAGGGTTGAAGTCTAGAATCACGAGTAAAAAAGCGACCATGTCACAGCGAGTTAAAAGGAAGAGTGCAGGGGTTAAAAGGAACCGCCCAATTTGGGTTTACATGTATCCGCCGCTCAAAGTTTGGAGGAAAAAGAAGAGGAAATGAAGGAAAAGGGTAAAAAAAGAGAGGGAGTTTTTTTTCAATAGTGTGTGTACATGTATCCGCCGACGGGACCGATCCGGTCACTATTTTACCCCTGGAAGAGTGGAATAAAATATTGAAATAACGAAAATAAAATATTGAAGCAAGCGACAGATAAAGTGCAGTAAAATAAGAGAGCCATTATTCTTAGCCCCCCCCCGCTCGGATGAACTGTCATTAAAAAAAATGTTTGACAAGTGCTGGTGAGCTATGGTTCCGAACATGAAAAAAAATCTACACGACATCGACCTCAAAAATAATTTTTGAATATTTAGTTTTAAAGAGAGTATAATTGAACGGAATATGTTTTTCTATGAAAAGTTCTATCAGTAATAACTCATCCTAAAAATATTTTGTCAAGCTAAAATTATGAACTTCCTTCCACACATTTTAACCAACTCGGGCGATTGGGCTGATGTAACAATTTAAAACATATTTTAACTATCATACAGGTAACTAATATACTGGGAACGGTAGGGTAAGCGGTGAACCGAAGCTTGCAGCAAGTTCAAGCTCTCTCTGCCAAAAAATATTCCGCTCCTACTCTGTTATCAGAAGTCTTGAAGGATGACAAAGAAACCGCGGAAGAACGCTTCCGCGTCATCGCTACCGCGTACGAGACGCTGAAGGATAACGAGACGCGTACGGAGTACGATTACTACTTGGATAACCCGGAGGACCGCTTCTACAACTACTACCAGTACTACCGAAGACGAGCGATCGTCAAGGTTGGTGTTAATAGTGGGGGACCGAAACTTGCCGGGAAACATATAACGTGTGTGGTCATAGAAAGGCGAGCGACACAAACATTATATGTATGAAGTACAATGAGAGCATGAGGAATAGCGGAAAGAAAATATGAAGAAGATGATATAATAAGAATCTTACTCTCGAGAAATTCGCACTGAAAACTGAGAAACACCCAGATATGCCAACAATGGTGTTTCTTATCACCCGCCGCAAAACTTTCGAGCGCATAGATTTGAATTTTTGGAAATGCGCATAGATTTTCTTCTAACCCACAGTGTGGGTTAGAGAAGCACCCTGATGCAAAGACAGGCGGGAGAATTAGAAATAAGTAGAGGACGAGCAAATTGAAAAGAGGAAAATCAGCTAAAATTAGTAGGAACGACTATTACGCAATAGATTAGTTAGTTTTATAGCTTGAATTTCCGCTTCACGACATTTCGCACCGCGATATTTCACACAAGAATTCCGCAGTATTTTTGTCTCCAAATATCTAATTATGTGGCTGGTCTAATTAAGCAACGTTTCATCCAAATATACGGTCTCGTGCTCAACCGTACGGCCTCCTTATCGTGATCTTTACCTGTGCCTAAGCACAAAGTCTTATGAAAAAAGACAAATTCGATTGTGAAATTTAGGATGTGAATTGTGATGGTGCGAAATGTCGTGATACTGATATAATATGTATTAAAATGAAGCACCGTTCCATCCAATTTATATTATTTCTGATTCAAATGCTTTCTTTCTGTTTTTTCTTCTCTTTTTTATATTATGATACAGTCTCTCGCTTGAGATGAAAAACATTTATAGGTGGACGTATGGCCAGTGCTCCTTGGTACCATTCTTCTCATTTCAACTATTCAGGTGAATTTTATTTCTTAAAGTGAAGTATTGCTACAGTAGTAATTTGTAGCCATTTGTATTCGAAGCGAACGGAGATGGTTAATTTCGTGGTTTTATAAGTACATTTTCATTCTCGGTGTCTTGTCTACCCAGTTGTGCCTTGATACATATAATCTGGGAAGCGTCTCCAGTACTACAGTAACTCTTACAGACTACAGTAACTCTCAGGCTAAAGCAATTCTTGCAGCACATATCTGCACATCAAAAGTACTATCAAGTCGTTCGTTCTGTGCATCTTTCGGGAAAGTTCCGTCATCGTGCGATAGAGATTGGAGTGCAGCGCAAAGTTTTGGATCAAGATAAAACTGTACTGAGAAGTATTCGGTTCTTCTTATACTGAAAAAAATTGGATCATAATCATGAAGCTAGAATACTCATTGTAATATTGTAACTCAAAACTTTTAAAGATATACGCTAATCAAAAGAACATGAGTCATTTAGCAGGTGAGGTGATAGGGCGAAAATTGATAGGGGATAGGGGCGAAAAGTGAAAAAAGACGAGCGATCAAAGTACTGAAGGGAGGGGTTCGGATTTGCAGAACGTTTGTTACCTACTTGTGACTTATCCGATTTCTCAGTATCTTTTTAAAGTCTGCCCTCATTATTAGTCTTTTTGAGCTATACGCTTTTTCAAGAAGAGAAACAGCCTGTAAGCGACTCAAATCATTGTTTGTTTGAAGGGGAAATTGAAGAAGGTGAAGGGCCGCGATAACGAGGCGATCATAAGAGGAATAGTCGAAGAGAATATGGATGTCAAGTTAGATCAAACTACAAACTACTTATTATTATTATTATTATTATTGTTATAGTTATTATTTATATTATTATAATAAGCTCATTTCCATAGAAGAAGTAACATCGTATTCGATATATGAATAAAATCGATGAGCATCAAAAATAGTGATGCCTTTCTTGAAAGAACTGTATTGATTACTTTCTCACGAAAATGATGAGATGTTGATTTCAGAAATGACAATGATTTTCAGGGGTGGCTACCGTAAACCTTCAATCTACAATATACTGATAGTTCGACTCGTTTTACTACCGTACACCATCTATCAGTTCATCAAATTTCAGGTAAGGTTTCGTGTTTTTAGATTTCATTTTTGTGTAAAGAATGCGGCTTTGTTTTTTTGAGATTTGTACCGCATCTTATGGCGAGTTTGTGATTTGTACCGCGTCTTATGACGAATTTGTTCTTCACAGTCGCCCTGCGGTGAATATCTGGGGCGTAGATTAGGACAAAATCAGCCTTGGATATTCAAAAATAGTGATTAAACAGGTTATTGTTCCCCAGAAAAGAATTGTTTGACCAAAAAGACAAGTTTACAGAAAACGGCTTTATTGATGAAAACAAAAAAATAGCTTGTGATGAAAAGGGAAACAGTGATAAATGCTTTTCGCTAGCTTTTGGAGAAAGGGCGCAAAGAAGTCACCTACAGTGCGGATAAGAGTAGCAGATTTTCAATGTTTCGCTAAGACTGCGTTAAAGATCATAAAAAAAAATGAAAAACAAAAAAATTACATTTTGGGAAGTATAAAATTAAATTGAATTTCAGGTGCAATGGTCCCTCAAATACCGTATCCGAGGTGAAGAGTATGACGAAGATGCCAAAATGTATTTGGTGCGGAAGTATTTGGGTGTGAACGAAGAGCAGTTCGAGGTTACTGTATTTTCACTATGAAAAAAGTGCAGTCAAGTTAACCAAGACTTCTTCTATCGAGTGGAAGTAATTGACCCAGAGACGGATCTATTGCTTAAATAGATCGAAATTATCGCACACAGTAGTTCCTATCAGGGGTTTTTTTAGTGTGCAAGAAAAAGGTACAGATACCCGCCAAAAGCGAAAAAAAATTTCACTTAAGGGTCCTCCCTTATGAGAAAAAAACAGAAAGCCGCGAAAAACGTTTTTTTATTTAAGGGTCCTACCTCAAGATTTGGATAAACAGAGGCCCGTCGACAGATATGACATGACTATTTAACCCCTGGTTCCTATATAATCCATCTGAATCATAAGTTACAAAAATTACCGTACTTTGACCGGGGGGAGTCTGTCTCTTTGCCCAAGTGCATTGGAGATAGTGGGCTTGCCCGTCGTGGACCAACAATTGGATAGTATAGTTTGTCAAAGGAGGGCTATGCTGGACTGGCCTGGGCAAGCCACCGAAAAAAACATCAGCCGATACTCCCCTATACTTTGTAATGGTTAGTCGAGACGCCAGTAAAATGGCCTCTAGCCCTTCTCCGGAATGGGTCTCGCGAAGAGGATCGCCGATTGCGGTGCGAGTGTAGATGGAGAAAATTTTTCTAGACTCAAAAGAATCCTCAACAAACTATCCCAAAGGAATCCCCAAGACAGGGCCTATTGGCAAACAACAAGATAAGCTCTCTATTTTGTGCCCTTCTCTCTAGCTCGCCCCTCATTATTCCAGACCCCGGCGCAAGCTCTAGCTGGAAAAAGGTCATTCGCCATTTGATTTCACTTGATTTGATTTCGCTTTCTAAACTAGCTTCGATTCGTTTGATGGTTTATTGATATTTATTTGTTTAATATGTTTTTATCTTAATATGTATTTATAGAGTATGTCGGCGAAGGAGCACGAAGAGTTTCACTCGAAAGAGCTCTGGGTGAAAACGAACTTTGATGCTTACAAGGCAGCAAAGCAAGAGGAGGTTCGACTGTTTGAATCACCGTCGAGGGGCCTCAGAAAATGCTTCCATTTCTAGCTGAGCGGTAAAAGGTGCCGCTTCGAAAGCCAAGGTCGCTGGTTCGGTCCTAGCCCAAGCAACGATTATATTCTAGATTTGGTTACACATTAAAATTCCAAATCCACATCAAACAAACTTTGGAGAAGTATAAGTAGGTAGATGCTGGTGCTAGTACTGGTTGAAAACACCAGTAGGTACTGTTTAAGGAGAAGTATAAGTAGGTAGATGCTGGTGCTAGTACTGGTTGAAAACACCAGTAGGTACTGTTTAAGGAGAAGTATAAGTAGGTAGATGCTGGTGCTAGTACTGGTTGAAAACACCAGTAGGTACTGTTTAAGGAGAAGTATAAGTAGGTAAATGCGGGTGCTAGTACTGGTTGAAAACACCAGTAGGTACTGTTTAAGGAGAAGTATAAGTAGGTAGATGCTGGTGCTAGTACTGGTTGAAAACACCAGTAGGTACTGTTTAAGGAGAAGTATAAGTAGGTAGATGCTGGTGCTAGTACTGGTTGAAAACACCAGTAGGTACTGTTTAAGGAGAAGTATAAGTAGGTAAATGCGGGTGCTAGTACTGGTTGAAAACACCAGTAGGTACTGTTTAAGGAGAAGTATAAGTAGGTAGATGCTGGTGCTAGTACTGGTTGAAAACACCAGTAGGTACTGTTTAAGAATATCGGTAGACAATTAAATGCAGGTTCGTTGCAAGTCTTCAAAATAAATAATAAAAAAAACGTAAATGAGGAAACGGCGCTCTGTTTAGGCGTGCTTCCGATGCAAAATGTCCTTATCAAGAGATTCCATACAACCAACTATGATTTCTGTAACACAATTTTGTAAATAAGAGTATTCCCTACTCCTCGTTGATCTCAAGCAACGGATTTTTATACCGAGCAGAGGGGCTGATTGTTCGTTAAAACTTGTGCAAAAATCGTGTGGTGTGACGGGAACCGAACCCGTGACCTTTCGCATTCCGGGCGAATGCTTTCCCCACTGAGCTACACACGCACACATTATAATGCACATTCTAAGGCCCATACAACAAATTACCTAAATACTATATTATTGATCGAATATGGTATCGTTTATTTTAATATAATTAATGATTTCGATTAGACTTCAAGATTACAAATGAAAAGAAATGACATTGAAGGAGCGGAGGAAACTACAACAGAGCGGTCGCTACAAAAGAATGCAGCGGTACATGAAGAACAACAACGACTCCATCACTTTCCTTGATGATGAGTAGGAGAATCCGAGGATGGTCTACTGAAAGAATACGAGAGAGAGCTATGCAGATGCAAAAGAATGACCTAAGTAGAAGAGATGAAACCAGAGATCATAGCACTTGGGAGGATTGGTGTCGTGTGAATTCCGGAGAATTAGCTTTCTCTGTCTTTTCCTAGTTTATAAGAAATGCGAATTGATGTCTTTCGAGTGTCTTATTTATTCCAACTGGTTCGAAAAAGAATAGATTCAAGTTTATAAATTAGAATTTGGTAAAATACAGGATTGATGGAATCATTCGATAGTAAGGTGCAATTGGTGCAAGTGATAAATGTCGCACATTTTTAAAACGAAATCATCATGGGTGAAGTTCCGAGTTTAATGCTCTTCTCGGGTTTACGCAACTTGCATTTTTGAAGCCTTTTTCGTGGGAACTCGCATGCGCGCATACGGTACTTCGTCGATGTCATACATCTTTGTGATCACTAGTTTTCCGTTGGTTTAATGAAAAATAGTTAGAAATCAGTCTTGTAGATGTCGAAAAATGTATTTTTAAACATTCCTGTTGTTATATACATATTTCTCCACTATTGTATTAAACATATTCCAATATGTTTCTCCTTTAGGTGCTAAATTCATCTCATGAGTTAATATGCGGCTTGTGAGTCCTTCAGAAAATTTATTTTTTTATAAACGTGTCCACCTGATGAATAATCCACCTGATGAATAATCCACCTGATGAATAATCCACCTGATGAATAATCCACCTGATGAATAATCCACCTGATGAATAATTTAGTACTCACATAGAAAAGCTTATTGACTTAACAAAATAAGAAGAAACTCTCATAACACATGCGAGGTTTCCAAAAAACATGTTGTAGCTTACCTGGAATTGAAAAAAAAAACATGTTGTAAAATATTAGAGACGCTTAGGAAATCATAATAACATGTTGAAACACGAAATGACTAACTTATAGTTAAGGCGTATCCCTCCAAGATTTATATAGCAGCTAATGCTGAAAACAGACAAACGATATAATGTTTTCCCAATTCAGAATTTTTTTGTGTTCATGGAGCAGTTTACCTTACAAAGTTGACCTGATATATCATTCATTCAATATCAACTTTATTAGATCAATTGCTGCAGTTCACTTGGAAGGGTTAATCACAAAAACGAAAAGAGCCCCATTTCAGAACAAAAAGGTCCATTTGTTTCGAGAGCAGCCAGATTGCTGATTCAACTGGTGCAAAAAGAAATAGCGTACGGAATACCGTACCCGGTCATTGCTGAATGTTTCTTCGTCGCAAATATTCTCTAAAGTTAGATTAAACATTTTAATAGTAATACCGTACACTATGAAAAGTTATTAGGGTCCTTTTTTCTTGTGTTCTAAGGGCCCAACAGTGATGGACATTAACTTCATCAATTAATAATAACGCTGATGCAACAACGAACAAAATAGTAGCCCTTCTCTGTTTCTGCCTCTTTCCCTTGCTTCTCATCTCTCTCTCACCACTCCCACTCAGTTACTCTATTTTTTTGTTGGGCATGTTACCTTTTTTTAAACGCATTTCATAATAGGAGTTCAGTGATGATATTCGCGGATGAACGAAGAAAAAGACGGGCACAGAGCTTCTCCAGTTTCCTTTCCGGTCAACGATAGCCGCCCCCCAAAAGAATCAAAAGTCTTCGCTCTTCCTGAACAGAAATACATCGGTTCAACGCAGTTCTACACGAAAGAAATCTAATTTTTAAAATTAGAAAAACCCACGGGTGATTCGGGAAAGTTAGGATCATTTTAAGGTGGGAAGTGAGATTTAGAAGAAGGAGGAGAGAGCAAGACGCCGAGGAAAAAGAGCGAGCAATGAATGGGAAGAAGTAAATTTGGGCTAGAGGAGAAGTAAATTTTTGATTTTTTGATCACGTTACCTATGGTTCTACAGAAAAAATTAAGTAAGAGATGAAAGACATTATATAAAAGACAGAAAACAAAGATGAATGAGCGCAATAGAGCAGAAAGTCTTGAACCGATAGAGAAAGAAAGGACTGACAAGAGATACGCTGTGGTCGTCCGGATGGATGATGCGAGTCTTGGCTGCAGCCGCAGGTGGAGGCTGCAAACCGAAGGTAAACTGCTAAGTAGCAGAAAATTGTTCTAGAGCCACCGACCGACCTATTGACCCCCTCGCTAATTCCCTGACTGACCTCGAATTTAGAACAAATTTCTCATTATTGTCTGATTGACATAAAAACCTTCTTCATTTTGATAAATGAAACGTTTTATTTGTCATAACTCAGCCCAAAAAGCTTTTTTATAGTCAAAAATGGAAACTTTTGACCTACTCGGGCGATGGGCCTATCGAAATCTCGAGACAAATTTGACCTATGCTGCAAACACAAGTGCTGACATACAATCGAAAAAAGACAACTCATGAAAATTTATTTTTATGGAACAAAATCGAAGAGAGTGACTCATCGCTCAAGATCAAATTAATCTCTCTTCTTCAGCTTACTAATCCATCTCTGTCCCTTCCAAATAGCAAATTTTCTTCTAGAACGACCGACAAAGCTCATCAGCAGTTTAGAAAAAAAACAAATCAAAAATGCACAGCGGTTCAAATCTATGCGCTATCGATATTAATGCTATTTTCGTTTGCTTCCTCTCTTTCACATTGAACGCTCTCGGACTCTCTCAAAGGCCTGCCGTTCTCTCATAATCAGTCATCTTGTTTTTCTTCCGAGCGTTATTCCCGCTGAAGAGCGGGGTCCGCTGTATATATACATAGCACTTCGCCACATCATACGATTCGAGACATCTTCGGCTATGAGCCCGATAGTGCACGCGAAGAGGATCGCCCACAAGCGGTGCGTGTGTGGACGAGGAAACTCGAACCCGAAGGATCCTCAACCAAACTATCCCTAGAGGAAAACCCTTCAAAAAGGCCTACACGAGCATTGCTCGTATACAGTCATAACCCCCTTTCTTTGTTTTTTCGTTAGGATATGACCTCAGCGTACGATCTAGTTCACATCCCGACGCTTTGCAGAAAACTCGCAGAGACCAATATTCCGAAAGGTATCGTGAGATGGTTGTCTATTTATCTTCGAGGAAGATCCGTGAAAGTGACCTTCCAAAACACGATAAGCAGCATTTTCACAAGTCGGGCTGGTGTTCCACAAGGCAGTGTACTAAGCCCCATCCTTTTCAATGCATATCTAAACAACCTTCCAGAACCCACGGGAGACACCAACATTGTTGCCTATGCGGACGACATCTCAATGTCATCGAGTGCAAAAATCAGCGAATGTGAGGACATAATGAATGAGTACCTTCTCATACTAGTTGAAGAACTGGACAGCCTAAAGATGCAAATATCCAAGGAAAAATCCTCGGTCACACTCATCACTACATGCACAGCGGAATGTAACAAAAAGCCGGAAATCAAACTCAGTAACGACCTTCTTCCGACCACAAAAACACCTAAGATCTTGGGTGTGGTTTTAGAGCAATTAGGAACATTCCGACACCACGCAGAGGCCATCAGAACGAAGGCAACCAAACGTCTCCACATCATCAGAGCTTTAGCAGGTAGAAGATGGGGGCAGAGTCCCACAACACTCATCGCGACATATAAAGCAACGACGAGATCTATAATGAACTACACAGCACCCGTATACACCCCACCACTCGCAAACACGCACTGGACATGATTACAGGCGTTTCAAAACAAAGCAATCAGGGGAGCCACGGGTAACATTCAAATGTCTGGAACACAACACCTTGCTCTTGAGTCAAAACTACTTCCGGTAAAAGAACACAATGAGCTACTAACCAACCAATACCTAGCTAAAGCCAGAATGCAAAAAGATCACCCATCCCACAACCTCGCCCTCCGACAACAACCAGCAAGAACTACTCGTCGACACGTGATGAACATGGACCTCAGTCTGGGAGACAAGGACTACAAAATAACACTTAAAAGTCTGCATACAGAAGCCGTTAGGAAATTTCTCAGAAACTGCGAACCAAACCCGGTCCTAGGTTTCAAACCACCCATGGTCCATACATAAGTCAACGGGGTTACTTACATGGGAACAACAGGTTACCCTATCGCAACTTAGAAGCGGTTACTCGAGCAATTAAATAGTTACCTTCATATGATAGGTGCTACTGACTCTCCTCTCTGTCCTTTATGTGTAGAGGAAGATCACACTAGTTCACACTTGTTTAACTGTCGTTGTAACCCCACTAGACTTCCGCCGTTAGACCTATGGTATAAACCTGTTGATACTGCAGATTTCATTGTCAAATGAATGTTGTTTTTTCATTGCCAGTCTAAATAGTTAGATTTCATCACCAGTACAGGCTTGCTGTTCTTGCTATTGTCTATGTAGGTTTGATTGTTGAATGAATATGGATGGAATCTTATTTTTAAAAAAGAAAAAAAGCCAAAGCCCGAACCAAAATAAAGGCAAAAAGAAAAGAGGCAAAAAAAGAGAAAGAGAGAGCGAAAGAGAGAGAAAAAGAGGAGTGAGTGTGACTGAGCTATTACCGTGAACTCATGGACCCCCTTTCAACGCCAAAGGAACCACACGGGCAACAATCATCATCAGCCCGATAGTCGCCATGTCTTGTTCTATGGTGTCTCTCAATCTGAGGTCTACCTCTTTGTCTTCTACGATGGATTTCTATGTTCCAAGAAGACTTGGGAACGGAGTCTGGATTGGATCTCAGAATGTAATCTTGTTATGAATGCTTTTTTTAGCGGATGGTTACAAACAGCCTGTTTTATTTTATTAACCGGCTCCATAGCTCACCAAACTTGTTTAATTACTCCCGGTCGTCCACCCGGTCCCCCAGAAAAAAATTTTGGTGAAGAAAATAGAACACAAAATTTTCTAATTAAATTTTTGAAAAAGTAAACGTTCGTAAGTGAACAAAACGTGGAATATTGAACTCCGGTCCACGCTACGCAGTACAAAAGATTAATTAAATCCGTAAAAAGATCAAAAATTTTGTTGATTTCTCCTCCCCCCACCCGCTATTTCGGTCGCCAGGGTCACACGGTCACCCGCCGAAAAAAAATCATTAGATTCTGGTGAGCTGTGACCGGCTCTATCAGATAAATTAGTTTTGATCAAAGTGAAGGCTGTTTATTCCCATTCGCAAAAAGAGCGTGTATAACAAGATGTTTAATTAAGAGGGAACGAAAGACCTTTGAGAGAGCGCGAGAGCGTGTGATGTAAAAGAGAGGATTTAGAGGATTAGAGCATTTTCATCACTAGCTTTCTTGGGTAGCGCATATATTTCACACGCACTGCGGGTTAGATAAACATACTGCCTAATTATCATTAGAACGAACTAATTTAGGAATGAAACTAGGTTTATCTCAGAGGTGAGAAAGATGGCATTTGCCGGAAAGCGTGATTCGTAAAATGAACTACAAGCATAGATCATCAGGATGTGCTAAAAAAATTTTTATTCCGGGCGGGAAGGAAGGGGTCAAAAAATTTAGCTTTGTGTTCCGAAGTCAGTTGATTTCATTTTCGTAACCGTACCGAAGTTTGAAGTTCGAGGAAAAATTTTTTTGATAAAAATAACAAAAAACAGTTTTAGGAGACTGGGCAGGCGACCGAGAAAAAATTAACAAGTTTGGTGAACTATGACTACAAGCAGGAGATTTCTAGTTGGTCCAAAAATCCTACAGACGCCCACCGGATGCGAAAATTTTGTATACAGACAAATTTAGCAAAAGAAAAATTATCAGGAAATTTTTTTCAAGTTTCAATTTTATGAGAAAAAAAGTTTTTTGAAAAATTTTCACCCTTGTGATAAAAAAATTAACATAATGGTTGAAAGAGTTAAAAGACAGACCCCTTATGAATGAAAGAAAATCGCCCGCCAACCGGATATGACTAAATAACCCCTGACTACAAGCACCATGCAAAACACTTTCGGCTCACATTTTAAATCAGAAACTTTCTCATAACTTTTAAGAGTTCTGAAAAACCAGCTATAATTTTACTGGAATCTCAGCTTAGGCTAAGGTCAAGTTTACGCTAACGAGACCGTAAGCCTTAGGACGAAACCCTATGACAATCTTCAAGTAGAAACCCTATGACAAAGTTTCGGGTTTTGCCAGATGATCAATTCGGGTTTCGCCATAAGAGATCAATAAAACAGTTGATTTACTGTTCCTAGAAGACTGTTCTGTAGCCGTAGACCAGAAAAGTTCACAGATATCATTTATTTCGATTTTGAGAAAGCCTTCGATAAAGTTTCTCACTCTAAACTTATTTATAAACTAAAGTCCATTCAACTCCCTCCCAGAATTATTTCGTGGATCGAAGCTTATTTAGGTAATATAACCTACCAAGTTCGAGTTAATCAATCACTTTCTAATAGTTTCATGGTTACCAGTGATGTTCCCCCAAGGCAGTGTCTTAGGCCCATTATTATTCATCATTTATACATCTGAGATAGTGAATAGGATAACTTCTTCCACTTGTAAAATTAAAGTTTTTGCAGACGACATGAAAGTTTATAAGTCTTTTTCTAAAACAGACTCTCATACAACATCGCAACACTCGATTTACACCATAGTGGAGTGGTGCGACGCTTGGCAATTGCCTTTATCTCTACCAAAATGCACTGTGTTAAGAATTGGTACCCAGAGTTCCCCTCATTTTCCATATTCTATAAATAGTCACTCCCTACCCTACCTCAACGAGATTCGTGATTTAGGATTTATTGTAGACAACAAGTTGACTTTTCCTGCTCATTGCTCAACAATAGCTCAGAAAGCAAAGCGTAAATGTCATCTTATTCTTAAAGTTCTCAAGAATCGTAAACTGGATGTACTTGTTAACGCTTACAAGATATACATTAAATATATTGTAGAACACTGTACAACTGTTTACTCCCCACATTTCGCTAAGGACATAGCTGTACTAGAGAAGGTTCGAAATTATTTTACGCGTCGCGTTTTTCGCCGGTGCTTTGGTTGTTCGTTTAATAATATGCCAAGTAGTCAGACGAGAAACAATCAACTAGGCCTAGTATGTCTTCTCTCTGTTAGAGAATCTAACGACCTCAATCTACTTCTGAAACTGGTATTTGGAAAAAAAGTACTCTCTGATAGGACGCACCACAACTTTGAAATAAGAGCATCCAACACTAGAGGCGCACTTTTCAAAATATTCCATCCTGCTTCGAGAACTATTTGCAGAAGAAATGCCTTCTCTATACGATCAGCTCGTATATTCACCGAAATTAATAGAGTTGATGAATGATATATTTTTGCCTGGATGTAATCTGCATTGTTTTACCTATTTATGTAATTTAAACAATTCAATTGTTTAATCTCTCGTACCACGTGATTAATTTATGCGTTGCTGCATGTAATGTTCTCACGTAATAAAATTTAAATTGAAGTATTACATTTCCCAAGAACGCTATTCGGTAACTGCTGAGAAATATTTGATACCTTGACGACTGGCGGGGGTTCCACGGGTAGCGGTGAATGCGCCGCCATCTGAGATGATCCCATCGCGGGCGGCCGCTGATCCGAGATGCTCGGCTGTGAAATGGTCGGGGCTACTGTAGACTGCGCCTGCAGCTTAGTGTTGTCATCGCATTTCATTAACTTAGCGAGTCAGGAGTTAAAAGGATGAATTATATTGATATAAAATATTTCGCTTTTGTAGTATTCATTAGCAAACACTAAGAAAGGCGGTCAGAGATGGCAGCTAATGTCGGATATGATTGAAAACCTTTAAAACTATATTGACGTTCATGAAGCCTCAATCACCCGAACGACTTCATGGAAAACTTCAATTCGAGTACTTTTCAGTTTTCCTTCTCAAAGAATAACTCAAAGCAGACTTTCCAAAATTAGAATCTAAATTAGTTGTACCTGTACGGATGATGTCACAGTCGTCGGTGGCCTAGCTCCCGGAGGAGCCATGAAGGGCGGCATCCCGGGAGGTGGTGGCATCCCAGGAGGGAACCCTGGTGGTGGGAAGCCTCCTCGGCCCATGAACGGCGGTGGCATTGGAGGCATCCCAGGAACTATAAACAAACTCAACTTCAAGACTGCTTCTAAAAGAATAATTGTATGAATGGAAAACTTATTGCTACTCTGTAAGGAAACTGATGTATTCAACTCTTCAAACAAGCTTCTACTTCATCTAAAAACAAGATCTCCGTCTTCTCCACAATGTATAGACCAATCAGCTCATTATTTCCTTTACTTTCGTCTTATCGAGAAAATAAAACGCGGCTTTCTCGGGAATTATATCCTTGAAGCCATGTTGCTTGAACATTTTGAACATCCTTGAATCTTTCACTACCAATACCTTGAGATTAGTGATTTTAAGCGTTTGCTGTCCCTGTCAGTGTCATAAAGCTTCAGAGTTTAGCTTGAGCTACACCAAATTTAGCATGGAAGTTTTGAGAAAACTGACGGAAGGGTGGCATCATGCCGAAGGGCGGCATGCCCGGAGGCATTCCGGGAAACGGGGGCATCCCAGGGGGAATGGGCGGAAGGGAGGGGGTCGGAATGGATGACATGTCAACCTTGGCCTGTTTTGCCGGAGGCGGAGCCTCCTCTTCCTCGTCTGCAAATCCCACTTAAGAGATTCGTGTAGGTTCAGGGTTAATGATTATTGCAAAGATTAAAAAACGTTAGAACATGTCAACTACAAAACTATAAGAATGAAAATTCTCGTTAAGTTATACTTCACGCTATATCGACTTTCTACCTACAAAATAAACTATTCTTGAGTTTAAAAGCTTTGAACTTGTATTTCAAGATCGAAGCCAACTTCATGGGCTATTGGCAAAAAAAGGTGCGGTTCGGCGAGGGGTTAAATGGTTATCTAAGTCCCTATATCGGCGGGCCTCTGTTTTTTTCAAGGGGGACCCTAGGATCAAATCGAGAAAAAAATTTTTTCGCGGATCTCTATTATTTTTCAAGATAAGGGACCCTTATGAATTTTTTTAAATAAATTTTTTTCCTAATAATTTACACTGCTCAAGTAAGCCGAACTCACAGTACTCACTACTAAACAGATGTTCGCCTTTGGCGGGCCTCTGTACCTTTTTCTACACACTAAAAACAGCTGGCAGGGGTTATTTAGTCATTACAGATCTTCTGTCGGCGGGACTTTGTGTTCGTCTCGTAAGGGGGGACCCTTATGTGAAAAAAGGTAAGGGGGACCCTTATGTGAGAAAAAAAAAGAAAAAAATTTTTTCACCCCTAAGGGGGGACCCTTATGTGAAAAAATTTTTTGGGCGTCTGTCTCTTTTTCTTTCACACTAAAAAACCCCTGGGTGTAGTTCACTTCATAAGGAAAATCAGTGAACCCAACTAAGTTTTTGAACTCTCCGTGTACGATTACCCAGTAGAAGACCTTGAAAGTCTCGAAAAAAATTCAAAAAAACTGGTTAAAAAATTATTTAAAAAACTCGCTCTCGATATTGACACCTGAATGCCGTCTCTAGGACTCAATTTAAACCATTCCAAAAACCAATTTGTACTGAACCTAGAAAAAATTGTTAAGAGGTAGTTCGATTTCGTTTCAACTGTTCTACAAGACACACATGTTTTCAGCATCGTAATTCCAGTCATAGTTCACCAGGATTTTCTGGAAAATATATTTTCGGGAGGGCGACCCAATAAGAATTTTTTTCGGTTTCACCCAAATTTTAATCCGGCCGTTGATACAATTCGTTAAACTTGTCAAAAAGGCACTCAATATGCACACAAAGTTTAAACCTAGCCTATATGAGGCATTTTCTAAGTATCACAAAAACGCGAAGAGAGTTAGCTGGTTTTTTAGCTCTAAGTGATATAAAATTATTTCTCCGTGATAAGGCGGGTGACCGAAAGAAATCCAGCTCGTTTGGTGAGCTGATTCCAGTAAAAAGATAGTAGCCACGGGGTGAAAGGCAAACATTTTGAAATTTTTGTCTAAAATCAAGGGAATCTGCGTGCAGCTACATTAGAACTTTTATTAAGAACACAAGACCAAGTTTAAGTTCTCCATGTTTGAATCCTCAGAAGAAAAAATTAAAACTCCTGAAAAAATCTCACATAAACTTGAAAAACGAAAAAAATCTTTTTCGAGAAAAAAGCGTACCACTGAAATCACCCTTTCAAACTGAACTCTACGGGTCAAAAACAGGGGTTAAATAGTGACCGGATCGGTCCCGTCGGCGGATACATGTACACACACTATTGACAAAAACTCCCTCTCTTTTCTTACCCTTTTCCTTCATCCCCTCTTCTTTTTTCCTCCAAACTTTGAGCGGTGGATACATGTAAACCCAAATTGGGCGGCTCCATTTAACCCCTGGTCAAAAAGTATCTAAATTTTTTCACCGTCTTCGAAAATACGGAGAGCAAGTTAGAAATCACCAGAAAGTTTTGAACATGGTGGTCAAATAATTAGGTAGAACTGGGTTGTTTTGAGAACTTTTTCAAAAACTCAGCTTAAATGACTATATCTTGGTTCATTTCCAAGATTCTGTGATGAAACTTACATTTTCAGAAAATTCAGCTCATTCTGCTCCTAAATGTCAAAAATCAGAAAAATCCGTTCGCTAAATACTCTTACTCAAGGGGTCAAAGATGGAACACAGCCGGAAAAGTGATAGATAGAAGAATGTTAGATATAAGGGACACGAGAGCGTGCAAAAGAGTGGGTAAAAAAAGAAAGCAAAGGCGATGAGAAAAAGCGCCAAAAACTGTGGACGGAGAAAAAGTTTATTACTCGTTTAAATAGAGAGTAACAGTTTTAACCTCATTCATTTAAATAGAGAGTAACAGTTTTAACCTCATTCATTTAAATAGAGAGTAACAGTTTTAACCTCATTCATTTAAATAGAGAGTAACAGTTTTAACCTCATTCATTTAAATAGAGAGTAACAGTTTTAACCTCATTCATCAATTTTCCTTGTTCATTATCCTCAAGCTCCGAGTAGTTTTTATATTATAATTACTCGTTATTGAGTTCGTTGCTTTCTTATTAATTATTCAAGTGGTCTTTCCTTTGGACCTTCTTGTCTAGGTATTTTGGCGTGACAGCCGGTAAATTTCCGCGTGTTAATTTCGTGCGCGGCTCTGGTTGTTTCCGGTCTGTCCCCCCTGGTTTAATTACCCAAGTTTGAGATCTCGTTATCGCGTTCCGCTCTTGCTCCTCCCTGGTTTCTTTCTCTCTCTCTTCCGGGTCTCCCGTGCTCTCCCTCCGGTTTACTTCCCACGACCAAGGGGCTAATACGTGGTAGTGAGCCGAAAGCCGCCACGGAAGGGGTAGAGAGCCGAAAGCCGCCCCAGGTCCCCAGTTGTGAGCCAGAACCGACCTGAGCCGCTCTCTTCAGCGTTTGTTGCACTAGTTTTATCAGTCCTCTCCTGTTTGGCCATCTCTCATCATCATTCAATTGATTGAATAAAATTTATTCTGTGAACGGCGTGGCAGGCAATCTACTCCAAGGCTTCAAGGCCGCAAGTATCTCATCCAACGACATCACTGGGCATATAGGCGAGACCGTGCTCAGTGACTAACTTCACACAGGTAAAGATTATTTGACTTGCAGTATCGCTTAGGAACGCAAACGCTAAGAAAAATTCTCACAATGAGGATTTTGGCCGGCTTTAAGGACTGAATTTGTTGGAATACAAAAAAAAAGAAAGAAAAAGTTTTAAAAATCAAGAAGAACCGAAAAAACACAGAGACAATTTGCTGTCTTTCGTAAAAGAGTGTAGAAATGCGTAGTGCAATTGATATACATCCTCACTTTTTATGTCAACTGCCATCTTCATTATTGAACAACTAAGATTATGATGCCTCAGGCAAAGTTTTTTTTAACAGCGCAGATAACAAAAAACGAAATCAATAGTGAAATCAATTTTTCACTTGTTCTAACTGAAATCAATGAAAGAACTTCTGAAAAAACCACCGTACTTCCTCTGGTGGCTCCATCGGGCATGCCTTGCATACCGTATACTTCCACATCAGTTGCATCCCGACCAGGGATGGCGGCCGGGATTTTATCGATTGTCTCTTTGTGAACCTAAACATTAAAATACGCTCAAAAAGTGGCCTTTAACTGTCAATAATTTCAGAAATCACCGCTCATTGGAGCGGGGAACGACGCGGGAATGATGAGAAGCGAGTGATATGTGAAGAGAAAGGGAAAGAGAATAAACGCTATGAGGTGAAAGGTTGAAGTATTGGGCACTGTTTGCGTTTAACCATCCCCCCTACCCCAGGTTGAATTGCGTCAGATGAGAGTGGCATTTTTTTGATACGGTATCGTTAGCCTAAGCCGTAAGACCTTGTTAGCGTTAACTTTTTCCTAATCCTAAGCGTTTTTTAATGTAAAAATAATTTTTTATGTAAAAATAATTCTTCGTAAATGTAGATAAGATGTATGACCCATGGAACATCTGGTAGGGGAGAGGGTGGTTAAACGAAAACAGTGCCAAGTATTGTCATGAATTTTTTAAGTATAGGCCAGGGTGTTTCTTAGCACCCGCAGAACTTTTTTCGAGTGCATAGATTTTTAAAATTCAAGAGTTCAAAATTCCATTTTCCAATGATTTGGACCTTCCCTACGAAAAAAATCGAGAAATTTTGTTTCCAAGCGCATAGATTTCAATGTTTTTGGGGTTTTTGAAGATTTTTTTACCCGCAGTCAGAGAAACATCTTGGTATAGGCCCCACTCATATGAGCAGTCGTTATTTTATTTTCATCAATTGTAGATGAATTAAGGCTCATTTACATCTTCACTAAACTATTTTTATTCAAAATTGGAAACTTTTTTGTTTTTTGTCGTTCATTTACAGTGCTGGACATAATGATAAGACACCCCTGATTTTTGATGATATCAGCCGAACGGTAAAGGTAAATGGAAAATTATAATAATCATATTTTTTTTCGCCTTTGAAAACCATAGTAGCCGTAGTTGAAAAAAACAAAATTTCTTAGTTCTCGAGAAAAACATTTTTTTAAGGATTTTGACCTGGACATAATGATAAGACACACTTAAGACACTTGGGCTAAACTCGGCTGATATAAGTTGCTTTGATCATTTAAAGTATTGATAAACATGTGATGAATCATTTTGTAATCATGGGACGTGCACGAAGTCTTTCACTCCAGGAAAAAGCTCATATTGATGCCATGCGGAATCTCAACACCAGCATCAAGAAGATCGCGAGCAGTCTGGGCCGTTCGCGTACTGTCATTACCAGCTACCTCGCCGACCCTCTTGGATATGGATCGAAAACCTCTGGAGGACGTCCACGCAAGCTCACGGAACGAGAAGAGCGGCGAATCGCCAGAAAAGCTTCGAACTCGACCGCCTCTGTAATGGACATTAAGGCAGAGCTCAACTTGAATGTCTCTCGCAGAACGGTTCAACGCGCTATTCGCCGTAATCCTCACATCACACGTCAGAAAATGATGAAGATTCCGAATCTCACCACTGTTCATCAACAGCGACGCACGGACTTCGCGAAAAACAACATGGCACGTGATTGGACAAAGGTAAATTTTTGCTTTTTTTTATAACTTAAGAAATAATTATTTAAAATAATTTAGACAATTCAGATCATTTTCTCGGATGAGAAGAAGTTCAATCTGGACGGTCCAGATGGCTCCAAGTGTTATTGGAGGGATCTCCGCAAAGAGCCCCGCTACTTCAGTCGGCGCAACTTTGGGGGCGGATCAGTCATGTGTTGGGGAGCTTTCTCATCGTTCGGAAAGCTGCCAATCTCCTTCCCGTCATCTAGGATGAACTCGGCAGAGTACCAGGCGGTGCTGGAAACAACTCTCATTCCATTCATGAGGAGTCACCGCAGTCGTCAGCTTGTCTACCAGCAAGACAACGCTCCTATTCACGCCAGCGCCTCCACCACGTCATGGTTGTTGGCTAAGAACGTCTCTCTGCTACCTTGGCCGGCTCGTTCTCCGGACTTGAATCCGATGGAAAATCTCTGGGGACTCTTGGTTCGTCGGGTTTATAAAAAAAACAAACAATACGCCACTACAGCCGAGCTTAAAGCTGCGATAACCAAGGAGTGGGATGGATTAAAGCCACGTGTAATTTCTGCGTTATATAGAAGCATGCCAAATCGGATTTCTGACATTCTTTTGAAGAAAGGTTGTGCTATCAATTATTGAATCGTTTTTGTTGACAAGAAATATCAAATAAAGATTTATTGATAAAAAACTGTTGAGTGTCTTATCATTATGTCCAGGTCAAAATCCTTAAAAAAATGTTTTTCTCGAGAACTAAGAAATTTTGTTTTTTTAAACTACGGCTACTATGGTTTTCGAAGGCGAAAAAAAATATGATAATCATAAATTTCCATTTACCTTTACCGTTCGGCTGATATCATCAAAAATCAGGGGTGTCTTATCATTATGTCCAGCACTGTATTTCCTGAGCGGCGAAAAAAAGTGAATAATAGCTTAAAACAGCTATGTATGACAATTTACGTAATTAGACCGGATAAAACCACGAAATTGTGGCTAATTGTTCCATACTGCCTCGTTCCTTAGCCGCATGGTCTCGTTGAAATTTTTTTAACCTTAGCCTGAGCGAAAAAATTATCGAAAACTAACTTGAGCCCCCCGTCCTTAGTGAAGCACGGCCCCTAAGTAAAATTACGCCACCAAATTATATAAATTTCTTCAAAATCTCAACTGAAACCAATTATTTGCAAAATCAAAAATTTGGTTTTTCATCTACTTTGGCGCAATCTCTGCTTATGAACTTGTTAAAACTTCATTTCTTTTGAAAACACGACTCAGAATAACATTTTGAGATCGAAAATAAGCGCTGACCTGCATGCAGTGTATGGCGAGTCCTGGACCTGTGAAAAGCTTTTTGTGACAAATGTGACATTTGAAGTGCTTCGCCTTCTGATGCTGTATCAAGATCTTCTCATCGTCAAATTCTCGATTGCAATACCTGTTTGGAATCTCAGAGGATTAAATTGGTCGGGAGTTTATGATTTCAAAACGATAAAAAAAGATGCGTTTTAAAAAAAGAATCTGTTCTCAACCCTACTAAGACTATACAGAAACTGTTAAAAAAGATATCTAAGATATTTTTAGAGATACAGGCAGACATACCAACACCACGGCTTCTCGATCTTCTTCTTCTTTCTACCCATGCTCAGTGACGCTTCTCTGCAACAGAAAATTTTTTAATGAAACTCATTGAAAGTCAGTTTTTTAAGCAAGAAAATGAGCCGAGGTTTTTTTGAACGAAAAAGTATGAACGAAAAACACTACCTTAAAGCATGCGGCAATGCGTCAACAGAACATTTTGCGCGTTTGTTTTTTTCATTCTAGATTGCAACTAAGAAAAAATGGATAAAATAAATATCCGTCTGAAGAAAGAAAATATCCGAATGTTTTTTTTTGCTGTAAACTGTAAAAGATTAGAGAGAGAACCTTTACAGTGATACAGGTGCCCTTCACAAAATATCACTGTATCCATTTGTATCACTGTATCACTGTATCGAAAGATTAGAGAGACAATATTTTATCGCTGTATCCAAAATATCCGATTAAAAAGAGGCCCCAGTCCATTAACTTTTTTTTTTAATTTAAAAGTTTGTGGTTACTTTAAAATCGTAGCTTTTGAAGGGCTCGATCTGTTCTGCAAAGTTTAAATGGCTGCAGAAACAGTAACACTTCGGGATGCCGTTCTGAATGTCGAGGTTCGTGTTCTAACTTCATTATTCATTACATTTTCTCCAATTTGTTAGTGACAATAACCTCCACTTTTGGAAAAGCTGTCAAAACACATTCAATGAACAATTTACCTTTCATGCTCCTTAGAAACCTCCTACGATGAGAAAAGATTTTTTTAAACCAAAAACTCTAACTCAAAATCACTTTGGCACCTTCCCATGTATGATTGATTAATTAGTTATTGATTAATCAGTCTGATTAGTGAGTCATCAAATTATTCAAGAATGCGATCTTCAGTGATTCCATCAGACTGTTTCTTACTACCCAGACTATTCACGAAGAGAAAAATCCTTTAAAAAAGAGAACAAGCGTATGTTTAAAAATTGCGATTGCATGTGACAAGAGCATTTGTATAACTAGTCACGGAACTTTTGCACTTTAAGGACACCCATCCCCCTACCAGAGGTTCAATGGGTCATATGTCTGACTTTCAAGAGAGCACACTTGCATAAATAGGGTGCTATATAACCAATTTATTTCGCTTCAATTCTCGATATTGAACTCACTTGCATATATAGGGTGCTATAGAATCAATTTCATTCGCTTCAATTCTCGATCTTGATATTTAGCCATTGAGCTCATCTGACCCATTGAACCTCTGGTAGGGGGGTGTCCTTAAAGTGCAGCAGTACCCTAGTCCTTTTGTATTTTGTCCACAGTGCAGGTTAGAAACACCGTTGATTCAATCAGTGATTTTCCAGATGCTGAATGACGTTCTTCTGCCAGCTGACCAGCCGTGCATCGAAGCAGCCTCCAAACCCCTCCAATGCAAGACGGACTTCGACACCAATTTTGAGGACCGTAACGCGTTCATCACAGGAGTCTCGAAGTACATGGAAGAAGCTACTCGACACGCTGAATTCGTGAGTTTGCTGTTTCTTCCCACCCGCAGAAAGAATGGGTGTATTGAGACCGTTGATAAAGAGGGAATGACATACCTTTGAGAAAGCGCGAGAGCGTGTGAAAGATAGAATGCGGTTTCACGACATTTCGCACCATGACAGCTCACACTCTAAATTTCCCAATCGAAATATTCCATGTTTTTTATCATGAAAGTTTGTGCCAAGGCTCAGGTAAAGATTACGCTAACGAGGCCGTACGGCTTAGGAAGAGAGTGTCAACAACGACCAGCTACATAATTAGACCTTTGGAGAAAAAAACATTGCAAAATCGAAATGTGGCGGTGCGAAATGTCGTGATGCGAAAAGTCATGGAACCAGAAATTGCAGACGATCACAGCATTCGTACTACTAGCTTTCTTGGATAGCGCTTAGATTTAAGCTGTGCTGCGGGTTCGATAAATACGCTGTTTGTGAGTTGAAGTTCAAACGTTTAAATATCATCTTCAGAGCATAGACGGCTGACATAGTACAACATTTCCCTCAGGTTCAGTCATTTACATGAATAAAGCTTAGTCATGTACATGACTAAAGTCACATGTACATGACTAAAGCTTTTAAGGAAAAATCTTAGGTTTTCAAAAGAGAAATGGAAAGCGAGCTAGAAGGGAGGATTTCACCGTGAAACGTATAGAAGGCAGAGATTTGGCATTGTATGTAGTAGATTAATAATGCGAGCAGTCGCTCATTTGTCCTCATTCCAGACCCCTTCGCAACCAAAGCTTTTGGTTTTCACAACTTTTCAACAGTGCAGGTGATGATGATGATTGTGGCTCGAAACACACTGGCAACAGTGGCCATTCGTGACTCTACAGCCTTAAGAGCCTGTCACGGATGGAGCCGGATCATCCAGTCCAGAATCGAGCGCGACCTCAGGTGGCGGATAGAGGGATGCCTCCCTACGAATAATTCGTGCTGGGAGGTAGCGGGAGAAATCCCGCCGCGGACCAAAACTGGGTAGTATAGCTCGTCAAAAGAGGGCGATGCCGGAACGGCCTGGGCATGCCACCGGACAAAACATCAGCCGATAATCCGCTATACTTTTCAATGGCGAGTCGAGGCGCCAGTCAAATAGCCTCTTGCCTATCTCCGGTCAACGACAGGCGAGACGTCTCTACTCCCACCCAAACCGATGCTAGGCCGGCTTGACCACCCACTCACAAGGCCTATAGCATGAACAGGTTGCTACAACGATGTCCGCCTTCACAAGGTGCAGCATGACAGTCTCAGGACTGCAAAGGACATCAAAACCCTTCTCCGGACGCATCTTGTCCGAAGAACACGAGAACTTCTCTCATTAAAGAGAGTGTTCATAACCGAGTCTTCGATGCGGGATGCTTGCCGGCAACAACAACAACAACATGATGATTGTTGCCCGTGTGGTTCCTTTGACGTTGAAAGGGGGTCCACGAGCTCTCGGTAAAAGCTCAAGCACACAGTCACAACAGTGCAGGTGACCTATGATCTAAACAGTGAACATTTGGCACACAATCTAATATACTCCAAGCTGTTTCCTATCAATCGCAAAATAAGCTTTCGGGTCGGAAAGATTGACCATGAGGAAACGGCTCTTTGAAGATAGAAACCGAGATTATGCAATGGGAAGCATAGGATTACATACAATCAGAAAAAGCGTAATTTGAGCTTTACAAATAGCGCGTAGATTTGCGCAGAAATTCTGCCCGCATTTCGGCTCAGTAAAACTACCTAGTATTGTTAGAAAAAAGAGTGAAATTATTGCTAGTGTATAAATACTTCAAGTCTACCAATAATATCAATTTGGCCTTTAACAAACGTCTTCATTGTTCGCTCTTTTGTCAAACTTCTCTTACCGTAATGAACTCACCGAAATGCTGTTTACTAGTTTCTACGATCCTTTTGTTCGCTCTTTTGTCAAACTTGCTTACCGTAATCAGGATTCCATTTGGAAGAATTCCATTGGAATTCTCGTGTCGCTGTGACCACACACTAAGAAACCTCCCAGAATGCATAAATCAACGAATCAACTTCCCAGGGAACAACAAATAACATTATCGAAACTACGTAGTGGCTATGCAAGTTCCCTTAACAGCTACCTACACAGAATAGGAGCTGCCCTATCACCTCTTTGCCCAAAATGTTTAGAAGAGCCACATACAACTAGTCATTTATTCTCGTGTCGCTGTGACCACACACTTTTAAGAAGTATAGATTTGTGGAATAGCCCGACGTCTGTTGTTAAGTTCTTATACCAGTGATTCCTTTCTCTCTCAAAAAAAAAATAAAATTAAAAATAAAAATAAACCCCGAGAGAGAAAGAGAAATAATGTAATTAGATAAATGATGTAAGTAAGGTTATTGTTTTCTGAGCCATGTCAAAGAAGACCTCGTCTACCCAGCCGGAGACCTACGGCGGGCAATCTACAACAACAACAACCGTAATCAGCTCACCAAAATGATGTTTACTAGTTTCTACGCTCTTTTTGTTCGCTCTTTTGTCAAACTTCTCTTATATATATTTTATCTACATCTATCGATGCAATAACGCACAAATTTAATTACAATTGAAAATGAGGAATGAATAGATCAGCTAAACAATTGTCAAATACGATAACAAAAGCGATACATCAATTTGACTTTAATATAGCGATTTGAACGGGGAAAAAACAACAAACAAACAAACAATCAAACCTATATATGTAGAACAATTTGAACGACAAAGAGAAGAAATTCAGTTCTTAATTCATGACGAGAGAAGAGTAGATAAAACACCACTTTTTAATTGGGATTCAAAATATTTCAGGTTCATATTATTAATCAAGTTTCGAGGTAGCTTGCTGAAAAGGCGGGGTATTCGCATTCCATAAGAGTTGTTTCTAGCTGTATTCTTGCTACCCTGAACTAATAAGCCATTTATATCAGTTCGCGTTGGAATAGTCTCTTTGAAAAATCGCTTTTTATCTATTATCGACAGTCCATGGAAGATCTTGAAACCCATAACTAAGTCAGAAAATACCCTCCTCTTGGAAAGAGAAACGAATCCAAGGCGGGCAAGTCGATTGGGGTAAGAAGGAAGAGACCTCGTATTAACTTCTTTTGCGAAACATCGATGATAAACTATGCGAGTGAATTTCCTCAAAACTTTTTCTATATCATCGCAATCTCTTGCATAGTATGGATTCCATATATTCGAAGCATAGTCCAAGTGCGGCATTACGTAAGTTTTAAAGCACTTGACCAGTATGCCAGGATCATTAACAGTTACCGTACGGAGCATAGCATACATTTCTTTAGATGCCTTTTCAACTCTGTCTGCTACAGCCTCTTTCCTACGCATAGAAGAAATTATTTGTATGCCCAGGTCACGTATCTGAGATACACATGAAATGGAAACATTATTTATACTGCCTTTTCCTTCATCATGAGCAGTGATGATTCTAAAAGCTCTCTTATCTCTGTTGTTGTTGTTGTAGATTGCCCGCCGTAGGTCTCCGGCTGGGTAGACGAGGTCTTCTTTGACATGGCTCAGAAAACAATAACCTTACTTACATCATTAATCTAATTACATTATTTCTCTTTCTCTCTCGGGGTTTATTTGGTTTTTTTGTTGTTTTTTTTTTGTTTTTCGTTTTGTTTTTTTTTCCCCTTTATTTATTTATTTTTATTATTATTATTTTTTTTGAGAGAGAAAGGAATCACTGATATAAGAACTTAACAACAGACGTCGGGCTATTCCACAAATCTATACTTCTTAAAAGTGTGTGGTCACAGCGACACGAGAATAAATGACTAGTTGTATGTGGCTCTTCTAAACATTTTGGGCAAAGAGGGGATTGGGCAGCTCCTATTCTGTGTAGATAGCTGTTAATGGAACTTGATTAGATACGTAGTTGCGATAATGTTATTTGTTTTTCCCTGGGAAGTTGATTCGTTGATTTATGGATTCTGGGAGGTTTCTTACCTAGAACTGGGTTAGGGGAGCAAGATCTAATGAAATTTCTAACAGTCTCAGTATGTATTCTTTTAAGTGCGGCTTTCTGATCACTGTCTACTAACATAATTTCTAAGTCCTTGGCGTGTTTACGAATAGTTCTAGGTGGTTTGGGTTCCATGCATCGACGATGGGAGGGGTGGTTTGGGAGGAGTCTTGCTCTTGCAACGAATTGCTTGGTAAGCATCGTGTTGTGCTCCTTTATGGGTAACATTTCGTTTTCTAGAGCTAAGTGCTCTGTGCCGGCCATTGCTAGGTTTCCTGTTGCTATCCGTATTGCTCTATTTTGGTTTGCCTGTAGTTTTTTCCAGTTCGTCAATTGAGGGGAGTAAATTGGTGCGGCGTAGTTATATATATATATTTTATCTACACTTGTCAGTGCAAAAACAAACATTCAAAAACCACAGATAACAATGGTGTCTTCAAGAAGCAAAGAAAAAAAAGAAAAGAAATCTAAGACAATTCTTGTAACAATTTATTACAGAGCGCGTCATAGTGTCTAATAATTACATCCATATGTCTGCTGATTCGAAACGGAAAGACTAAAGTGTATCAATGATATTGATGACAGCTTTTTTAAAAACGTGTTCACTCGGAACATTCAACACATCTCTCGATAATCTAGTGAACATACGTGCTACCCTTAATGAGAAACAATGGAAACGGGCCGTATTCTGTGTTGCTTCGACATACAAACCGTTAACATTTGTCCGTGTAATCGGAACCCATTTGAAGAACTTTTCCTTCGCGACAATGGAACTATTGTTGTAAATTTTCCAACCCATCATAAGATCCGCGACTTTCTTCCTGTCTATCAATATGGATTCCAGAAGCAAGATGCAAATTCTAGATGAGGAAGTATATATGTGGAAAAGCATTTGAGTAGAATAACTGGGTCGTTGATGGGAACAGCACGGAGGAGTGAATACATGGCTGCCGTTGCTTTGCTCACTCGATCTTCAACAGCTGGGCCTCTGCGCAATGATGAGACAACTTGTACTCCCAGGTCGCGAACTTGGTTGACACGTGATAACAGAACATGGCAGATTGAATAGGAGGCGATGAGAGATTGGTACCCTATATGCAGATGAAGAGTTTTACTGGGAGACAAGGAGAGTTGATTACATTCACACCAAACAGTAATAGCATCGAGTGCAAGTTGTAGTTCTTGACTTCGCTCTAAAAAGGTATCTTTGTTATAAGACACATACACTTTAATATCATCGGCAAATGCTTGGAAATGCACCTTAGGGAATTGAGCTAGTACATGGTTCAAATCAGTTATGTATAAGATGAATAGCAGAGGTCCAAGGACAGAACCCTGGGGAACCCCTGATGTCACATTAAATTGAGGAGAACGAGTCCTACCAATGCGAACTGAAAAAGTGCGATCTGTCAAGAAGGATTCCAGAAACAATAACAATTGAGATGGTATACCATAATGTCTACACTTGTAGAGAAGCTTAGGAATACTAATTGTATCGAAAGCTCGAGAAAAATCGAGATATATGACATCGGTGGAAAGTCCACTCCCTAGCGCTCTCGTCCAGTCTTCCTCACACATCAATAAATTGGTGACAACAGAAGCCTTCTCTCGAAAACCGTGCTGATAATTAGACAACACATCGAATCTTTCTAGATGCTCTATAATAGTCTTACGAAGTAGGCGCTCTATTGTCTTCGATGCAGGGGACAATATCGATATGGGCCTATAGGAAGAAGGAGACGAGGGTTCTTTGCCTTGTTTAGGAATTGCGGTCACAAAAGAATGCTTCCAAATAGCAGGAGTCGAAGATGTGATAAGACACAAGTTGTATATGTGGGATAGAGGAACCGAAAGCGAAGAATGACACATTTTGAACACAAGCTGAGGAATTCCATCGGCACCGGTACAACCCGTGTATTTCAATTTAGACAAAGCACGTGAAACAGTATACGGAAGAAAGATACTTAGATTAGTTTGTGGAAGAATAAGATCTCTAGCGGGGCGGGGTAACAAACCGTCATCATGGGTAAAGGAAGAGGCAAACTCAGCTGCTAGTAAGTCACATTTACTTTGAGAGTCAGTCAAAACAGAACCATTTCGATCAATGAGAAAACGAGGAGGATTGGGTTTGGGACGTGTGAGAGAAGAGATATGCCGGTACAAATTACGAGAGGATGTGAGCCTTTTCTTGAGGCAGTGCTTATTCCACTTGTTGATTTGTTTAAGTAGATCAGGAGGATTGGGTTTGGGACGTGTGAGACGTCACTTATCTTCCTTTCCCTCACAGTGAGTGGTGACTGGACAATTCGCTCTGATATTGATTTTCGTTAACTCAACACGAAAATGCCAAGAACCAAAAAGAATTCCTCCCCAAAATCTCCGAAGTCTTCTCCTTCGACCAAATCTCCCTCCGCCAGTGTCTCAATCTCCGAAACAGTTGCCGAAGCTGTCGCCTTCGCTACATTAGATGCTCCAGACGGAATCTCGATTCCACTTTGGAAATCCATTTCTCGGATCATAACCATGCTTTCGTCTACACTCGAAGCCATATCTTCCAAGACATGTCATTGCAATTCAACATCCCTTCCCCCTAGCGCGACACTGAAATCATCTGGGTCGCCTTCCGCCTTCTTGTCAACTACTTCTGATCAAGAGTCTCACAGAAGGGCACGTTCTCTGGTCATCGCGGGTCTTCCAGAAAGTCTCTCTCCAGCAGCAAGCGAGAGGGTCGTCCATGACGAGGCTATCGTCCAGTCTCTTCTGGATGATCTCAATATTCAAGTTAGACCAGAAGCCGTTTTCAGAATGGGTCAAGGTAATCGTAGGTTACTCAAAGTAATGCTTCCTGCTCGTTCTTTCATGTTGGCAGGACTTCGTTCAGCTTCTTCCATCCGTTCAAACCCCCGTTGGAAGGGGGTTTTCATCAGGAAGTCAATGACGCCTGATGAGTTGATGACCTGGAATGCAAAGCGAGCTCAACTGAAAGAACTCCGTCTGTCTAATCCATCGTCGACTTGGGTTCTCTACAAGGATGATCTGTGGCTGAAAGAAGAAATTGGAGGAGCACGAAGAACTCTACCGCCCCCCTTGCGGTTACCAACATCTTCTAATCAGGGAAACTGATCCAGAAAGGACTATGTTATAGATCTTTATTTTCAACTTCCAATAAATCTAGTTCAGTTTTCTCTGTTTCTTATTTCAATGCACGTTCCCTCAAAAACAAAATTGATCTACTTTACCATTATTTGTCATCAACACAACCAGATATTCTATTATGTAGTGAGACTTGGTTAAATAAAAACATAGTAGATGCCTCATTGACAGCTAATCTGCCTTATTGTGTGCTCCGCTGTGATAGAACTTCAAAAAGAGGTGGTGGTGTCTGTGCTTTTATCCGTAATCATTTAATATACTCTGTTGTAACTCTCAAGACTAAAATATCAGCTGATGTCTTAGCTTTCGATCTCTTATGCAACTTATCACTCTCCAGAACACGTTTCATTATATGCTATCGACCGCCAAACACTACTGTGCATCAGAATAATGCCTTTTTCGATGTTCTTACTCAACTGTTAGCGGTACCTCAACAATCTGTACTTTGTGGTGATTTCAACTTAGAAATTGTTGTTGACAAAAAATGTTCTTCAACTGAGCCTCTTATCGACTTGTGTACAGACTTTTCTCTTCATCAATTTGTAACTGAGCCTACACATGGTAAGAAAATAATAGATCATGTTCTTGCTAAAGCTGACTGTATCTCTAATTGTAAAGTTTGTCCTCCGTTCTCTAACTCTGATCACAATTCGATTACTTTTTCTGTATTTTTACTTTCGAACCCACAACCTGTTGTAGAAGTTTTTGATTTCAACCGGGCCAGTTATGCAGATATCAATAAGCTATTATCAAATATGGACTGGACACTTGTTTTCGATGATTTCATTTCTGTAGATGACCTAGTTGATCGACTGAATGTTATTGCGAAGTCTTTAATTGAGAAATTTATCCCTAGAAAACGTAGGAAAGCTGCTTTTGAAACTTATCCTGAGCACATCCGTAACCTCTTCGAGCATAAATTAGCCCTTTTCTCTAAAATTCATGTTCCCACTGTTCTAGAATTATTCAAACGCACTTCTCGAAAACTTGACAAGGAAATCAAGAAGTTTGAAATAAATCGACAGAAGGCTTTCTTCTCCGATCCTAGAAAGTTCTATCAATACGTAGGAAATCGTCTAAAATCCCATTCTTCGATTCCATCTTTCACAGATTTAGTTGGTTCTTTTGTTCACACGGATGAAGCTAAAGCTAGTGCTCTATCCGATTTTTTCTGTTCCGCTTTCTCAATCGATGATGGTTTGATTCCGAATGTTGATAGAGTTATTGATCATTCCCTAACTGATATGCTTATTCTTCCCGGAGACGTCAAGTACTATTTAAAAAAGCTGTCTCCTTCTCTTACGCAGACATCTGACTCTATTCCTCAGAAATTTTACAAAGAATGCGCTTCGTCGCTTGCAGAACCACTAAGCTATATTTTCAATTTCTCTCTTAAACTTGGCCATTTTCCTTCTCTTTGGAAAATATCTTACATCACTCCTATTCCAAAAAAATCTCCACCCTTGAATGTAGACAACTTTCGACCTATCGCAATCACGACCACACCTTCTAAAGTTTTCGAACGCATAGTTCGTGATAGGATAACAAAGTGGATGGACATGCATTCTATATTTTCTGAAGAGCAACATGGTTTCGTTCCTAGAAGATCAGTTCAATCTCAGCTTCTTTCGGTAACTAATAGTTGGACGAGAGCCCTCGACCAAAGTAAATCTGTCGATTGTCTCTATTATGACTTGACTAAGGCTTTTGATGTTGTCTCGCATTGTAAACTTCTCCACAAACTAGAAAGTTTAGGCATTCGTGGAAATCTTTTGAGATGGACTAGAAGTTTTCTAACAGGACGTTGTTTCAGTGTTAAGGTCAACCGAACATTTAGTGACACTAGAGAAATATCATCTGGAGTCCCACAGGGATCGGTTTTAGGGCCGCTATTCTTCTTGATTTATATCAACGATTTGCCTCGAATTTTTTCCAACTTACCCTCAGTTAGTATTCAGCTGTTCGCTGATGACATTAAGTTGTATATTTCTTATGATGAACTAGGTGCTCAAATTGCTAAATCCCAACTCTGTTTAGCAATAAATCAATTCGATAGGTATTGCGATACATGGCAGTTGGCAATAGCTGAAAAGAAATGCATTGTTCTATATTTAGGTAATAAAAACCCATGCTCAACCTATTATGTAAGTCCAAATACTCTTTTCACGAAATCAACCTCTGTTAGAGATTTAGGTATTTTAATAGATGATTCCCTGTCTTTCAAATCACAATATGAGCTTTTGTGTCGGAAGGCATTACAAACAGTTTATGCCTTATTCAGAATTATTTCATGTATCACACCAGATATATATGTAAGATGTTACAAATCATATGTTCTACCGATTTGTGAATTTTCTTCATCGGTTTGGTCTCCTCATTTAAAAAATGATATTAGGAAAATAGAGAAGGTCCAGCATATATTTACTAAACTTCTCTATTTTAGATGTAATTTAAACTGCTCTCCTAATATTAGTTATGAGAATCGTTTGAATACTTTAAATTTGACCTCTCTATATTGTAGGAGAATCATTAATGATCTCACTTACGCTTTCAAAATAATCCGAGGTGAAGTTGATCTTAAAGTTAGTACCTTTTATGTGTTCAAACCGTGTAATGGTAGAACATCCGCCTTTAATTTCCACATACCTTTCACAAATAAGAGGTTAACTTTCAATTGTTTTGGAGTAAGAACGTCTAGGTGGATGATTAATTTACCTGCTCAAGTTATGACTTCTCCTAACTCTAATGTGTTCAAAAAGAGGCTCAAGATGCTAAATGTTCTTGAAATTCTCGATCTGCACTTACCTAATCTCTGAGTTGTTCCCTTTTTTTGCTTTCTCTCTCCTTTCTTATTCTAGAAAATCTTTGTTCAGATGTTATTGTCAAGAACAACGCTCACTATTGTATGAGTTATCTTATGTTTTGTCACATCAGTATTGATGTATGAATAAATAAAATAAATAAAAATCACAACTAGCTTTTTCATACAGTTTTCGAACAAGTGGGTAACGAATATTGCGAAATAGTGCATCTCGATAAGAGATCAAACTACGAATATGGGGTGGATAGGCAGAGAAAGACGAGCGAGGGGCCTTCATTGGAACATACAAGGACAGAGCGTGGTGGAGGAATAGTAGGAAGCGAGAGTAAAGGTCATCTACACAAAAGAACATATCGAAAGCAGCTTCCCAATCTATAGAGGACAAGTAATCATTCAAAGCAGAAAAATCAGTTCGAGAATAGTCTGGAACATGTTCGACGTCGATACGGTCCAAGCATATATGTATATTGGTATCGAATCCTAAATGATCACAATACGGAAATGAGGGAATAATACGGGACTCGGAGAAAAGAGAAGGATGAGATGTAACGAACCAGTCAAGTGATCGGTTTTGGCGCGTTGGGAGGCGGCACAGAAACGAGAGGTTGAAGGAGGAAATCAGAGAATGAATTATATTATCGGAAAGACTAACAGGAGGACTCAGGGAATCAGAATTGAATTCGCCCACCAGGAAGAAGGGATGATTAGATGTTGAGAAAAGGTCGGATAGAAAATCACAAAGAACTCTTGTCTGATCGGAACTATAACTGGGTGGACGGTAACACACAACAATTCGTAGAAAACAAATTGAAATAAGAACATCGATGGCTATGACTTCTGTACGAGAGAAATCTATTGCTGGCTTAGTAAAAGAGTATACATCACGAATAACAATGCAAACACCACCGCCTTAGAGTCACGGTCCGTTCTCACAACAACATAAGGGAGATCTCCAACAATTTCACAATCCTTAATCCTACCATGGAGCCAAGTTTCGGACAACGCTACAATATCTGGCTACTCAGCTTCTAGAAAAATTCGGAAGGCTGCTAGTTTATTACATATAGAGCGCATGTTAAAATAGAAGAACTTGAGAGAATTCTTACCCGGACATGATCTTAGTTTGACGGGAAAGAAGATAAAGGTCTAACAGTTTGCAGCCTCGAACGACGAATAGCGTCGGCTTCTGCTCTTGGTATCACTTCTCCATTGTAGACAACGACGTCTTTCCCCTCGGACACTAGTCTTCTTTTCTCTTGCCGAAGCAAGAACTCCTTCTCTCGCATTTCTTTGGTCAGACTTGGCCGAATGAAAATGTTTCTGAAGCGGTTGTCATTCCGAAGTGAAGAGGCACGTGCGAGAAGTTGCCGCTGAAGTGACTTCGCTGGAAGAATGACCTTCAGCGGTCTGGAGGCCGGTCGCCCATTAGAGTTGTGATTGATACCCATCCGAAAATGTGCCAGTCCGTGAACAGCTACGCCAGCTGCGTCGAGTAGCGAGAGAACCAGAGCGTTGTCATGAGCTGTTTGTGAAGAAGGGAGAGCAGTAGGATCCGGATGTTCTGGAGCCTTTTCGATGACAATAGATCGGAGTCTTTTGTCCTCTTCAAATTCGTGCTGGATTAAGTCGACGGTGGGGGACTGAGTGGAATGTATATCTGATAGTTTCTTGATGACAACAGCGCACGTCTTCAGGAGTAGCGAGACGTGAGGAGGCAGGGAAGGCTTCTTTGCTTCTGATTCGGCAGAAATACAGCTGTCGAGTGCTGAAGTCAGGGCAGCAACTCCAGTAGGATCACAATCGTTGGAAGAAGTTTATTCGGCTCGTCTTTTAGGAGGCATTTTGGGCAGTAAGAACACGGAAGAAATCGATACACAGAGCACTATGGACACTCACCGCTCGGTAGAGAGAACTGAGTCAAGAATGAGTTGAGAACGGATCTGGTCATTGTTTTGTAGGTTGCAAGAAGGGTGTTTTTCTGTTGGCCCCATGTTCTTTCTCAGAGGGCACGTAGTATATTCAGTCTTTTGGCCGTTCTCTGTTTAAGGTATTCTGCATGTTGTCGGAAGGTGCCGAGTTGGTCTAAGACGACACCGAGTATTTTGGGTGTTTTAGTTGTCGGCAAAAGGGTTCCATGGATTTCTACCTTGGGTTCTTTTTTACATTCGCCTGTATGGGTTGTGAAAAGAGTGACCGTAGTCTTTTCCTTGGATATGATCATTTTTCGTTGTTCCAATTCTTCTACGAGTTTCGGTAGTAAGTGGTTGATCTGATCTGCACAGGTTTCAATACAGGGCTTGAGAAGAGAATTGATATGTCGTCGGCGTAGGCTGTCATCTGCGTGTTTCCTGTGGGTTGCGGGAGGTTGTTTATGTAGAGATTGAATAAGAGGGGGCTGAGCACTGCTCCTTGTGGGACACCAGATCTGCATGTGAGACGTCGACTGCTTTTTCCTTGGAAATCTACCTTGATTGTACGGCCTCTTAGGAAGCTGGACATCCATCGGACGATGGCTCTTGGCATATTCGTTTCAGTGAGTTTCTTGCAGAGAAGGGATATGTTCACTAAGTCATATGCTGCAGTGAGGTCAAGGGCGACCATGAGAGTGCGGTCCGGGGGTGGTTTCCGATTGAAGCCGTTTGTTATTTTCCCGGTTATTTCCAGGAGTGCGGTAGTAGTCGAGTGCTCATTGCGGAATCCATGTTGCCAGTCAGCGATTTGAAAGCCTTCCGCCAGGAATGGTAATAAGACCCGTTCGATTGTTTTGGCTATAGGTGATAGTATTGATATTGGTCTATAGCCGTTCAGGTTGCTGAAGTCCTTTCCTGGTTTAGGTAACATTATCACTCTTGCATCTTTCCATCTGGATGGGATAATACCTGTTTGCAGCGTGTTATTGAAGAGGATGCAGAGACACTTTCTGAAGTTTTCACCGGCCATTTTGAGTAGTAGAGGGCAGATGCCTTCACTGTCTGGGCATTTGGAACCTTTGGGTTTCTTGATTGCTTCTTCGATCTGTGCCAGGGAAATTTGGGGAGCGTCTGTCCGTTTGAGGCCTTTAATTAGTCGTGTTGTGCTTCTTGCTGATTTGTCGACCTCTTTAGGGGCTTGTTTAGCTAATTTTCTGGCAAAAGCGTTTGAGGCAGATGTTGGGCATAGACTTTTCCCGTCGTGGGTGATGGTCAAGTGCGTCGGTTTTATTGATTTGCCGTCGATAGCCTTTATCGTTTTCCAGAGTTTGTTGCCCGGTTCGTTGTGGCTAATTTCAGATATGTATTTTTCCCAAGCCTTCCTCTTTTCGAGGTTGATGCGGAAGGAGATTTCGGCCATTATTGAGGGGAGTGAGGGGTCCGTAGGATTGTCCCTCCTCATTTGGTCCCGTTCTGTAATCAGCTTCTTCACATCTTCGCTCAAGTGAGGCGTGTATTTTGGCACCTTTCCACGGGGAATGTTGTTCTTCACCGCTTTGGTCAAGGTGGTGGTCAGGAATTTGTGCATCTGAACTGAGTTGCCGGCGAATGGGAAATCCATGAGAATCTTGTTGATGTCCCTTTCGAAGCCTTCCCAATTCGCTTTGTTGTAATTTGTATAACAACGTGCGTTTGAGATGTTGGATGGCTGTGTTTCGACGTCAATCAGGCATGGGAGGTGGTCAGAGTTCATTCTGTTGATTGTTGACCAGTTGCAGTCGATGGCTATGTCGTTCGAGGCGAGAGTGATGTCTGGTGATGCTTTTTGTCTTGTGGGCATCTTTGAGTTGTTGAGACATACAAGATCGCTGTCGTCAATGAAGTCGCATAGTTCATCTCCTCTGCTATCCTCCGTACCTTCACTCCAAACTTTATTGTGTGCGTTGAAGTCTCCACCGACAATGAATGGTTTCTTCTGTGTTAGGAGTCGGTTGAAGTTCGGCGCGTATGTGTTGGGGCAGGACGATCGAGGTGGGATGTAAATGTTGCAGATTCTTATGGTTCCTTGGTCGGTTGGCACGTCCACGCTGAGTGTTTCGGCTGTCTGGTCCGTTGTTGGGGAGGTCACGTTAGCATAGCGAATATTCTCTTTGACTAGTATCGCAAGTCCGCCTCCAAAGTTGGAGCGGTCTTTTCTTATGATCGTGTAACATACGATATTCGGAGATGGAATACTAGCATCCATTTTGGTTTCTTGGATGAGTGCTACGTGAACATTCAACTCATTTAAAAGGTCCTCTAGCTCGGTTAATCGGGCTCTAAGTCCATTAACGTTCCATTGGATTATCCTCAGGTTCGCTACTGTCTGGGCAGTCGGCTGGATCGGGGCTCTCTTACAAATTCTGCATCTCCATTGGGGATTCCAATCATTAAGATTGTTAAGGTTGGAACAGCGGAAATGTACCCATTTCTTACATTTACTACATTGAACACAATTCGAAGGCGCGTTAAGAGAGCATACAGAGCAAGGCCATCTTGGGCCTGGGTTAGTTTCGATACCAGCGATTTGGAGGAGAATTCGGATCAGAGACGCTGGGTCTTTCTGATCCGTGTTAGAAAAATGAGGGTTCGGGGGAAGCCGTCCTCGTTGTCCCTTGCGGGAGATTCCATTGGGAAGATTTGTTTTGGAGGTCCATTGGGTCCGACGCCGTGCAGCGTCGTCCACAGTCGCACCACGAGTAGGTGACCTCCTACGCGACCCTCTCTTATCTCTCCCAGCCATCTGTCTTTAAAATCTTCATCCCCAGCGCCAAATACCACTGATATTCGTCATACAGAAAAATATCAGTGCTCGGATTGGAGCAAAACTATACTTCTTGACAAAAAGAAGAAGAAGTTCCCCACACCAACAACTCTGGATTTGGCAACGGTTCTTGCTGATCTCCAGACCATGCTGATCAGAATCAACAAAAAAATCGTTCAGCTTATGGAAGAAAATGGAAAACTTCATTCGGTCGTCAATGAATTGAAAGTCAAAGTAGATGCACTTTCGGAGCAATGTCCTATTCCAAGTACCAACCCTCAATCATGGATTCCTGTGAAAACAGCCGTCAGAGAAGCATTCCGTGAGCGAGAGAATGACAGTGAACGCAAGAGAAGAGTTTTCCTAAGAAGAGTCCCCGAGGGAGACGATGCTGAAACTGTGTCGAACTTGATTGCTAACTGTAGTGGTGACCAAGCAGTCAATACTTTTCGGATTGGCAAGGAGAGGCATGGAGAAGTGGAGCCGAGACCACTTGTAGTGGTATTCCACTCCCGCGAGAGTGCACTCAATTTCCTGCAGAAGTTCCACATTCATCGTCGAGAGCACTCCACAGCAATCACTGCTCGACCAGACTACAATGCAGCCGATCTGCTAGTCTACAAACAAGCATGGGCGGAAGCCATCCAACGAAACGACAAAGCAGGGAAAAGGATCTTCACTGTGAGGAATTTGCGACTGACACAGCTGCCGACGGAGAGAGAAGACTGGAAGAAAGAAGAACGAACGAGAGACAACATCAAATCCAGACAGAGAGAAGCTCCCATCCTTCTTTGAAAAAGTTTGTTATATTACAAGCAAATGTTCAATCTATCCGTAACAAAATTTCCCCTTTTCTTTGTTCACTAGATCAGCAAAATGTTTCTATAGCTTCAGTATGTGAAACATGGCTCTCTGATATTGTTCCTGACTCGTTTGTTTCTTCTAATAATTATTCCATTATTAGAAATGATCGCAACATCAAAGGCGGAGGTGTTGCTATTTATCTCCATAAAAATGTCATGTTTGCAGAATTTCCCTGTTCTCGAATTCCCTTTCATGAAAAACTAGAAATATTAGCCATTGAAACTTCTATTCCTATTGCTATTCGCTTTGTTTCAATTTATCATGCTAATCACAGTTCGAGTAACTTGGAATTGCTCCAGTGTCTCTCTCAATTCATTTCTTCTTCTTCTCTGCCTTGTATCATGTCCGGGGACTTTAACTGCCCGCATATCGACTGGTACACTCTTTCTCTCAAGACTGCATGCATTCAATGCCGAAACCTTTTGCACTTTGCAATCTCTCACGGCCTTTCTCAATGCGTTTCAAGTCCCACTCGCGGCTCTAATATCTTAGATCTCATGTTTGTTAGTGACTCATCTCTTGTCTCTGATTGTGAAGTAAAAGCAGGCCTAGCTGATCATGCTGACGTCTATCTTTCTTTTTCCCTTTCTTATAATGTTGGAAGAGACAGAAAAATGAGATAGTATATAAAAAAAAAATTGTTTGAGAAAGGTGCAAATGGAATTTTCAAACATATGCGCTCGGTCTATAACAAACAAATCATTTTCCCTTCATTAACACGTCACGATAATTCCTTGGCTATTTCTTCATTAGAGAAAGCTGAAACTTTTTCCGATCAATTTTCTTCAATCTTTGTGAATGATAATAATTGCACTCCTCTCTTTGTGAATAGAACTAACAGTGTTTGTGGAAACATAGATTTTTCCCGATTTTTTGTTGAAAAATTTCTCAAAAACATGGGTGAGACCCTCATGTAGAACAAACAAAAAAATTCGCGGGCCTCTGTTTATTTCATCATAATAAATCTTTATTGCACTGTGAAATAACATCAAGTACATTGCACAATGTAGCTAAGTCACAAGCATGTCACTTTTTCCGGGAAAAGTGAGAAAAAGAAAGCAAAAAAAGAAGAATATTCGTTCTCAAACAGAATTAAGGTAAGAACAGGAAAAGGTCAAACTAAAAACGTTGAAACAAAGTGTGGGGACCCTTATGAAAAAAAAATTCCGCCTTCAGCGGCCGTCTGTACCCTTTTCTTGCACACTAGAAGACCCCTGGCTGTACACCGTTTACCGTGGAGAGGAGCTACAACAAACAAAATGATAGGGGGCTTGCATCATCTTCTGAAGTCTTCTGAAGAAGTTGATACTGCCGACCGAACAGTTCTATCCGGAATCTATCATGGTTTTCGCTGGCATCTGCTCCAAGGGTCGAACTCCCTACTTTTTTGTCAGAAAAGAGGCAAAACTTAATATTCAAGTGTACATCTGGGAGATCCACGAACATCATGTGAAGCCTTGAGTCCTGAGGCACTTCGCGACATGGAACTGGACGTTTTATCAGGACGGCGCTCCTGCTCAAACCAGCAAGAAGACACAAGAGTGGATATCACAAAACTTTTCTTCTTTCATGGCCGCCAAAGAATGACCTGCTTATAGTCCAGATTTTAATCCAATGGACTACTCCATCTGGTCCATCCTGGAGAGTGAATCTTGCGCTAAAACTCTTAACTCGTTGTCCGGTCTGAACACTTCGCTTCAACGAGCATGGGACCGATTTCCCCAGCAGGTTTTGCGGTCCGTGGTGTCTGCCTACCCCCGTCGTCTGGAGGCTGTCATTCACACAAGAGGAGGTCATTTCGAGTGAAAGTTTTATAATATTAACATATGACATATGATAAAATTTGTTGAAAAAAAGGTGGAATTTCGCTTGCATTAAAGGAAAATATGTGGTAAAATCAAATATTTTGATGACCATATAAATTGCAGATGTCTATACTACAAGAAGGTCTCGTTCACGCAGGGAATTTGTACACATGGAGATGCTCTTCACGCGCTGTTCCAATGGTAATTTATTGATTCATAAACCCTTTGTGCGATGTTCAACTATTTATTTATCAACCTTCTGTGCAATGTTTAACTATTTAGATATAAACCTTGACTCGCCTAGATTGTGTGCCTAACACGATTGTGAGAGGGAGACTCGGCGTGGTCCCAATACAAGACAAGATGCGAGAAGGGAGAGTTAGATGGTATGGACATGTGATGCGAAAAGACGCGACCAACATCGCAAGACACGCCCTTGACATGGAAGTACCAGGTGAACGCCCGCGAGGCAAACCGAAGATAAGATATATGGATACGCTCAACCAAGACCTTCTTCGAAGCCGGCTACATCTGGCAACAACAACCAAGACATGCGCCTTGCAAGACTCCACTCGGAAGACGCAACGGACAGATGTTTCTGGAGAGCTAGAAGCCGTACAGCGGACCCTACTCCGACCTCGGATGGCGCGGGACAACGCTAATAAGAAGAAGATATAAACCTTCTGATCAATGTTTAACTATTTAGATATCAACCTTATGTGCAATATTTAACTACTCATATGAACAATAAGAATCAGAAAAAGTTTAAACATGTATTATTCGGTTTAACTAGTTTTTTTATCCATGTTTCTTAGATCTTTCATAATAACAAAGAACTTTTCCAAACAGAACTGTAAATATGAAAATATGAAGACTTGAAAAAATATTGATTGGTTCTTAATTATAGATTCTCAGGTTCGCTCCAATGATCAGCCAAACAGGATGCAGATTAATCAGACTGTCGTTGAAGTTCTGCAGCCTGAAGTAGCGAAGCTGATTTCTCTCTGGAATTTCACAGTTGGTTTTTTTATATTCCGTTTATTACGTTTCTTCTCTCTAATAATAATCTTCCTCGTGCTTGTTCCCGCCTCGTGGCTGGCAGGGTACGCGCTCCACTGAGAGGCAGGACAGACCTATTCTGGTAGAACCAGTGGCTGCCCGCTAGATCACTACTAGAGTGAATAGCAGCAGTGGGGAGAGTCATATTCGTTTTTTTTTCTCTAAAAAGCATTGAAATCGCTTTTCTGAAGCAAAATGTCGCTTTAAACATGATTTTTATTGTTTAAACATTTTTTTGTTTCATTGTTAAACATTTAAACATGACCATCCGCCAAAGAAGCGTGTAGATCAAAAAAACATATGAGGTAGAGAGACCAAGAGTTAGCAGAGAGACCAAGAGTTAGCAGAGAGACCAAGAGTTAGCAGAGAGACCAAGAGTTAGCAGAGAGACCAAGAGTTAGCAGAGAGACCAAGAGTTAGCAGAGAGACCAAGAGTTAGCAGAGAGACCAAGAGTTTGTGTAAAAATCAAAGAACGCATACGAACAGCGAGTTTCTATCACCAGCCTTTTTTGAAATGCGCATAGATTTGCAAATGTAGTTTACTCGCATTGAGGGTTAGAAAAACAACCAAGCTTCAACCTTGATGAATTGGACAATCAGAGAAACACCCGGTTATTCGAGAAAAAGACCTAAAAACAATAAGGCGCGAGCAAGTATTGACAATCTTACATATATTGACCAATCTTTTTTCTTTCTATGCACTTATCTTCCCTTTCGCATTACATTATTACAGGCCTTCGCTAGAATGAGCAATTTTCTGACAAGGCAAGGTTATAGACTGTTTCTCTGTCCGAACTGCAATTGGAATCTATGCGCAAATCTATGCGCTGTCCAATAAAAAACATAGTGATACGTTGGTATGCATTCTCGATTTCTCATCGCACACATAAGGTCTCTCCAAAGTCTGTTATTCCTTCATAATTAGTGTTCTTGATATATATATATTTACGCGGATGGTAAGCAGGGGTTAAATGGTTACCGGACCAGCTATTCTGGCGCATACATCTTCGCGCCAAAAATGATCTACATTCTCTTCGCCTTTCGTTCTATTTTACTTTTCCTCTACTTCTCTTTCGACTCTTTTTGGCTTCCCTCATCCCTTTTTCCATCTCTTTCGGCGTGTATAAAAAAGCATCAGACTGGTTTGATTTAACGCCTTGTGGTAAGAAAAAGAGGTCGCCTGATAGGTGACATATGTAAACTTAGTGGAATGATGAAAAAGCCCTCTCGAAAATAAGTATTCGGAAATCATTGAGACGTTTTTGAATTTTGGAACATTATTGAGAGTCTTTGAGGTGAATGCAACTTCGAGGTTCCGAGAGGAAGTCCGCCGGTTATGCCACGTCGAGAAAAGGAAAGACTTCGTCTCAGAGGTTATCACTTGTCATTATTATAACTAATATTTTTGTTATTATTCTCACTATTCTCTCATTTTTGTCTCAAGACTGTCGAGATTCACTCGATTTTCCTCATTATAGCCGCCATTTCCTCCCTCCTCAAAAAGCGATCTTTTTTGTTATCCGTACAGGAGTTTCTGAAGACACAGTAAACTCCAGTTAACACTGACGATGCTGCTATAGTATTCCTCAATTTTCTGTTAAGAGTGTATGGATTTTTTAAAATTTGTTCTTAAATTTAAGACTGAATGTCTTTGAAAGCAGGCGTATTACCTGATTCTGGCAAAGATGTTAAACATGTTCGTCGTCCTAGATGATCTCAAAAACATGAAGGCTTCCATCAAGAACGACTGCTCTACATATCGAAGGTTTCATACACTACTTTTAGACGAATCATCTTATCCCCTGGTTCCTATTCTAATTGGTAAAAAGAATTTTTCCGCATTTGGCGGACTTCTGAACCTTTTTCTTGCACACTAAAAACCCTGTGCTTGGTGCGTACGAAGATCCCTTCGACCGGTTCCATTTAATTCAGTGCAAGCATTAAATAAGAACGGTCAAAATAATGTTTGTACGCACCGAGCGAATTGAAAACTTATGAAAAAAGGCTAATAACAATGAAAAGGGACGTAGAGTAAAAGTGAAATAGAACGGAAGGAAAAGAGAATGTAGATCATTTTTAGCACGAACATGTGTGCTTCAACAGAGCTAGTCCGGTTCCTATTGAAACCCTGATTCCGTGTACTGTAATCCGTAGTCCAGTTATGTAATAAGGGGCTGATCATAGAGCTGCGCAAGCGCTGCAAGCAGTGGAGAGCATGGGAGACCTGCACAGCCTGGGCTTCTACATTGCGACACAGAACAACATCAAGGACAACATAAAGAGTGATATCGTTCAGGTTCCTCTTCCAGTGGTCATTTTTCAGGCTTTACATTCTTATTTGTAGAAAAAGTTTATCGCACTCACAAATAAATAACCTTTTTTCCAAGTGAAAGTTTCTTGATATCGTAGAAGTGAAATTAAGCGGAAAACAAGAAAATGAGCTCAGAAATCGGAAGAATTTGCTTATTTCTTGTGAAATTTATGTTTTTTTTCTTTCTTTTCTCAAAAAGCCTTAAAAAAAACCGTGAGAATACCACGAACTGCCAGATCGAAGGGTACGAGGACCTCATCGTGGACATAATCAATACGTGCGCGGACTGGTACGAAAAGAGACTGTACTTGAGTCCTGCAGAGAAGCACATGTACATCAAAGTGAGGCTTTTAGCTTCCGAGAACCATTCTTGACCATGAGGAATTAAAATTTTGTAATACATCTTTGTTTTCTAGTCTTTCTTAGCAATCGATCGGGTCAATGCGGTCGTCTGATCAAACAACTACATCAACCTGTTGTATTTCAAAATTAGATTACTTGGACATCTCTAGTGAATATATTATTACAAACGAAGACGTTATGGTTGAATTCTCACTTGGAATCATGCAAAATTAATGCTTAGAAAAATTGTGATTAGTATTAATTGCTTTAGAAGAGATTCAAAATTTGAAGAGGTTGTGTAAATGTTGAATTACTTCAGGATCTGGTATACTAAAATTCAACATGGAAAAAATAGTTATATGCTTGAAATGGTGGTATTATAAATATTTAGGATACTTTAAGGTGATGGCCTTTTGTGTGTCTATTCTGGACACTGCAGGGCCAATGCTAGCGAAGCTGGATCAGAAGAAACGGATATCTATAAGCAGATTAGACAAGATATTCAAGGTGAGGCCAGGATTCTCTCTCTCTCTCTCTCTCTCTCTCTCTCTCTCTCTCTCTCTTTCTCTCTCTCTCTCTCTCTCTCTCTCTCCCTGTTCAAAATTGAAGTCTACATGTAAAGACTTGAACTCCGAATAGGGATACTGAAAACCCACAATTGGACGGAGTGGGGCGGGGAATAGAATGATGAGAAGCTGGGCGAAACAGGTTGAAGAGTTGGGAGATGTACGAGAATGGATGCGAGTGAATTTTTTACCTGCTGGTTTTGTTATGTATGAAGAACTTTATTTGGAAGCTTAACATACCTAAGCCTAACTTAGGCTTAGAATCTCAGAGCTCTTACTTATCAACTATGAGGCTTAAGACAAACTTTCGATAAAAAACTTATCAACCAAAAATTTAGAATGTTTTGCTCCGGATGAAAAATTGTTTATCGTCAAATGTATTTGTTGAAGTCGGTGGAAGTGGTCCCTTTATACGGAGACATGCAGATTCAACCCTTCTCCTTCATAAGAAGATCCGCCTCATATGACCACAAATTGTGGCCTCTTTCGCATAATGAAAGTAAGTGACTTTTACGAATTGTTAGATGGAGAGCATGTTTGTTATAGTGGATTGCTTACTTTCATCCTGCTTGCTCAGAATCTTGGCATGATTCGTCCTATCTAAGTTTGAAACATTGAAAATATTATCACTGAGTAGAATACATTGTATTTTATCATTTCTTTTTGAAGCTTAATAGCTGCGGGAAAGAATCATTATTAACTTGTACAGCGTCATATAAGAAACAGGTTTAAGGTGATCATTGTCATGTCAATATCGTGGAGAGAATCAAGTCTATCAGGGCGGAACATGAATCATTCATGCTGCACTTAGCACGAGTTAACAATGAGGTGAGGAAGAATTGTGAAGAATATACCGTACATCGTTTGGTGTATCTGCAAAGTACTGTATGTTCAAAAAGCTAAAGTTTGCAGGTGACTTTATCGGATCGAGCGCCAACGACTCAATTCGACTCTCAGTCAACACAACTGACATCACTGGCTTTGTCTGGTCAGTTTAGCACTTGATATGACTTTTTCGAGAAAGATGATGTGTCATTGACATTAGGAGATGACAGTGGAGATGTCATTGACATTAGGAGATGATAGTGGTGTTGAATTTCCAACAAAATGTTGATTGGAAGTCAGAAATCACTGGAAAAAAACGAATGAAAAGCTAGAAGAAAAAAGTGGGAAGATCACTGAAGCCGCTAAAGATAAGGTCGAGAATGTCTGGTATCATTTTATTGCTCGAGTTTAATGAAGTGTGAGGATTTTAACGTAGCTTTCCACTCTTCCTCCTCAATACCTTTGCACCTAATGCATCACGTGGACGTACCAAATTTTACCTCTTCGTTCTTCTCTACGATTTACTTTCTTGTAAGCCTTTTACATCACGTGAACAAGTTTAGGTTTCCTCCGAGTGTAATAGCACGATATTTGAGAATTTGAAGGAATTTGTAGGCTGGGTTTAAATGGTCACCGGACCAGCTATGTTGGCGCAAACATGTTCGCGCCGAGAATGATCTACATTCTCTTCTCCTTCCGTTCTGTTTAACTTTTTCTCTACTTCTCTTTTAACTTTTTTTACTTTTTCACATCCCTTATCCAACTCGATTGGCGCGTACAAACATGCCTTAGACCGGCCTCATTTAACGCCTGTTTGTAGGGGTGCAATTACTGTGTGGCTGGACATCGGATGTTGTCGAGACGATTAGTTGGAAGTTGCTGCATCCGACCAATCACAGGTTCACAACGCTTGTAGCTTGTCGCATTAGTTTTGACGTGTTCCAAGACCTGTTTAGTTTCCTCACTATCCTCGGGGTACGGATCAGCACTGCGGTGTTAGAAACTTTTTATTGTTCTATTCTCTCTCAACATGTTGCTTTTTTCTCCAGAGTCGACTCTCTATAATTATGAATAACGGCTTTTTACTTCCGTTGCAAGAGTATTTGAAATTAAGCCTCAGCATTTACAGGGTGTGTAAAAAGTACTGCAATAAAGTTTGACCAAGCGGACACTCAAATTGAACTGTACTGTACCTCATGTTGAGGTGTTCTAATTTTTTCCAATGTTTTCTGCGTATTGTGTTTTTTTTCTCGTTACATTTTTCGTTACAATCCGTTCACTTCGAAGGGTATGGTGGCCGCGAACAAAATGCGCACCGCGATCATCGCCATGCACACACAAAACCGGGCTCCCGCAGACATCGCTCGTCTTCTGAAAATGCACCGATCAACTGTTCATCGGGCCATTCCACGTTACGCGGAGGTCGGAGGCACTGAGGACCGTCATCGGAAAGGACGCCCTGCGAAGGTAATTGGCCGAAAATACGTGAAGAAGATGGAGACCGCATCGTCCGGGATCCGAAGAGAAGCATGCCAAAAATGGGCCGTGAACTCCAGATTTCGGAGGGATCAGTGAGGAACATCGTTCACAAAGTGCTCGAAATGTAGTCGTCTCGTAGCAGGAAACGTGCGCTGCTCAGCGTCCAAAATAAAGCTGCGAGAACGGAGAAAGCGCGCGCATTGTTGGCACGAGCGCGCAATGGTGAGATGCACTGCACCATTTTCTGCGACGAGAAGCCTTTCACCGTTGAATCTGCCTTCAACAGCCATTATGTGCTCTTATTGGCTAAGACACCTACGCTGGCAGACCTTGGAGGCAGAATCGTGAACCGGACACAACATCCAGCGCAGGTGATGGTCTGGGGAGCGATCTGCTCCAGCGGCAAAAGTCCACTCGTCTTCATCGAGCCCCACGTCAAGGTCGACCATCAGGTCTACCTGAAAACCATCCTCCAAGATACTCTGAAACCCTGGGCAGTTGCCCACTTCAACGGAGTCCACTACGTCTTCCAGCAGGACGGAGCCCCTTCACACACTGCCAAAACCGTTCAAGACTGGTGCAAACTCTCGCTACCCGTCTTCATCGCAAAGGAAGAATGGCCCGCGTCGTCAACCGATCTGAACCCGCTAGATTACGCGATCTGAAGCGAAATGCAGGCAAACTGTGTGCTACCGCCCACCGAAGTTTGGATTCCCTCAAAGCCGATCTCAAGAAGTACTGGGACTCTCTCTCTCTCTCCGCAGTACTTGCGCGCATACGTCGATCAGTATCAAGGCAGACTTCGTGCTGTGATTCGTGAACATGGGGGCCGATTTGAATGAATTTTATACAAATCGTACATACCGGTGCTATGAATAAAACCTGTTAATTTCCATATCAAAGCTATTATGAAAACCAAGATATGAATCAATATCCGTGTTGCAATACGTTTTACGCACCCTGTACAAGGCGAGAAAAAAATATTTGGATTAAGGTCGAATCCGGAATGTCCAGAAGATGCTGAAGAGTATGCAAGAGCAACGAAGTTTGTCATTCTTAATGCTTTTTATTGTTCAATAATTAAAAATACATTTGATACCAGAAAACTCAAAAAAATCCGTGAAGGATGTGTTTATTCCGGAAAAGTAATATCAAACTCTTTTATTACTTTATAAAATAATAATAATAATAATGATCTTTATAATAATTAGATATTTTAAAATTGTATCAGATTCATTCCATGAAAAACTAAATTAAGGTTTAATGTTCAATTATTCATTCTACTTCATTCTGCTACAGAAAATGGTAGATGTTCACTCATTTCAGATACAACTACTCCCCGCTAGAGAAAAGTGCACTCGTTGAGGTAATAATTAAAAAATCTTTTTTTCCCATATTTTTTTGTCCTTTCTGGGGGAACAGGGTGGTCCAAACCAATGCTGGTTTTCTTCGAAGCTGGGTATCTTTAATGCTAAGTGTTTCCAAAACTAGGTTTCTCAAGCGCGGTTTCTCACTCGCAGGCGATTCTATCTTGTGACTTGGGCATTGAGATAGTTTCTTGATAGACTGGTTTGTCACACAAAAATCCGAGTAGATAATTGATCCGAAAGTCCGCTTTTACGACTTGTTGAAATAATAATAATTATAACTATTATTTTTATTATTATTTATTGAATAGTTCACCTGAAGTTTTTCAGACGATATCGTTGATCAAAACTGTGCAAGCCTATCTCTCGAAAGTAGAGTCAACACTTTCAAATGCAATCAGAAGGTCACCCTTTATTCTTCTCCTTTTGCAATGAACTCCCTTATAGAACGAAAGGGTTTTATTTGCTCGTAGATTTATTCGCCAACCAAAAAGGTATCTAATGAAATTTTTTACCTGTATTGAGATAATTTATTTAAGGATTCAAATTTTGAAAATATGTATATATTTGTCATAACTTAATTCCAGATAAAAATACATTGTTGTAATTGTCTTTTAGTTGCAGTATGCGTTGGTAGTTCACGAGGTAAAGTGTCGCTTAGCAAAAGTCGCCAGTTCGACTTGCATTGAGCGCACGATTTTTGCACGAGGTTGTTTTACTTTTACTCGAAACACACTGGCAACAGTGGCCATTCGTGACTCTACAGCCTTAAGAGCCTGTCACGGATGGAGCCGGATCATCCAGTCCAGAATCGAGCGCGACCTCAGGTGGCGGATAGAGGGATGCCTCCCTACGAATTATTCGTGCTGGGAGGTAGCGGGAGAAATCCCGCCGCGGACCAAAACTGGGTAGTATAGCTCGTCAAAGGAGGGTGATGCCGGACCGGCTTGGGCATGCCACCGGACAAAACATCAGCCGATACTCCGATATACTTTTCAATGGCGAGTCGAGGCGCCAGTCAAATAGCCTCTTGCCTATCTCCGGTCAACGACAGGCGAGACGTCTCTACTCCCACCCAAAACGATGCTAGGCCGGCTTGACCACCCACTCACAAGGCCTATAGCATGAACAGGTTGCTACAACGATGTCCGCCTTCACAAGGTGCAGCATGACAGTCTCAGGACTGCAAAGGACATCAAAACCCTTCTCCGGACGCATCTTGTCCGAAGAACACGAGAACTTCTCTCATTAAAGAGAGTGTTCATAACCAAGTCTTCGATGCGGGATGCTTGCCGGCAACAACAACAACAAAAAAGTTCGACTTGCATTGAGCGCACGATTTTTGCACGAGGTTGTTTTACTTAAGTCCAGAATTGAAAATGGGAATCAAAAAAAGGAGCGAGTTTTGTAGTGCGTCATGCTGTTTCTTCCTAATCGCAGATACATATAAATATGTATGTGAAGACCTCTAATCATGAGGGAACGACAGGCCTTCGAGAGAGAAGAGAGTGCGAGAGCGGTTGATGTAAAAGAGAGGATGCATACGAACAGAGCGTTTGTATCTCTAGCCTTTTTGATATTTCATACGCAGTGCGGGTTAGAGAAACACACTGTAGTGCGTATGAAAAAAAGGAAACTTTAGTCAACCCTCAGGGAAAATGAAGACCAGAAGGCAAGTAAAACATGGTTCAGTTTCTTAGCTTACGAAAACATAGACATGAAAAGAAAGTGAGAAAATCCGCTTCAGGCATGTATACCACGACCTCCAGAAGTTCGTCCAAAACGACCTGAGTGACCCGCTTCATAAAGCAGTGAAGGCGAAAAAGGACATCCTCACTAGGTTTGTTCGAAATGGTCACAAAGCCGGGTAGGTATTGAATATATCGGAGAAGCCGGGTAGGTATTGAATATATCGGAGAAGCCGGGTAGGTATTGAATATAGAGAGAGTCCGATTCGTGTTCCTCCATACCAACAACGACGATATTCTTGGCCTTCTCTTCAATAACATCTTTGTCTTCGAGTAGGCAGCGTCTGACTGCCTCATATGCAACAGCGTCTGGAGACAAAGTGAAATGAGTAGATTGGGCTGCTGATGAAACGGCAAACTTTTCTTGAGTGAGAGACTCAATCTGCTTGTTTTGAGCCTCAATGGTTCGCGCTTGAGTTGCTATCGTGTCTGCTTGTAAACGGATGGTTTCCAGAAGAGAGGCGATTTCAATGTTGGCAGAAGAGGACATGTTTGGACAGGAATAGGATATAGGGCACTGGGTGAAGAAATCAATATCAGAGCTCTCGATAAACGCACTGCTCACTGTGAGAGAAAAGTGCGAGGGTTGGTATTGAATATAGAGAGAGAAGCCGGGTAGGTATTGAATATAGAGAGAGAAGTCGGGTAGGTATTGAATATAGAGAGAGAAGCCGGGTAGGTATTGAATATATCGGAGAAGCCGGGTAGGTATTGAATATAGAGAGAGAAGCCGGGTTGGTATTGAATATAGAGAGAGAAGCCGGGTAGGTATTGAATATATCGGAGAAGCCGGGTAGGTATTGAATATAGAGAGAGAAGCCGGGTTGGTATTGAATATAGAGAGAGAAGCCGGGTAGGTATTGAATATAGAGAGAGAAGCCGGGTAGGTATTGAATATATCGGAGAAGCCGGGTAGGTATTGAATATATCGGAGAAGCCGGGTAGGTATTGAATATAGAGAGAGAAGCCGGGTTGGTATTGAATATAGAGAGAGAAGCCGGGTAGGTATTGAATATAGAGAGAGAAGCCGGGTAGGTATTGAATATAGAGAGAGAAGCCGGGTAGGTGTTGAATATATCGGAGAAGCCGGGTAGGTATTGAATATAGAGAGAGAAGCCGGGTTGGTATTGAATATATAGAGAGAAGCCGGGTAGGTATTGAATATAGAGAGAGAAGCCGGGTAGGTATTGAATATAGAGAGAGAAGCCGGGTAGGTATTGAATATATCGGAGAAGCCGGGTAGGTATTGAATATAGAGAGAGAAGCCGGGTTGGTATTGAATATAGAGAGAGAAGCCGGGTAGGTATTGCATATAGAGAGAGAAGCCGGGTAGGTATTGAATATAGAGAGAGAAGCCGGGTAGGTATTGAATATATCGGAGAAGCCGGGTAGGTATTGAATATAGAGAGAGAAGCCGGGTTGGTATTGAATATAGAGAGAGAAGCCGGGTAGGTATTGAATATAGAGAGAGAAGCCGGGTAGGTATTGAATATATCGGAGAAGCCGGGTAGGTATTGAATATAGAGAGAGAAGCCGGGTTGGTATTGAATATAGAGAGAGAAGCCGGGTAGGTATTGAATATATCGGAGAAGCCGGGTAGGTATTGAATATAGAGAGAGAAGCCGGGTTGGTATTGAATATAGAGAGAGAAGCCGGGTAGGTATTGAATATAGAGAGAGAAGCCGGGTAGGTATTGAATATAGAGAGAGAAGCCGGGTAGGTATTGAATATAGAGAGAGAAGCCGGGTAGGTATTGAATATAGAGAGAGAAGCCGGGTAGGTATTGAATATATCGGAGAAGCCGGGTAGGTATTGAATATAGAGAGAGAAGCCGGATTGGTATTGAATATAGAGAGAGAAGCCGGGTAGGTATTAAATATATCGGAGAAGCCGGGTAGGTATCAAATATAGAGAGAGAAGCCGGGTTGGTATTGAATATAGAGAGAGAAGCCGGGTAGGTACTGAATATAGAGAGAGAAGCCGGGTAGGTATTGAATATAGAGAGAGAAGCCGGGTTGGTATTGAATATAGAGAGAGAAGCCGGGTAGGTATTTAATATATCGGAGAAGCCGGGTAGGTATTGAATATAGAGAGAGAAGCCGGGTTGGTATTGAATATAGAGAGAGAAGCCGGGTAGGTATTGAATATAGAGAGAGAAGCCGGGTAGGTATTGAATATAGAGAGAGAAGCCGGGTAGGTATTGAATATATCGGAGAAGCCGGGTAGGTATTGAATATAGAGAGAGAAGCCGGGTTGGTATTGAATATAGAGAGAGAAGCCGGGTAGGTATTGAATATATCGGAGAAGCCGGGTAGGTATTGAATATAGAGAGAGAAGCCGGGTTGGTATTGAATATAGAGAGAGAAGCCGGGTAGGTATTGAATATAGAGAGAGAAGCCGGGTAGGTATTGAATATAGAGAGAGAAGCCGGGTAGGTATTGAATATATCGGAGAAGCCGGGTAGGTATTGAATATATCGGAGAAGCCGGGTAGGTATTGAATATATCGGAGAAGCCGGGTAGGTATTGAATATATCGGAGGAGAAAGTTACTAATACATTTCTGGTAATTCGGTAGAAATAATGGATAATAACAAGTATAATGGATAAAAACAACTATAAGTTGAAAAATTTCAAAATGTTTTTGCTTTCTACTATCGATGCAAAAACTTTTTTTCAGTTGCCTATTGTTATCGGTTTCTGTTATGAGTTCGCTCTGATCTAGAATCGATGCAAATTTCATTATTACAGTATCCTGCAATCGGTGCGAGATTGTTGTGTGGATTCTCTGTCAGCAGCCAATTCAGATCCCCGTTCTAGCACTGAGAAGGTTAGGGTCATTACTCAGGGTCATTTATTATTTGAGCATTTTCTATGTACTGCTGTAAATAAGGGTATACCCTACTCCTTGTTGATTTCAAGCAACGGATTTTTATACAGAGTAGAGGAGCGGATTGTTCTCAGAAACTTGTGCAAAATTGGTGGTGTCATGGGAACCAAACACGTGACCTTTCGCATTCCGGGCGAATGCACTTCCCACTGACCTACACACGCACACATCAAAATGCCCATTTTAAGGCATTTAAGGCAACATTGCCTAACTATAAACTTCTTTCCGGTGGTTAGAACTAGCAGAATTCTATTCTTCACAGGATGCAGAAATTACTTCTTTGGTTGAAATTGAACATGGTTCAAATCCTTTTTGAAAGTTCAGTTTGTGAGAATAAAAGTTCTTAGGTAGTCAAGAAAAAGACGAAAACGGACTCTTCATCTCTCGGTGATCTTCGTATGATTCGCCGGCCGGTGCCACCGGCTCCTGGCACGACTCAGGTATTACTGTAGTAAATGGTTTTTTTTTTTGTTTTAAAACAAACTTAACAACATAATTTTTGGGCAGCAGTTGAGATAGTTTTTTTCCTAATTGCTGCATTCTCAAACAGTATTTCGGTAGGAGTAAAATGGTTTCAGTTGTATGTAGCGAGGACTCAGGTAGAGGCGCTGATCTCTCTTGAAGGAGTAAAATGGTTTCATTTGTATGTAGCGAGGACTCAGGTAGAGGCGCTGATCTCTCTTGAAGGAGTAAAATGGTTTCAGTTGTATGTAGCGAGGACTCAGGTAGAGGCGCTGATCTATCTTGAAGGAGTAAAATGGTTTCATTTGTATGTAGCGAGGACTCAGGTAGAGGCGCTGATCTCTCTTGAAGGAGTAAAATGGTTTCAGTTGTATGTAGCGAGGACTCAGGTAGAGGCGCTGATCTCTCTTGAAGGAGTAAAATGGTTTCAGTTGTATGTAGCGAGGACTCAGGTAGAGGCGCTGATTTCTCTTGAAGGAGTAAAATGGTTGTTGTTGTTGTAGATTGCCCGCCGTAGGTCTCCGGCTGGGTAGACGAGGTCTTCTTTGACATGGCTCAGAACAATAACCTTACTTACATCATTTATCTAATTACATTTATTTCTCTTTCTCTCTCGGGGTTTATTTTTATTTATTTTTTTCCCCTTCGTTTTTTTTATTCATTTTTTTTTATTTATTTTTTTTTTTGAGAGAGAGAGAGAAAGGAATCACTGGTATAAGAACTTAACAACAGACGTCGGGCTATTCCACAAATCTATACTTCTTAAAATTGTGTGGTCACAGCGACACGAGAATAAATGACTAGTTGTATGTGGCTCTTCTAAACATTTTGGGCAAAGAGGGGATTGGGCAGCTCCTATTCTGTGTAGGTAGCTGTTAAGGGAACTTGTATAGCCACTACGTAGTTGCGATAATGTAATTTGTTGTTCCCTGGTAAGTTGATTTATGGATTCTGGGAGGTTTCTTACCTAGAACTGGGTTAGGGGAACAGGAGCTAATGAAATTTCTAACAGTCTCAGTATGTATTCTTTTCAGTGCGGCTTTCTGATCACTGTCTACTAACATCATTTCTAGGTCCTTGGCATGTTTACGAATAGTTCTAGGTGGTTTGGGTTCCATGCATCGACGATGGGAGGGGTGGTTTGGGAGGAGTCTTGCTCTTGCAACGAATTGCTTGGTAAGCATCGTGTTGTGCTCCTTTATGGGTAACATTTCGCTTTCTAGAGCTAAGTGCTCTGTGCCGGCCATTGCTAGGTTTCCTGTTGCTATCCGTATTGCTTTATTTTGGTTTGCCTGTAGTTTTTTCCAGTTCGTCTCGGCCAATTGAGGGGAGTAAATTGGTGCGGCGTAGTTGAGAATGGATCTGGTCATTGTTTTGTAGGTTGCAAGAAGGGTGTTTTTCTGTTGGCCCCATGTTCTTCCTCCGAGGGCACGTAGTATATTCAGTCTTTTGGCCGTTCTCTGTTTAAGGTATTCTGCATGTTGTCGGAAGGTGCCGAGTTGGTCTAAGACGACACCGAGTATTTTGGGTGTTTTAGTTGTCGGCAAAAGGGTTCCATGGATTTCTATCTTGGGTTCTTTTTTAAATTCGCCTGTATGGGTTGTGAAAAGAGTGACCGTAGTCTTTTCCTTGGATATGATCATTTTTCGTTGTTCCAATTCTTCTACGAGTTTCGGTAGGAAGTGGTTGATCTGATCTTCACAGGTTTCAATACAGGGGCTTGAGGAGAGAATTGATATGTCGTCGGCGTAGGCTGTCATCTGTGTGTTTTCTGTGGGTTGCGGGAGGTTGTTTATGTAGAGATTGAATAAGAGGGGGCTGAGCACTGCTCCTTGTGGGACACCAGATCTGCATGTGAGACGTCGACTGCTTTTTCCTTAAAAATCTACCTTGATTGTACGGCCTCTTAGGTAGCTGGACATCCATCGGACGATGGCTCTTGGCATATTCGTTTCAGTGAGTTTCTTGCAGAGAAGGGATATGTTCACTAAGTCATATGCTGCAGTGAGGTCAAGGGCGACCATGAGAGTGCGGTCCGGGGGTGGTTTCCGATTGAAGCCGTTTGTTATTTTCCCGGTTATTTCCAGGAGTGCGGTAGTGGTCGAGTGCTCTTTGCGGAATCCATGCTGCCAGTCAGCGATTTGAAAGCCTTCCGCCAGGAATGGTAATAAGACCCGTTCGAATGTCTTGGCTATAGGTGATAATATTGATATTGGTCTATAGCCGTTCAGGTTGCTCGAGTCCTTTCCTGGTTTAGGTAATATTATCACTCTTGCATCTTTCCATCTGGACGGGATAATACCGGTTTGCAGCGTGTCGTTGAAGAGGATGCAGAGGCACTTTCTGAAGTTTTCACCGGCCATTTTGAGTAGTAGAGGGCAGATGCCTTCACTGTCTGGGCATTTGGAACCTTTGGTTTTCTTGATGGCTTCTTCGATCTGTGCCAGGGAAATTTGGGGAGCGTCTGTCCGTTTGAGGCCTTTTATTAGTCGCGTTGTGCTTCTTGCTGATTTGTCGACCTCTTTAGGGGCTTGTTTGGCTAATTTTCTAGCAAAAGCGTTTGAGGCTGATGTTGGGCATAGACTTTTCCCTTCGTGGATGATGGTCAGGTGCGTCGGTTTTATTGATTTGCCGTCGATAGCCTTTATCGTTTTCCAGAGTTTGTTGCCCGGTTCGTTGTGGTTTATTTCAGATATGTATTTTTCCCAAGCCTTCCTCTTTTCGAGGTTGATGCGGAAGGAGATTTCGGCCATTATTGAGGGGAGTGAGGGGTCCGTAGGATTCTCCCTTCTTATTTGGTCCCGTTCTGAAATCAGTTTCTTCACATCTTCGCTCAAGTGAGGCGTGTATTTTGGCACCTTTCCACGGGGAATGTTGTTTTTCGCCGCTTTGGTCAAGGTGGCGGTCAGGAATTTATGCATGTGAATTGAGTTGCCGGTGAATGGGAAATCCATGAGAATCTTGTTGATATCCCTTTCGAAGCCATTCCAGTTCGCTTTGTTATAGTTTGTATAACAACGTTCGTTTGAGATGCTGGATGGCTGTGTTTCGACGTCAATCAGGCATGGGAGGTGGTCAGAGTTCATTTTGTTGATTGTTGACCAGTTGCAGTCGATGGCTATGTCGTTCGAGGCGAAAGTGATGTCTGGTGATGCTTTTTGTCTTGTGGGCATCTTTGAGTTGTTGAGACATACAAGATCGCTGTCGTCAATGAAGTCACATAGTTCATCTCCTCTGTTATCCTCCGTACCTTCACTCCAAACTTTATTGTGTGCGTTGAAGTCTCCGCCGACAATGAGAGGTTTCTTCTGTGTTAGGAGTCGGCTGAAGTTCGGCGCGTATGAGTTGGGGCAGGACGATCGAGGTGGGATGTATATGTTGCAGATTCTTATGGTTCCTTGGTCAGTTGGCACGTCCACGCTGAGTGTTTCGGCTGTCTGGTCCGTCGCTGGGGAAGTCACGTTAGCATAGCGTATATTCTCTTTGACTAGTATCGCAAGGCCACCTCCGGAGTTGGAGCGGTCTTTTCTTATGATCGTGTATCCTACGATATTGGGAGATGGAATACTAGCATCCACTTTGGTTTCTTGGATGAGTGCTACGTGAACATTCAACTCATGTAAAAGGTCCTCTAGCTCGGTTAATCGGGCTCTCAGTGCATTAGCGTTCCATTGGATTATCCTCAGGTTAGCTACCGTCTGGGAGGCAGTCTGCTGGATCGGGGCTCTCTCACAAATTCTACATCTCCATTGGGGGTTCAATTCAATTCAATTCAATTCATTTATTCCATGCAAGAACAACAACTTGTAATACAATTATGAATGGTAGTTCCAATTAGCATGGACGCGTAGGATAGGGAAACAAAGAAAAAAAAACAATCATTCATTCAAAAGTGCTGAATGGCATTCAACTAAGAAAAAAAATGATATGAAATAGCGTCTATAGTTATTTATAATCAGAAGATTGTGTCCTATACATATGTATGTAAATACAAATAATCGTCAATCTGTTACACTCGGACAAGGAAGCACAACTTCAAATGGAATTTTTTTTAGTCTTGTCGCAAAACTTGAAGAACTTTCGATTACAACGATATCTTCCGGAAGGGAGTTCCATATTGCTATTGATCTAGAGACAAACGTAGATAACCTAGCCGGGTAAACGATAGGCAGACGAATTCTGAGAGAGTGCGCTTGTCTTGTATTATACTTGGGGGGAGATAAAATGTATAGAAAGGAAAAATCGAGAGAGCATTTGTTATGTAAACATTTGTGCAAAAAACATAGATCTCTGAATGCTCGACGATATTCTAATGACTCAGTTTTGAGCAGTTTCAATCTCTGAGAATAAGGCAGGCTTACATTACCACATCTATATAACAGCCTTCTAGTAAAATTACGTTGTACATATTCTAAATCATTGATGAGGTATTTCGTGGTAGGGGACCAAATTTCAGTCCCGTATTCGAGAATCGGTCTAACGTATACATTAAAAGCAAGCATGAGCATTTCGCATGATTTGGTCTTGAAAGCCTTCAGAATAAGGTTTGCAGTAGAAGAGGCTTTTTTACAAATCTTCTCAATATGAGAATTGAAACGGAAATCATGAGTTAACAAAATCCCTAAATCTTTAACCTGGTTGGTAACAATCAATGGAATATGGTTGATAGAGTAGGGGTGAAACACCGATTGCTTGCCTATATGAAGAACAGTACATTTAGAAGTTGATAGAGTAAGGTTCCACTGAGTGCACCACTCAAATATATTGTTGACTGCTGTTTGTAAGTCATCTGAATATAAGGGTACTTGAGCTAGCAGCTTAACATCATCGGCAAAAATACTGAAGCGAATAGTAGCAGGGATAACTTTCTTGATGTCGTCAATGAACAGTAAAAACAACAACGGGCCTATTGAAGAACCTTGAGGAACACCACTTAAAACTGAAGCTGGAACTGAGTTGATACCATCGATGATCACTGATTGTTTACGAGAGTTGAGGAAAGAAGAGATAAATTTAAGTGCTGGCCCTACAATACCAAGTGAATTCAATTTAAACAATAGAAATCGAATATCTACAGAATCAAAATCTTTTGAGATGTCTAGGAAAATTACATCAATATCAATACTTGAACTCAGAGAGTGGGTTATGAAGGAATATGATTCGGCTAAAGAAGTGATTGTCGATCGATTAGGTCGAAAACCGGCTTGAAAAGGGGAGAGCAATGAACGCTCTTCAAGATACTTTGAAATAGAATTAACAATAACTTTTTCCATTACTTTAGAAATCGAGCAGGTTAAAGAAATGGGTCTGTAATTTGATAAGATAGGAGGTCCTTTGTTTTTGAGCAGAGGCTTTACAATAGCAAACTTCCACATATCGGGTACGATTCCAGTCATTAAACAGTTGTTGAATAAAATACGCAGAGGTTTCAACAACGCAAATTTACATTTTTTGATAAAAATGTTCGGAATGGAATCGGGTGAGGTATTACATTTATTCTCTAACTTAGAAACAGCCTCGATTATCATTTGATCATCAATTATTTCATTAAGATTGTTAAGGTTGGAACAGCGGAAATGTACCCATTTCTTACATTTGCTACAATTATCGAGGAGTAAAATGGTTTCAGTTGTATGTATCGAGGACTCAGGTAGAGGCGCTGATCTCTTTTGAAGGAGTAAAATGGTTTCAGTTGTATGTAGCGAGGACTCAGGTAGAGGCGCTGATCTCGAAGGAGTAAAATGGTTTCAGTTGTATGTAGCGAGGACTCAGGTAGAGGCGCTGATCTCTCTTGAAGGAGTAAAATGGTTTCAGTTGTATGTAGCGATGACTCAGGTAGAGGCGCTGATCTCTCTTGAAGGAGTAAAATGGTTTCAGTTGTATGTATCGAGGACTCAGGTAGAGGCGCTGATCTCTCTTGAAGGAGTAAAATGGTTTCAGTTGTATGTAGCGAGGACTCAGGTAGAGGCGCTGATCTCTCTTGAAGGAGTAAAATGGTTTCACTTGTATGTATCGAGGACTCAGGTAGAGGCGCTGATCTCTCTTGAAGGAGTAAAATGGTTTCAGTTGTATGTAGCGAGGACTCAGGTAGAGGCGCTGATCTCTCTTGAAGGAGTAAAATGGTTTCAGTTGTATGTAGCGAGGACTCAGGTTGAGGCGCTGATCTCTCTTGAAGGAGTAAAATGGTTTCAGTTGTATGTATCGAGGACTCAGGTAGAGGCGCTGATCTTTCTTGAAGGAGTAAAATGGTTTCAGTTGTATGTAGCGGGGACTCAGGTAGAGGCGCTGATCTCTCTTGAAGGAGTAAAATGGTTTCAGTTGTATGTATCGAGGACTCAGGTAGAGGCGCTGATCTCTCTTGAAGGAGTAAAATGGTTTCAGTTGTATGTATCGAGGACTCAGGTAGAGGCGCTGATCTCTCTTGAAGGAGTAAAATGGTTTCAGTTGTATGTAGCGAGGACTCAGGTAGAGGCGCTGATCTCTCTTGAAGGAGTAAAATGGTTTCAGTTGTATGTATCGAGGACTCAGGTAGAGGCGCTGATCTCTCTTGAAGGAGTAAAATGGTTTCAGTTGTATGTATCGAGGACTCAGGTAGAGGCGCTGATCTCTCTTGAAGGAGTAAAATGGTTTCAGTTGTATGTATCGAGGACTCAGGTAGAGGCGCTGATCTCTCTTGAAGGAGTAAAATGGTTTCAGTTGTATGTATCGAGGACTCAGGTAGAGGCGCTGATCTCTCTTGAAGGAGTAAAATGGTTTCAGTTGTATGTAGCGAGGACTCAGGTAGAGGCGCTGATCTTTCTTGAAGGAGTAAAATGGTTTCAGTTGTATGTAGCGAGGACTCAGGTAGAGGCGCTGATCTCTCACAAGGTTTCCGGCGGCAAAAAGGTCCCTTTTTTAATTTCATTTCATGAGTCCTTAATTTAAAAAGCGTCATTTTCAAGCCGTTCTTTTATTAAGACCAGTACCAACCATTCAAAAACTCGTACAGTACCTTCATATTTTGCACAGTAACCCTACCCTATTCATTCGGCCATTAAAAGGTTTATTTTCATTGTCTTGATAACCTTTTTTTGATGTCATCGCTCGATTTGGTGGTTCCCCATTGGTTTTTTTGGGTAATAAAAATGAATTAGGCTCTAGGAAAAAGTGTTGAAGGTGCTGAGAAGTTCGTTAGACTCGGCGACGATTGAACACTTGGAAAGGTTTCTCCGGAGAAGTGTTCATTGGCCTGCGCTATTCAAGTACGGTTCAATAAAGTTATCTTCTTCTTATTACAGTATCCCGCAAAGGCGGGGTCCGCTTTTCGAATCATTGCTCTCGATTAATCCCGGTAGAGTTAGGTTGCTGGCCTTCATTATTTCATGTTAGCTTTAAGCGTCAGCGACATTTCGTTCAGGGTCATGTGGTTCAATGAAATTATAGTTAACTTGAAAATCAAGAAAATGTTAAAATGTTTCTAGGAGGCATTTGAATAACAGAGTTTAACTTAGCAAGCAAAAGGAGGGTGAAGGGTCAAACAGACAGTGGAGAAGGAATATGAGCAAAGAGAAATAAGAGAAAAAGAGCGGAGATTGAGAAATATTGATTATTCAGGCTAGCGGATACTCTGGGAGACTCCTCGGAGCTCTCGCAGCTGTGGTTCCGCGAGTTCTATTTGGAGATGACCATGGGAAAGAGGATACAAGTTAGTAGATAGAGAGAAAGTTAGAGATTCCTTTTCGATGACGCTTCATTTTCCATGACATCGAGAATGAAGCGTTTGAATTGAATTGAATAGAAGATAACCTCTATGCCGGCGGCGGGATCAACGCTAGGAAGAAGAGAAGAAGAAGATAGACTCTATAAGAAGTCTATGTCTCATCAAGGAAAATGCGGTGAGATATAGGATGTGGCATGGAATGTATTTGTCTTGGTTCGGAATTCCCTGAGTTGTCGATTTCATATTTCCTATCTGCCTTATTTGTTTTCATCTCTTTCTACTTATTGAGTATCTGAGTAAAGCTCTAAAGCTTGAAGCGAAGTGTTGAGAATGTGGAAAATTTGATGAACTCTTCGAAAATCAGGCACTTGTAGAGATTCTTCCGAAAAACTTGAGAAAAACTAAATGTATTGTTCAGTTCTCAGTCGATAAGTGTCTTTGTATTTCCAGTTCCCGATCGATATGTCTATCCCGTGGATGCTGACAGAGCACATTCTGACTACGAACGACTCTTCTCTTCTGGAATGCATCCTCCTCCAGCTGGATCTCTACAACGACGCCGCTCAGTTCGCGCTCTCGACCTTCCGCAAGCAGTTCCTTTACGATGAGGTGGGTTACTTTCTCGATCCGAAACATCCTTGTCCAGATTAACGAAGAATATTTAGTTGAGCCACATAGTTTTGAAAAGAGGGGCTGCTTGAATATCTTCCCGAACACCTTTTCTGGTTAAAGATAAGATTTTATATTGTGTGACGTAGACTGTTTTTTAGACCGTTCCTTCATTTCCGCACAAGAAGCGTGTAGATCATAAATATAATATTAATCAGCGGGGATACGGTAGGCTTTGGAGAGACCGAAAAAGTCCGCTTAAAATTTAGAATAACCAACAAAAAGAGAATCAGTATCACTAAATTTTTCGATATCTTCTCGAATAGCCGGATGATTTCGCTCGTTATTTACATTAAGAAAACGTTCTGGCCTTGAAGCTCAAAATTCGGTAAGGAGCAGCAATAGGATGTGTAGTGATAACGCACTCACAGTTCCGGTTAGAGTGAAAGAGACGGCTGAGTTCGATCCCGCCCCGTGCAGTAGTTTTTGTCAATTCGATAGTGTGATCATGGCACTTAGCTTCTCTAACTTTGTGTCATTGACTCACATCTCTTGTGCCGGATATACTCGTTTTTTAATATTTTTTTTCGTTTTTAACAATCACTAGGATTTGAAAGTTTTTGGTAAGAAAGAAGTTTTTACCATGGTAATTATTCAGGTGGAAGCAGAGGTCAATTTGTGCTTTGATCAATTCGTATACAAGCTTTCCGAGGCCATCTTCACGCACTACAAGCAAATGGCGAGCTGGTACATTTTACGAATAATTTTATGTTGTGAATACATGTTACAAGAGAAATGTTTCCCGTTTCGGAATTATGTCAATGTATGCTCAAGTTACAGTATGCTACTGGACAAGCGCTTCAAGAGCGAATGTCAACAGGCGGGAGTACTCATCAGAACGCCGCCAAGTTGTCGCTTCGAAACCCTGCTGAGACAGAGACATGTTCAGGTACTGTATTCAGAGTTTTCTATACAATCTAACTGCATTAAAATTGAGTACCGTACATTCGGAATACACAATGATATCTGGTAAGAATAAGGAAGCCTGAAGCAAAAACCCTTTTCATACTTGATGAAAAATCGCTTTTGCGTCTCACGTTCTCGTAACGTAAATGCTCTGAAGCTATAAGATAGCTACGCTCGTTCGAAAGCTGAAAGCAAATTCCATTGAGGGCGTGAGCCTGGAATAGTGAAAATGTGAGCGAGAGGATGAATATCGGAGACAAAGTTTGAGAATATGAAAAATTCGCGACGATTAACAGGGTGAAGAAGCAAATGATGATGGATATGGGCGGACTATTAAAGTTGCATTACTATTTGATCTATGATTGAAGCAAGTTACTCAGTCCCGAAACAAGTAAATTGGAGTGTCCTGAGTCATCTTTGCCTTTTCAGCTTCTCGGTCGCTCAATCGATCTGAATCGGCTTGTGTCACAGCGGATCAATATTGCGCTCAAAAGTGCACTTGACGTGGCGATATCCAAATTCGAAAGCGAGCAGTTATCTACAGTGATCGTCAGTATTTTCGCTGTTTTTCAGTTGAGGTCTTCTGCTTCTCAGTTCTGGGATACGCTGTGGTTCAATAGAAGAATATCAGGACGTTTCGCTGTATCAGAGCAACTTCAGCGGTGAAGCATTAACCTTCTTTTTTTGTCTTCTCAGTGTTGTCCCGCGCCGGCCGAGGTCGGAGTAGGGTCCGCTGTACGGCTTCTAGCTCTCCAGAAAAATCTGTCCGTTGCGTCTTCCGAGTGGACTCTTGCAAGGCGCAGGTCTTGGTTGAGCGTATCCATACTTCTTGTCTTCAGTTTGCCTCGCCGGCGTTTGCCTGGTACTTCCATGTCAAGGGCGTGTCTTGCGATGTTGGTCGCGTCTCTTCGCATCACGTGTCCATACCATCTAACTCTCCCTTCTCGCACCTTGTCTTGTACTGGAGCCACGCCGAGTCTCCCTCTCACAATTGTGTTACGCACACAATCTAGGCGAGTCAGTCCTAGTGTCCAGCGTAACATTTTCATCTCATTCGTGTGGATAATGTTCTCGGTTACACGCGTTGTAGGCCAGGTCTCCGTCGAATAGAGAAGCACGGGACGGATCGCAGTTTTATACATCTTTCCGCGTATGCCAGCCAGCTGTGATATTCCTATCACAGAGGACACCTATAGTTTCTCTCCATTTCATCCAAGCTGCATTTACTCTTTGGCGTGCCGCTGCATTTGTTGACGTGTCTGAGGAGATGACAGAACCAAGTTACTTGAATTCAGAGGTCTTCCGGAGCGGTTCACCGCTGATGTGAACAGTTCCCGTCGTTTGCACACCGATTTCCTGGTACTCGGTCTTCTTGATGTTGAGGCGTAAGCCATGCCTACTAAGAGCGTCATTCCATTCTTGGGTGCGTTTCTCGATTTCGGCACGTGTAGGAGCTGCAAGGAGAATGTCGTCGGTGTATGCGATGGTTGACGGAGCCGGAGTCAGTAGCGGACGCGTGACGGTATCCATAACCAAAATGAAGACGATGTCCGCCTACTCGCGGTGCAGCACGTCAGTCTCAGGACTGCAAAGGACATCACCAACCTTCTCCGGAAGCAGACCAGCTCCGAAGACACGAAGACACGCTCCCTCCGGAGCACACAATTCTTCCGTTTTTTGCAATGTGAGGCAGACTGACCCGGCCAGTCTGTCTCAATCTCTACTTCTACAAGCCGGAGACATCGAACGCAACCCAGGACCTCCCACCACCTGGCTCTGCTCTACTTGCCGAAAGACAGCGAACACGAACTGCATCCAGTGCTCTCTCTGCTCCGAATGGACACACATCAAAGCGAAGTGCAGCGGTATTCCATCGCTCAAGGACTACGTCCCTGCAACCTACCGATGCCCTCCATGTCAGACCCGCCAAGACACACCCTCGCCATCTGCAGACGCAGCTCTCGCTCCAATCGCTCGAAACAGACGCAAAGGCAACAAGAACCTGAGACTGCTACAATACAATTGTAATGGGATAAATGGCAAGACAACAGAGATCCTCGACCTCCTAACTCGCCTGAAGATCGACATATTCCTAATACAAGAAACGAAGCTGACGGATCGCGCTAAAACTCCTTCATTCCCCGGATACTCCATTGCTAGAAAAGACCGCGGAACCGACACAGGTGGCGGCCTACTCACAGGCATCACCCATTCTTTAATCTACTCCGTCGTCCCGTCTACCACAGATCCTCACCTGGAATCACTGACTATTCGCATCTCGGACAACAACGGCCTCTCTCTGGACATCACTAATATCTACATTCCTCCGATGACCTCCTGCAACACAGGCTACCAACCGGATCTATCCCCCCTTCTACGCAACCGCGAGAATTCCATCATACTAGGCGACCTTAACGCCCACGACTCCAGCTGGTACTCTCACTCCACAGACAACAGAGGAAACGTCATCTCCAGTGCTATTGACGACTCGGAACACGCCACTCTCAACCGCGACATGCCCACACGAGTTCCCTCAAACGGTCGCCCTTCCTCGCCAGACATTTCCATCTGCTCTCAGGATCTCCTTCAAAAAGCGTCATGGAAAACTATCACTGAAGGCAGCTCCGATCATCTTCCGATAATCATCGAACTAGAAGGCAGCAATTTCAACCACACTCACAGAGACGCAACCTTCACAAATTACCGGAAAGCGGACTGGGAAGCGTTCCAGCAACACGTCGAAGAAAGCCTGTCCAAAAATCCTCTTCCCAATCTACCAGCCGTTCAAGCAGAACCTCTCTTCCGAAGAATACTTGTATCAGCTGCAGCAAAAACAATCCCACGCGGCCGGATCAAGAAGAGAGAAGTCGCCCTAACGACAGAGATACGAGAATGGATGCATCATCGCGACACACTCAGAGAATCGAATCCGACAAGCGACCTTTTGAACGATCTCAACACGAACATAAGGAGAGCTACCGACAAAAACAAACGGGATATCTGGCGCGCACTGATGGAGTCCTTCGATCCAAAGAAAGATGTCAACAAGCTCTGGAAGACCATCAAAATCCTCAACAACAAAGGAAGACCACCGCCGAACTGCGCCATATCCTTCAGAAATGAGACGATCACGACCGCCTCCGATATCGCGAACCGCTTCAACAAAGCCTACACTTGTCCAGTCCAGTATATAACTTCAAAGGAAAACAGGAAGACTATGAGGAAAATACACCGCCTGTCCGCAGATGACTTCGAGGACTTCACTACCACAGACGTAGCAGCCGCCATCAGATCCACGAAGAAGTCCACCGCGCTCGGTCCAGATGGCATCGCTCCCATAATTCTCCATCATTTAGGTCCGAAAGGAATCAGCGCCCTGACTTCCCTGGTCAACAGCTCCCTACGCACAGGCAGGATCCCCATGATATGGAAATCGTCGATCATACTACCCCTCCTGAAAGCAGGCAAACCAGCATCCGAAGGCTCCAGCTACCGTCCGATATATCTACTCTCGCCCGTCGCCAAAGTGATCGAACGGCTATTACTAGGCTCCCTACAGAGGCACATTCCCCCGGCAGACCACCAACATGGCTTCACGGCAAGACGCTCTACAACCTCGGCCCTCGTAACTCTCTCGAAGAGCATCGCAGACGGTTTTAACCAGAAACGTCCCGCTAGTCGAACGGTCCTCATGGCAATTGATATGTCCAAGGCATTCGAAAGTATCGACATCGTCAAGCTCATCGACCTCATTGAGACAACAACCGCGCCGAACTACATTAAAAAATGGCTCGCCTCTTACCTTAGAGGAAGAACAGGACGCACAAGCTTCCGCGACTCGGTATCAAGTTCCAGACTCTTCAGAAACGGAGTCCCACAAGGCAGCGCCCTCTCGCCCACGCTTTTCAACCTTTACCTCCGCGATCTTCCCACAGACGATGCCCACACGAACGTCATCTCGTATGCTGATGACATCACGATATGGGCGTCAGATCCCGACATCAACGTCGCCTCCGAAAATCTACGCAGGGCCATCACGAAAATTGAAACCTTCCTCAAAGAACGGTCACTCACCATTTCCCCGACCAAGAGCAAGCTCATGCTTTTCACCCCGTTCAGTCGTGAATTCAAGTCTACTCTGGACATATCAATCTGCGGATCACCCGTCCCCACCGTCAACCAGGCCAAGCTACTCGGCGTCACGTACGACTCGATGTTCACATTCAGCCATCATGCCAAAGACATCGCGAGACGGATGTCGCAGCGCAATAACGTACTGAAAGCCTTAGCCGGAAGCACCTGGGGCAACCAAAAAGAAACCCTCCGCCTCACGTTCAAAGCCATCTCGCAAGCGATCTGCAACTACGCCGCACCCGCCTGGTCCACCTTCCTCTCGGACTCCGCTCACGCCAAAATCCAACGTTCTCAGAACTCCGGACTCCGCGTCGTGACAGGGAATCATCAAATGGCCGACACTGACCATATTCATCGCGAATCAAAGGTCATGCGCACCAAATCCCATCTGAACATGCTCGCCGCGCAGTACCTCGCGAGATCGTTGGACCCAGAACACATCCACCACGGCCTCCTCGACTGCCCAGCGCCCCCTCGCGCAATGAAGAACAACCTCGTGTTGAGCTGCAAGAAGACTGTCGAAGCCGCGAAACAGATGTCAAAGGATCCGAACAATGGGAAATCAGTCGCAAACACCGTACACTCGATGATGGTCTCGAACGAACTCCAATCGTTGAAGGGTGCCGTCATCCTGGGAGGCAGACCTCCGCCCCTTATCCAGGAAGAAGAGAAGGAGTTACCCCGCAAGACTAGATGCACGCTCAGCCAGCTCCGCTCGGGATTCAGCAGATTCATCAACAACTACCTCCACCGCATTGACGAATCCATCCCCGACGTGTGTCCCGATTGCTCTTCCGGACCTCACGACGTTGTGCATCTCTTCAACTGCCCATGCCACCCGACCGCGCTGTCTCCAATCGACCTCTGGACCAAGCCGCTGGATGTCGCAGCGTTCTTGAAGATATAAGAAAAAAAAAAGAAGAAGAAGAAGAACAAGAAACGAAGTACACAGACGTTCTTCGAAGCCGGCTACATCCGGCAACAACAACAACCAAAATGAAGAGAAGGGGAGACAAAGCACTCCCTAGGTGCACTCCAACGTTAACTGCGAATGGCTCTGTGATGCCGACCGGAGTTCTGACAGTACTCTTTGACTCATCGTACATCGCCATTGTCCATCGAATGTACTCTTCAGGAACCTGATGATCGCGCAATGCATATGAAATAAGATCATGAGGGACTCCGTCGAACGCCTTTTCCAAATCGAGGTAGGTCAGATGGAGAGGTGATATTTTCTCTGCGTGCTTCTCGACGAGTAAACGGAGTGCAAATATTGCATCTGTTGTGCCTCTTCCGTTCACGAACCCGCATTGTTGAGCTGGAATATCGACGATATCTCGTATGCGTGAATCCAGTATCCTCTCAAATATCTTCATATTGTGGTTGAGAAGACGTATTGGACGGTAGTTGCTGCACACTCTGGCATCGCCTTTTCCTTTGAAGACTGGAACGGTCGTAGAGTAGCTCCAGTTATGTGGGATTTGGCCTTGCTTTACGATGGTGTTGAACAGGTGCACGAGATGTGCTAGTCCAACATCACCCGCAAGTTTCCAGGCTTCGGTGGCTATGTCGTCCGGTCCAGCCGCTTTCCCAGTCTTCATCTTAGAGAGTGCCTTCTTCACTTCCTCGGCCGTGATGGTTGGCACGGGTCCTTGTACGGCGTGGGAAGTCGGGATGGGGGGGTGCTCAAACTCTTGGCCTCTCATTTCTTCGAAATGTTCGCGCCACCTGTTTCTGACTTTTAAAGGGTCAGTGACGAGCTTTCCTTGTTTGTCCCTTATCGTGGCTGCTCTCTGGATGTCCAAGGTGTTGCGGTGTCGAGCCTTGGCAAGCCGATAGATGGCTTCATCGCCTCCTGGTTGGTTCATCTTCTCATAGAGATCGCGGAAGTAGGAGGCTTTTGAAACTGCGACAGCTCTAAACGATGAGATCATCGGCGCGATGACCTCATACCATTCAAATTAGGCGAAAATTTTGAAAGATGATGTCACCTTGACTAACTTTTTTTTGGAAATAAAAGGTCCTGCCCGAAATTCCATTCTTAGAACTTACGCGCGTAATTCAATTCCAATCTAGTTAGTAGAGCAAAATTACAAACCAGTCAAGTTTCATTACATTTTTCTTACGGGCAAACCCAGTGACAGAGTCAATGTCTGCGCTCTGCCCTTTTCTTATTACAAGGACTCCATACTTCATGTTCTACCAAAAACGTTAAATGCTTTTTTTAAGTACGGAAACAAAATAGATTGCGATCAGTTAGTATTTTAAGATTCATTTGGAGAGAAAGACGGCATTTGAAATCTCATCTTCTCGTACTTTAAAATATTATTTCGCGTGTTCTCGCAAGATCATCTCGTACCTCACTGATCCAACATTTTTGGGCCAAGAAGGTGCGAGAGCCGTGATCTCATCGTGAAATATTTAAGTTATAATAAAACTGACTCGATGATCTCATTCATCGAGCAATGATGTCATCTTTACATATACATCGCACGATCGCTTAACTTTTTTTTTTGAGAGATTAATGTCGCGGCTGAACTTCGGAGGTGAAAAACCAGGTGTCTTTCTCGATTCTTGGCTTTCCGGGTTTCGTCTTTCCGAGGATGCTTGCGGCGGGTGCTCTGATGCTGTCTTTGTCTTCAAGAAGCTTCCACTGTTCATTTATGTCCTCTGGAAAGTGCAGGAGGGAGTAGAATGCGATGGATGATGTGCATGAGAGAGAGAGGCGTTCTGCTTTCCCAGTCGAGCGCCACCATTTGACACGTGTGCGTTCAGGATTACGAGAAGGCTGTTTCTTCGACTTCAATACGCTGTAGTCCATAAAGAGAGGGTGGTGCTGAGATGCAACATGGTCTGATGGAATGACCTTTGCATCTTTCGCGCTGCGCAGCTTTGCTCTCAGGATTAACCAAAAGTCAATTTGACTCTGATTTCTTCCGCTCTCGTTTGTGAGTCCGTGAGATCGTCTCTTTTTGGAAAAGAAGTTCACGACTGCTAGATCGCATCGAGCACAGAAGTCAAGTAGCCGTTGACCCGAAGCTTTAACCTTAAACTTCCGAATACTCTTTATTTATTTATTTATTTATTCATATATAAATGGCTTATTAGTTCAGGGTAGCAAGAATACAGCTAGAAAAAACTCTTATGGAATGCGAATATCCCGCCTTTTCAGCAAACTACCTCGAAACTTGATTAATAGTATGAACCTGAAATATTTTAAATCCCAATTAAAAAGTGGTGTTCTATCTACTCTTCTCTCGTCATGAATTCAGAACTAAATTTTTTTGTCGTTCAAATTGTTCTACTTATATAGTTTTGTTTGTTTGTTTTTTTTTTTTCCCCGTTCAATTCGCTATATTAAAGTCAAATTGATGTATTGCTTTTGTTGTCGTATTTGACAATTGTTTAGCTGATCTATTCATTCCTCATTTTCAATTGTAATCAAATTTGTGCGTTATTGCATCGAAAGATGTAGATAAAATATATATATATATATATATATATATATCTTCAATGAAACACCATCACATTACTAGGTTCAAGGAGACTAACATTTGGACTCTTATAATTTTCAACGATGCGCTTTTATCAGCAACCTAGGATGGCAAAAAAAGGATCTTCTCTTGTACCCTAGGAAGG
>OZ057405.1:1043867-1286196 GCA_964056735.1 Allodiplogaster pararmata
CTCACAATACTTACTCATAGAGCAGAGCACCTATGGATAGGATTGCCGAGCGGGGGGGGCTCACAATACTTACTAATAGAGCAGAGCACCTATGGATAGGATTGCCGAGCGGGGGGGGGGGGCTCACAATACTTCCTAATAGAGCAGAGCACCTATGGATAGGATTGCCGAGCGGGGAGGGCTCACAATACTTACTCATAGAGCAGAGCACCTACATATATAGGATTGCCGAGCGGGGAAGGCTCACAATACTTAGTCATAGAGCAGAGCACCTATGGATAGGATTGCCGAGCAGGGAGGGCTCACAATACTTATTCATAGAGCAGAGCACCTATGGATAGGATTGCCGAGTGGGGGGGGGGCTCACAATACTTACTAATAGAGCAGAGCACCTATGTATAGGATTGCCGAGCGGGGGGGGGGGCTCACAATACTTACTAATAGAGCAGAGCACCTATGGATAGGATTGCCGAGCGGGGAGGGCTCACAATACTTACTCATAGAGCAGAGCACCTACATATATAGGATTGCCGAGCGGGGAAGGCTCACAATACTTAGTCATAGAGCAGAGCACCTATGGATAGGATTGCCGAGCAGGGAGGGCTCACAATACTTACTCATAGAGCAGAGCACCTATGGATAGGATTGCCGAGCGGGGGGGGGGGGGGGGCTCACAATACTTACTAATAGAGCAGAGCACCTATGGATAGGATTGCCGAGCGGGGAGGGCTCACAATACTTACTCATAGAGCAGAGCACCTACATATATAGGATTGCCGAGCGGGAAGGCTCACGATACTTACTCATAGAGCAGAGCACCTATGGATAGGTTTGCCGAGCGGGGAGGGCTCACAATACTTACTCATAGAGCAGAGCACCTATGGATAGGATTGCCGAGCGGGGGGGGGGGGGGGCTCACAATACTTACTAATAGAGCAGAGCACCTATGGATAGGATTGCCGAGCGGGGAGGGCTCACAATACTTACTCATAGAGCAGAGCACCTATGGATAGGATTGCCGAGCGGGGGGGGCTCACAATACTTACTTATAGAGCAGAGCACCTATGGATAGGATTGCCGAGCGGGGAGGGCTCACAATACTTACTCATAGAGCAGAGCACCTACATATATAGGATTGCCGAGCGGGGAAGGCTCACAATACTTAGTCATAGAGCAGGAGCACCTATGGATTTGATTGCCGAGCAGGGAGGGCTCACCTATGGATAGGATTGCTGAGCGGGGAGGGCTCACAATACTTATTCATAGAGCAGAGCACCTACATATACACTGCGCGTCATAATTATGCTCGCACCCTATTTTTCAGGTTTTTCGGAAAAATAAAGAAGAATGCAGGCCTGTAAGATATATCAATAGTTCAATACTGTTTCAGAGTCATTGTCTCTGAATTTGGTGTAAATTGATCGACAAATAAGTTTTTTCACAATCTTTTATTGATTTCCGACCGCGTCATAATTATGCTCGCACCGGAGGGAAAACATGGCACGAAAACTGGAAAAAGGTCTAATTTTTATTTTTTTTTTTCTTTGGTCAGTTTAGTAATTAATAACCTTTCGGGTGGTTTTTTCGGACGAGAAAAAGTTCAATTTGGACGGGCCGGATGGATTCTCGCACTACTGGCGAGATCTACGCAAAGATCCCCTATATTTCTCGAAACGCAATTTCGGGGGTGGCACCGTCATGGTTTGGGGTGCGTTCTGCGACAACGGCACGGTCGCTCTAGATTTTATTTCGACTCGTATGAACTCAGACGACTATCAGCAGCTTCTAGGCACTCATTTGGTTCCATTCCTGCGGCAGCGTGGTCGTGCACAGTACACCTTTCAGCAGGACAACGCCGCCATTCACGTGAGCAATTCGACAAAGGCTTGGTTTGCGTCTAAGCGAATCGATGTCATGGATTGGCCGGCATGCAGTCCTGACTGCAATCCTATTGAGAATCTCTGGGGCATCATTGTGCGTCAGATCTATGCAAATGGAAAACAGTTTTTGTAGTGTACAAGAGCTCAAAGACGCGATAGCGGACTCCTGGCAGGCTCTCAGTCCACAGACGCTTCATAACCTAGTTGATTCAATGCCAAATCGTGTGTTCAGTGTCATAAAGTCATCTGGTGGGCCAATCGCTTACTAAAATAGAGCTAAAAAAAACGTTTCTGTGCTGTTATTGTTGTGAAAATCCGGTGCGAGCATAATTATGACGCGGTCGGAACTCAATAAAAGATTGTGAAAAAACTTATTTGTCGATCAATTTACACCAAATTCAGAGACAATGACTCTGAAACAGTATTGAACTATTGATATATCTTACAGCCTGCATTCTTTTTTTATTTTTCCGAAAAACCTGAAAAAATAGGGTGCGAGCATAATTATGACGCGCAGGAGCGGGGAGGGCTCACAATACTTAGTCATAGAGCAGAGCACCTATGGATAGGATTGCCGAGCAGGGAGGGCTCACCTATGGATAGGATTGCCGAGCGGGGAGGGCTCACAATACTTACTCATAGAGCAGAGCACCTATGGATAGGATTGCCGAGCTGGGAGGGCTCACAATACTTACTCATAGAGCAGAGTACCTATGGATAGGATTGCCGAGCGGGGAGTGCTCACAATACTTACTCATAGAGCAGAGCACCTATGGATAGGATTGCCGAGCGGGGAGCGCTCACAATACTTACTGATGATGATGATTGTTGCCCGTGCGGTTCCTTTGACGTTGAAAGGGGGTCCACGAGCTCTCGGTAAAAGCTCAAGCACACAGTCACACTCACTCACTTCTCTCTTTCTCTCTCTTTCTCTCTCTCATTCATTTTTTTTGCCTTTTTCTTTTCGCCTTTTTTTTTGGTTTCGGGCTCTGGCTTTATTTTATTTTATTTTATTTTTTTATAACTGATTCCATCCTTCCATCCATATTATTCAACAATCCAACCTACACAGACAACAGCAAGAACAGCAAATACTTATTTAGACTTCTTCTTCTTCCTCGCGCTTGTTCCCGCCTTGCGGCAGGGTACGCGCTCCCCTGAGATGCATGACAGACCTATCCTGGTAGAACCAGTGGCTGCCTGCTAGATCACTGCTAGTGTGATTAGCAGCAGTGGGGAGAGTCAGATTCGTGCATGAGCACTACCAACATTTCTTAACCCCCCCTTGGTTTGGGTGGATCTGTCCGGGGTGGGAGTCGAACTCGGGACTCTTCGCACAATGGGTCTATCACACTACCACTATGCCACGCCCGGACATATACTTATTTTTACAAATACTTATTTAGACTGGCAATGAAAAATAACATTCATTGGGCTAAGAAATCTGCAACATCGACAGGTCTATACCATAGGTCTAGCGGTTTAAGTCTAGTGGGGTTACAACGCACAATACTTACTCATAGAGCAGAGCACCTATGGATAGGATTGCCGAGCGGGGAGGGCTCACCTATGGATAGGATTGCCGAGCGGGGAGGGCTCACAATACTATGCTTTGTTGACGTCAAGCGACATGTTTGTACGCGCCGCGGGAGTTGAAAAGGAATGGGAGCAAGGCAAAAAAACTTATTTAAAAAAGTAGAGGAAAAAGTAAAATAGAACGGAAGAAGAAGAGAATGTACATAATTTTCGGCGCGAAAATGTATGCGCCAATATAGCTGTTCCGGTAACCATTTAACCCCTTGTTGACTTTCGTTATCTGCTCAATAAAGGTTCTTTTTTGAGGGATCGCTGTCATCTTGGAAGAACTGTTGAAGATGGTAGAAACCATCATATCTGAAAAAATGAAAAGACATGTTGACGAGGTTGGAGAATCCTCTATGATTTTCTTTGTTTATTAACTTGTTTTCAAATATTATATTGATATAGAACGTCTTATTCAAACTAATGAATAGATTTCAAACCTTAGCGAAGTTTAATAGTGAAAAAAAGGAAAACGGAGAAATTGAAAAACTGAAGCTTTTTTCTGAAAAAAAAGCCTCCTCTGCAGTTTATGGTAAGATTAGCCGCTGTTAGCCTTGTTTTTTGTTGTTGTAAGGAACTCCTATTCATTTAAGTTGAAAAAGCTGATGCCGAACGTGTGCAAGTTGCCGAGGATGGATTACGGTAGTATAGGTGAGCAAATTTTTGACGGGTTACGGTAGTATGATGAATTTATTATGGTAGTATGGTTGAGTTGATTACATTTTTTGCTTATCAAGCAAACAATGTTTTTGAGGCAAACTAAAATGTTTACTCGTGTTATTAGGTTCTGAATGCAGCATTAATCTATTCGGCTTTGACTGAAAAATGGCGTGGGAAAAAATATTCCACGGCGTGTGATCGAACTCAGCTGTCTCTCGCTTACCGAAGGCGAGTTTGTTGTTACTAGAATACCAAAGACACATTACCATCTCATGTCATGCTTTGGGTATTTCTCAATGGTCTCGTCTACAGTAATGATAAAAAAAGTTCAATTTGTATGTAAAGATGTGTAATTGCAGCTACCCTACAGTACTACTTGCATCATTTCGACGCCGTTGGAAAATATAAGGTTGCTGAAACGTAACAGTTGTTGATTAGTATTCTACGCCTGATTGAACTTAGAGTTTTTAGTCGCATTCAGTTCTCGTTAGATCAGTGTTACCGAATACTGTTTTTAGTATCCAAGTTAAATAATTTGTGTGATAAAGCGTAAATAATTGAAATAATTGTGAGAGATTTTTCTTTCTTCATCGTTTCATCTCGTTTTTACTCTCTTCATCACTCTATATTTCTTTTTTCTACTCATCTTTCTCTTTCTTTATCTCTCTTTCTCTATCTCTCTTTCTCTATCTCTCGCTCTCTTTTCATAAAACTTTATCTGTCTTTCTTTCTTTGTCTCTTCTTATCTATGTATATTTCTATCTCTGCAGGACCTAAAGACAGAGATGTGTCATGAGTTCCGGGAGCTTGGCAACGTTCTCGTCTTCTGCATGCTACTTGAGGTATATTCTTCCTTCAATTTCCACGAACTTCAAGAACAGTCTAAATAATAAGTTTAGTCCTGATTTGAATTTTGAGTACTGAGTGACGCGCATCGTGGAGGTTAATTAGACAGTTAAAGTCTTTGTCGTGCCAGTGAGTTTGAGGGTAATTGCATATCGCTGATGATGCTTTAAATAAAGCGAAACGTCCGAACTCTTTGCACGAAACCACACCGCATCTCTTCACTGGCACGACAAAGACTTTAACTGTCTAATTTAGTCCTGATTATAAACCACCAAAAAAAGCTGATCCGCCGGGTGGGATCTAACCCAGTCATCTCTTTTCAATCAATGTCGTATTAATCAGGCATCACTGCCTTAAAACTGTGTAACCGAGTGTTTTAAGAAGCATCATCCATTTTCCATTACTCTTCTGTCTTGATTCTCAATTCTGGAGTTATGCACCATTCACGACGCTTTCGCTTCATGAGCGTGCGTGACTGAGAGAGCAAAGAATTTGAGCCTTTTGTCTAGCACTCTCGCAATATGTCTTCCTGGTTTAATGGTAACGCGCTTGTTACCGGATTGATGGGTTCGATACCTCCCGGATGACGAGCTTTTTTTCCGTGTCTTCTTTTATTCAATTGTCGTCTCAATCAATGTTCACTGCCTCAAAAATAAATAACTGAGCATTTGAAGTCTTATTATATTTGCTGATATACAGCTACTTTACTGAGTTGAATGTGATAAGCAGTCAATTTGTAGACTTCACTGGCTCAAGAGGAGACGATGGATCTGCTGATGGCAGCAGCCTTCACCAATCACATCCCTCAACCACCTGCCAGAAGTAGACCTTTACAGAATAATCGAATGTGCTGAATGGACCTTTTTTATCACATACATCAGTTCGAGAGGAGATTTACGATCGGAATTTAGAGGCTGATAGAAATTGGCTAGCGCCACGATAGGGATTTCAACCATATAGTCACCCACTGTGGTTCAACCCAATGTGGTTCAACAATAAAGTCTCCCAACTAAATGGGCTGCAATGAAGAGACACGGGTTTCTACACGTTTATTCTCATGAGCACTCTATTCATAGTTGAAGATAATGGCATCTCTCGAATTATATCGTAGTGATTCAAGGGAGGAAAGAAGTCATAACTGAAGACAGCTTTAGGCAGTCATCTTTCTTGTTCCCTCCTCGTAGCAGAGTACGTTCTTCCTCGAGATTAGATGCTCACCTTATATGGTGATACTAGTGGCTTACCCTAGGATCACTGCTGGTGTATAGAGCAGCAGTGGGGAGACTCAGATTAGTGCAAGCTCTGCCAGCCTTCTCAATCTCTCAGTTTGGATATATCTATCCGATGTGTGCTCTCGGGACCCTTCGCAACTTCGGACCCTTCGCACAACAATCGTGCACGCTTCCATTAAGCTACATCGGGACAACCATCGTAGGCATTCCATGATTTTCAGCTATCGCAGAGCAAGAGAAATGCATCAAGAACTTGGAGGAGAAGTACTCAAGAATCCAATTGACGAAAGTTGTGGAGAAGTACGGGACGCCGAAGGTTATACTTATTGTTATACTTTTTTTGCACAGGTTATCTCACTTCATTTCCAATAATCCTGGAGGTTAAGAACATTCGCTGAAACTTACTTGAAGTTCATTAAAACAGAATGAATGCTGAGAACGAAACATAATTCTCATTGACAGTTGAGAAGATACAACTTGCGAAAATTCGTGTAAAGGTTGAGCGCCGAGGAACCCACACTTTGGGTAAAATTAATGCACAAACCTATGCGCTATTCAAAAACAGATAGTGATACAAATTATATGTTCATTCATTCATTCTTTATTCCAAGCATGTAGGTATTTGAGACAAAAGCAAATTACTGATAAACAAAGGTATGCATGGACAACATTACACATAAAGCTTATTAACAATGGAAGACCAAATTCTTTCAAGAGCATATTGCAAGTAACCTTTTAATTTTATCTATGAAGTTTCCACACTGAATTTCGAGTGAGCATAGTGTCTTTTAAGTTGAGTGAAGCGAGTCAAGTTAGACGGTTATAGGCAGGGGTTCAATAGTATGTAACGGGAGGACCAGCTAAGTTGGCGCATACATGTTCAGGCCAGGAAATTATTTACATTCTCTTTTTCTTCTCTTCTATACAGGGTGCGTAAAAAGTATTGCAACACGGATATTGATCCATATCTTGGTTTTCATAAAAGCTATAAAATGGAAATTAACAGATTTATTCATAGCACCGGTATGTACGATGTGTATAAAATTCATTCGAATCGGCCTCCATGTTCACGAATGACAGCACGAAGTCTGCCTTAGTACTGGTCGACGCATGCGCGCAAGTACTGCGGAGAGAGAGAATCCCAGTACTTCTTGAGATCAGCTTTGAGGGAATTCAAACTTCGGTGGGCGGTAGCACACACTTTTGCCTGCAATTCGCCCCAGATCGCGTAATCTAGCGGGTTCAGATCGAGTGACGACGCGGGCCATTCTTCCTTTGCGATGAAGGCGGGTAGCGTTAGTTTGCACCACTCTTGAAAGGTTTTGGCAGTGTGTGAAGGGGCTCCGCCCTGCTGGAAGACGTAGTGACCTGCGTTGAAGTGAGCATCTGTCCAGAGTTTCAGAGTATCTTGGAGGATGGTTTTCAGGTAGACGTGATGGTCGACCTTGACGTGGGGCTCGATGAAGACGAGTGGACTTTTGCCGCTGGAGCAGATAGCTCCCCAGACCATCACCTGCGCTGGATGTTGTGTCCGGTTCACGATTCTGCCTCCAAGGTCTGCCAGCGTAGGTGTCTTAGCCAATACGCGCACATTCTGGCTGTTGAAGGCAGCTTCAACGGTGAAAGGCTTCTCGTCGCAGAAAATGGTGCAGTGCATCTCATCCTTGCGCGCTCGAGCCAACAATGCGCGCGCTTTCTCCGTTCTCGCAGCTTTATTTTGGTCGCTAAGCAGCGCACGTTTCCTGCTCCGAAACGACTACATTTCGAGCACTTTGTGAACGATGTTCCTCACTGATCCCTCCGAAATCTGGAGTTCACGGCCCATTTATCGCATGCTTCTCTTCGGATCCCGGACGATGCGGTCTCTGATCTTCTTCACGTATTTTCGGCCAGTTACCGTCGCAGTGCGTCCTTTCCGATGACGGTCTTCAGTACCTCCGACCTCCTCGAAACGTGAAATGGCCCAATGAACAGTTGATCGGTGCAGTTTCAAAAGACGAGCGATGTCTGCGGGAGCCCGGTTTTGTGTGTGTGTGGCGATGATCGTGGTGCGCATTTTGTTCGCGGCCACCATACCCTTCAAAGTAAACGGATTGTAACGAATTTTGGACACAATACGCAGAAAACATTGGGGAAAAATAAAAACACCTCAACATGAGGTACAGTACAGTTGAATTTGAGTGTCCGCTTGGTGAAACTTTGTTGCAATACTTTTTACACACCCTGTATATTTTTCTTTTTTTACATTCTTGCCAGCCTCTTTCTTTCTGTTAAACAAATGCTATACATCTCTTTCGATGATTTATTTAACGCCTGCTTGTAAGTGGGCATGGTTAAAAGTTGGAAGTCATCATAGGGTAGAATCATATCATGAAAATCGAAATTTATTTATTTATTCAGATACATTTTTGAAACAAAAATGCGACAACACTCGGAACATGGTGAACACATGATAAATTCTCTACAGGTTAGGTAACTGCAGATTGAGTAGTTCTAATACATCGAGAGAACTCAATCTTGCTTTCAGAGCAAGCACAGTGGGAGCAGAAACAATATCGTTAACAAGCTTAAAATAATATCTAGCGTAACGAAAGGCGAAAGAATGGAATAATGGTAGTCTACGCGTACGATAAATGTGAAATGAATACCAGCAAAACAAATTGCCTCGAAAACCTACACTTTCAAGAATATGTAACAGCTTATCATGTGAAACTTTATCAAAAGCTTTCGCTAAATCGTAATATAGTATGTCTACAACATTATCACAGTCTAGTGCACGCTGCCATGATTGAGTACATTCTAGGAGATTTGTTTCAACCGATTTACGAGAGCGAAACCCGTGTTGACAGTTTGGAATGAGATTGAAGACATTGCACCAATGTTTTATTTCAGTCTTAAGACAACGTTCTAGAACTAGAAGCAACAGGAGATATTGTAATTGGCCGAAAGTGTTCAGGAGAACTTGGGGAAGCAACTTTATTGATCGGTACGACAATGCCTTGTTTCCAGATGTCAGGAACCTTACCCAGTATTAAGGAAAAGTTAAACAGAAACGAAAGGGGCTTGGCAAGTACTTCTGCACAATTTTTATATACAATAGACGGAATAGTTAGATGGCGCAAAACAAGATGATTTCAAATCTTCAAATGCTCAGTTACACAGTTTTAAGGCAGTGACGCCTGGTAGAGAAGACAAATTGATCAAACCACCGCACGGAAAAAAGCTAGTCACCGGGGGGAATCGAACCCATGCAACCATATCTCCTCTATCCGGGAGCGAGCGTGTTAACCATTACACCACGGTGACCCCCGGTGACTAGCTTTTTTCCGTGCGGTGGTTTGATCAATTTGTCTTCTCTACCAGGCGTCACTGCCTTAAAACTGTGTAACTGAGCATTTGAAGATTTATCATCCATCTTCGACCTCTCTTCTGTCTTAATTGTGAAATCTGGAGTTATGCTCCATTCACGACGCTTTCGCTTCATGAGCATGCGTGACTAAGAGAACGAGACAATTGAGCCTTTAATAAGCACTATCGCACGGAATAGCAATGTGTCACCGTGGTGAAATGGTTAACACGCTCGCTCCCGGATAGAGGAGAGATGATTGCATGGGTTCGATTCCCCCCGGTGACTAGCTTTTTTCCGTGCGGTGGTTTGATCAATTTGTCTTCTCTACCAGGCGTCACTGCCTTAAAACTGTGTAACTGAGCATTTGAAGATTTATCATCCATCTTCGACCTCTCTTCTGTCTTAATTGTGAAATCTGGAGTTATGCTCCATTCACGACGCTTTCGCTTCATGAGCATGCGTGACTAAGAGAACGAGGCAATTGAGCCTTTAATAAGCACTATCGCACGGAATAGCAATGTGTCACCGTGGTGTAATGGTTAACACGCTCGCTCCTGGATAGAGGAGAGATGGTTGCATGGGTTCGATTCCCCCCGGTGACTAGCTTTTTTCCGTGCGGTGGTTTGATCAAGATGATTTCAGTTTCTTCAAATGATGTAATACTTGTTGAGGCATTATAATAGATCGTCTCATAGATCGTTTGTGTCTCATGATGAGTGGTGACCTTCTTCACCCTCTCTTATCAAATATAAAAAATAAACCCAAACTCATGGAAATCGACATTCTCATGGTGCCACTTCCATACATCAGCTCTATTCTGCAAGAGATCGTCACTAAAGCTGTCTTACCTCTCCACAAAATGATTGCGGATCAGGCAAGTCAAATTCAGCTAATTAGTAGTCAAATGGCTGAACTTAAGTACCGGATGTCTCCAGCAACGCTTTGGCCCCATCTCTACTCAGCAGTGGTTGAGTCTACTGTTCGTGACAAGACCATGCTCGACTGCAAGTCTAGAAGAGCAGTCATTCTCAAACTGAAAGAGGGTAAATCGGAGGACGAAACTACAGCTAGAGATCTCGACACGATCTCTAGACTTCTCGAGAAACTTGGATCTGACGTTCTTCAAGACGATTTCGAAAGGGGACTGATAACATTTAATCGTCACCCCGCCAGCAAACCTCGCCTTGGCTTCGTTAATGGTCGACCTCTGAAGATTGAGTTTTCCTCTTCCGACAAGCGCAACGTCTTCCTGCAACTCTATAGGAAAACAAAAAACCTCTTCCTTCTGGTTGCTACGCAAGGGCAGACTTATCTCCCATCGAATTGATTGCTGAAAGAGAATTTCATCGCATTCACAATGACCCCACACATCCTCCCGTCAAAGTGGTCGATGCACATCTCGTCCATATTCCTCCTGTCTTCGATAGACCGTCTCGCACCCCTCGTCATGTTTTCTCCACTCAACAGGTCATGAAACAGTCTGACGTCTCTCTACTAGGTCCCTCGACTAAAGCAATCTCTACTACGACGTCTCGTCCTCTTCGCTTCCCCATCGACAGATCTCACAGCCCTCCCCGCTCTACTACTATATCTGCTAGTACTTCCCCCGTGATCTCCACTAATCCTGCCGCTCCTCCGCAGTCCAATGTCAGAAAATGCCGTCGGAGAATTAACGCACCCAAGCGTTTTTCACCATAGGCCGGGAAGGGTGTGAGTTCATCGAAGCATTTACATTGTCTAGCATTTAACTGTAGATCCGTTAAGAACAAGCTGTATGATTTGTATCATTTACTTCGTCAATCTGGTGCTTTCATTTTGTTTTTATCGGAAACCTGGCTCTCTAACTCAGATCCTAACTCTATTCTCACTGACAATCTTCCCTTTAATGTATTTAGAAGCGATCGGAACCAAGATCGCGGTGGAGGCACTGCAATATTAGTGCATAACTCCATTTCTTCCGTTTTGATTGACCATTACTCACATAACTGTATTGAATGCGTTATCGTTGATATATATCCTAACTCTTCTCTTCATCTCTCTTTCCCTGCCATAAGGCTTATTTCGTCCTATCGTTCCCCTAACACTTCTCGAAATTCTGTCGATAGTTTCATATCCTATATCTCTCATCACTGCTCTTTGTCATATCCTACTTTACTATGTGGAGATCTCAATCTCCCTCATATTCACTGGCCCTCTCTATCAGCACCCACTAACTGTTTTATCTCTCAATCTTTTTTACAATTAACATGTGATAATCATTTCACCCAGCATGTAGTTTCCGCGACACGTGCTCACAATATACTCGACTATGTACTTTGTAATAGAGATATCATCATTGATTGCAAGACCATACCTCCTTTTGCAAATAGTGATCACGCATCAATATCCTTCTCTGTATCCAAATGTAATATGAAATCATGCAAACCTCCACTAACTAGACCTGTCTGGAGTAAGGCCAATTGGGCGGCCATTAATTTTCATATCTCGAGCATTGATTGGACGCTCATGTTTTCATGTCTCACTGTTGATGAATGTGTTGAAGCACTCACTGATACTATCACTAACCTTATCTTGCTCCACGTTCCTCACAAAAAGCCTCTAAAACCCCATTTCCGATACCCGCGTAAAATCCGTCAGATATATAGTTTCCTTCAGAGATCAAAAAAGCGTTCATCACAATCGTCCTTAACCAAACGCTATTGTAACAAGTTGCATAGAGAAATTTTCAAATTTGAGTGCAAGAGAGAAGAATCTCTAGCGATGCCTAAGAATTATAAGGTATTCTTTCGTTCTCTATCTAACCGTATCAAAACTAAAACTAGCCCATCCGCTCTCAAAGTACAAAATCAAACTTTGACGGATCCTCTGGAAGTAGCAAATGCTTTCTCTGATTTTTTCAATTCACTCGATTCTGTAACTACTCATTTTCCCCTTCCAAAATCTCGCCCTTTGCAAGTTCTCGAGTGTACTCAACCTGTTTCACCGTTTGACATAAATAAATTAATTAGCAAGATTCGCCCTAGAATTAACAGCTCACCTGACTCTGTTCCTAATTTGTTAGTCAAGAATTGTCACCATTCGTTAACAATTCCACTATCAATCATTTTCTCTAATAGTATCAACGCAGGATATTACCCTTCCAAATGGAAAGAAGGCATCATCATTCCAATTCACAAAAAAGGCAGTAATTCTGATATTAACAATTTTCGACCAATAACACTCGTTTGTTCGCTTTCGAAGTTGTTTGAAAAGTTCATACATGACACTGTTTACAATCATCTAGAATCGAATAGTCTTTTGAATCCCTGTCAATCTGGCTTCAGACACAAACGTTCAACTGTTACTTCTTTAGTTCATTCGCATTCCCTTTATCTCTCTCTCATTGCACAGAATAAGTCGTTTGATATTTGTGTTATAGACTTTTCTAAGGCTTTTGATTCAATTAACCATAGACTACTAATTCACAAAATAGCATCACTAGGAATTAATTCTTCCTTTCTCAGACTAATTGAATCGTTTCTCACTAACCGTAGTTCTCGAGTTCTAATCGCTTCCTCACTATCTAACAGTAGAACTTATCATAATGGTGTACCCCAAGGCAGTTCCGTGGGGCCATTATTCTTCTCAATCTTTATTAATGATATTGTCGATGTTATCCCTCATGGTGTACATTGTTTTTTGTATGCTGATGACATAAAACTTTTTTCTGAATGCCCAATTTTAATGCAAGCCGCTATTAACTCGATTGTTGACTACGCTCTTAATTGGAGCCTTACCATCTCCATACCTAAATGCTTCGTTACCAACTGTGGCCCTCGTAATCCAAAGTCAATATACTTCATTAACGGCAATATACTACCTTCATCTAGTACAATCAAAGACCTGGGCATACTTTTCAATGAGAAGCTCAGTTTTACTAACCATATTAATGTAACCGTAAATAAGGCTCTCAAGTGCATAAATCTAATCTTAAGGGCTTTTAAAACATCTTCTATTTCGGTCTTAATACGAGCATACAAGTCCTATATTCTGCCTATACTCGAGTATGGGACGGAAATCTGGTCCCCTGTGTCTATTGGCCTAGTTAATGATCTGGAAAGGGTTCAGAGAACCTTCACACGTAGAATACTTTATAGAACTGGCCAAACTAATTTGAGTTACAGTTCTCGTATTCATTTACTTAACCTCAACACCCTTGAATACAGAAGAACTATTGCTGATCTTTGTTTCGTGCACAAATGTATTCATGGCAACTTTGTGATGGATTACTCTTCTCTATTTACGATCTTACCCTCACCTTATCCTAATAGGTCATCGCACTCACTACGATTAGTACTTCCCTTCAGAAACTCACACTCGTGTTATTGATATCTGCAACAATTTGCCTGAAAATGTAGTAACATTAAAATCCTCCATTGCTTTCAAGAAATCTATACAGAATTTAACAGTTGATATCATAGTCCCTAAAACACGTCTACGTATTTAGACTTATCTTTCTCCTTGAATAGTTTTTTTTGTTTCTTCTGTGAATACTCAACTTATCTATCTAAACACTGAACTCACATCCGTGGCAGTATCCTTGTCATGCATACTTCTTTGTAAATGTTTGACTGGAATAAAGAATTGAATTGAATTGAATTGAATAATACAGTCTGACATGAAATAACTGTTTGGAGAACTGAGAATAGGCAAGTTTCCATTATCTTGAGTAAAGACCGAGGAGAAGTAAGAGGCTAATGCATTGTGCCTTGTCAGTCAACTTGGAGGATCCATCGACAGTTATACAACCAATACGAGTTGTTTGTTTTAATCTGCTATTCACAAAACTGTATAGGTTCTTTGTGGAATTTAAAAGTCTGAGTTCGCGATTTCTATTCAGTTTCTCAATCTCAGATTTTATTTTCATGCATATTCTATTGTATTCGGTCACAACTGGAGCACAGTTCTGTTTGCGAAAAAGACTAAACTTTTACATGATCATTTTCTTTATATGAGGTGGGTAAGAGTCGAAAGGTAGTTTACGTCTGTAAAAAGGAGTGTGATCAGTGATAAGAGAAAGTAGAGTGTTTAAAAGCGAGAATATAGATCAGGGCTACTTCTTTTGGTTTCATCCAGAGATCTTCCAACGTGAGTCTTGTTGGACGTCTAGCGCATTTGAAGAGATGGGCTACGTCGTGTGGTCCATTTAGACAGTAGTCAGGTATCGAGTCATCGCTCCGGTGTAGGTAGTGGTTGGTCCACCTGCTTTAGCCTGAGCGGAGTTGGCTCAGCGTGCAGCGGGCGTTTCTGGAGAGTTCCGCTTCTTCAGAGAGAGAGACAGAGAGGCTCTATTGTAGTTTTTTTGGAGCGTGATGCTTCCGGAGAAGGTTGTTGATGTCCTTTGCCGTCTGTAGACTGTCGTGCTGCACCGCGTGAAGGCGGACATCGTTGTAGCACGCTCATGTCTCATTGTTTCCGGCCCTTGCTCTCGGTGCGGTCGTTTTTTTCCTTCAATGGTGTATTTGACTCTCCCCGCTGCTGCTACTACTCACACTAGCAAAAATTTAATTGTGAGATTTTACAGTCTGGCTGACTTGACTGAATCGTCTGCTCCGCGCAATCGGCTGGCCTAAAAAACGGCCGCGCTCAATTAAAGTCATTGAATTGACAAAAATTAATAATATGAAGAACTTTTCTTATGCTGTCTCGTTCGCCTAAGCCGTACGGCCTCGTTAGCCTAAACTTTTTCCTAAGCCTAACCGTTTTTATATATAAAATTTTATAATGTAAAGCTAATTTTTATGATTTAAAAATAAAAATTTTGCAAAAATCTTTCATCACAGCGAATCCGAACTCTCGCCGAACTATTCACAGTCAAGCATTTTCACCCCTACACTACAGTGCCTGATAGTGGTGATGAACAAATAGTAGTCATAAACGTAACAGCCAGCCGATTGTGCAGAGCCAGCCGATTGTGCAGAGCCAGCCGATTGTGCAGAGCCAGCCGATTCAGCCGAGCCAGCAGGACTGTGAAAGATTACAAGTCAAAAATTTAGCGGGCAGCCACTGGTTCTACCAGGATAGGTCTGACCCGCATAGCAGCGGATCGCTTACCCTGCCGCGAAGCGGGAACAAACACGAGGAAGATTATTATTATCATGTTGTAGTTGACCCATGTCATTAAATTTGTTTCAGCAGCTGGAAATGGCACGCGAGGCAGAGCTGATGACGAAAGAGCGACTATGTTGTGGACTGAATGTGTTTGAGGCCATTCTGCTGAGGATTAAGGAGATCCTCAGAAAGGATCAGGTAACAATTCTGAGTTTTAAAAAAAATTTAAATGAGGGTTGTTTAAATTTAAATATATGTGCTGTTTAAGGAATAGTATTTTGTTGATGTGGGGATGAAGTGGTTGGGGTAGGGGAAATAAGTGTTTAATGTGTCTTCTCAGAAATCTGGAAGGACGTTCTACTTTTCAGTTTTGTTTTCGACCTCCGTTGTGTCTGTGTTTTCAAGACATTAGACCCTAAATCTAAATTTTGGAAGAGAAAAAACTTCGAATTAGACTTTGTTTTTTTCTGATAGCGTGTTTTGGGGCAAATTTCATCAAGCCTGTGTGTTATTTATAAACGCATGTTTATTCATTTATTTATTTAACCAATAATTCACTTATTTAATTTTTTTATTCATTCAGTCATTTAGATATTTTAAGTACCGTATGCTTTACAGACGTGGACCGGCGGCTCTCCGCCCAACGGAGTGATGTTCATCGACGAGTGCAGCGAGTTCCACCGTGTCTGGTCAACTCTGCAGTTCTTCATCGCGCAGCCGCCGCGTACAGAGAATGACCAATTAGCGGAGTGAGTGGTGGGGCGGAGCTTATTCTAAAAACTGACAGGATTAGAGGCCGTATATTTACATCGAGGGGATTCTTCTGCTTAAAATCTGTGTAGTATTTAACTATTACTTTACAAATTCACATTCGACGGTTTTCCTGAAGGTTGTTAGACCTCTCTATATTGTATTCTCTCTCTCTCTCTCTCTCTCTCTCTCTCTCTCTCTCTCTCTCTCTCTCTCTCTCTCTCTTTCTCTCTATTTTCCTTTCTCTTCTCATCAATGTCACGCTCTCTCGAAATCTCAACTCACTTTCGAAATCGACGTATCTTCAGCATTTGAAAATATAATTTAGAGCCTTATTCGGAGATTCGCTACAATGGGCAGCTCTGGCAATGATAACATTACTCGGACAGCAGAAACGATTTGAGGTTTGCTCTTGTTTTTTGAAGAAAAAATTTCAAGCGCGAAGAACTATTTAAAATAAAGTTGTTATAGTTAAGATGAGTTCAAAGCGAACTATCGCTCGGCCAGAAGTTAGTTATATTAGCGGGGTCGAACACGGGCCTCCCTCTCTTACCTTCACCAAGAGTGCGAAAGCGACTACTACACAGGGTATTTTTTAGCACCCGTACAACTTTTTTCGAGCGCATCGATTTATGATATTTCAGAATTCAACATTCAATTTGTTCAATGATTCTCCTTTAAAAAGTAAGTCCGAGAAAATTTTTTCAAAGCGCATAGATATTTGTTTACCTGCAGTGCGCGTCAGAGAAACACCCCCCCCCCCCATATTTGTTTACCTGCAGTGCGCGTCAGAGAAACACCCCCCCCCCCATATTTGTTTACCTGCAGTGCGCGTCAGAGAAACACCCTGCTACTGCACAGAAAAAATGCTAATTCATTGTGCTACATTGAAGGTTTATGATCTTGTTCTTTTGCATATTGTTTATTGTTTTACGCTGAAAGTATTTATTGAAATTTCGCTCCATGCACTATGAAATGGTTAATTTCAGACAAAAACTGCTATTAATATTTAACAGGTGCTTGACTTCTGTTATCACCTGCATAAAGTGCAGAAAATTGACAATCAAGACGAAACTGTCAACGGGATCGTAAGTTTTGAATATCCTTTCTTTGATCAATAAGAATTGATTTGGCAAGAATCAAATGAACATGGAATGATCAGATCATAAAAAATTGATGAAAAAAGGGGGGCAAGTTTATTCATTATATTATCTTTGTTTGCGTTAGATTGAGCTGAAGACACCAAAGGAATTCAGGGGAACAATGGTCAGAGAATTTTAAAAGGCGCTTTTAAAAAAACAGAGAAAAACTTCTTTTTTTAAAACCAATTTTTCGTGACTTTCCTAACAATAAGAGCTGACTGAAGCTGTTGAAAAGTTTGACATTTTAAAGTTTGTTTTTTTTAATTTTTGGTATTTCTTTTTCAGCGACTGAGTAAAATGGTGGACAGAATCCGGCGACTGCAGATGATCAATCAGCAAATTCTGAGCATGCTGCCCAATTTCTTGCATTCTCAAGGGGAATACGAAGAGGGCATAAGAGAGTTCGCTCCGCCCATTCATCCAAATGCTCAACATGGACTGCATGGATGAATCAACTATTTCTCATGTTCATGACTTTTTAGATGACTTCTTGTTTTTCTGGTGACTCTTTATTATAAGAATATGAATAAAATGATGGCTTTTCATTTTTTGTGAATGATTGAATAACTCTTCTTAGCTACTGCTCATCAATCGTTTATGACTCTTCTCTTATGGCTAAGTTGGAACAAATACGCTCAAGTGATCTATATGGCCTGGACAAAGTTTATTTATTTCGTTTCAGCAGGCCAACTAATATTGTACATAGTCTGGCGGTGGAATAAGCTTTTCTCGCTGGATTCCTCATTCCAAATAACTGATCCCTTCGATGTACACATTGTACTTGTGAATTTGTTTTAAAGTTGAGAAAATTTCTAAAAGTAGATTTGAGAAAACGCAAAAGAGTTTTTGAAACCATTGCTTAATCGGTGAGATATGGGAAATTCATATGCTGTAATGCTCAGAAAAAAAAATTGAACATTTTTTTTCTTTTTTCGTTGAAAATAAGCAAATTTTTCTAGTTTTTTGAACATGAGCGAACTCAGACATTTTTGATCACATTTTCAAGTTTTTTTGTAACAATTTGAACCATATTTGCATGCTTCTAGCGTTCAATAAGTTTGCAAATATGTAATACTTTTTTTTGAAATGGGTGAAAAATCAAGAGTTTTAAATGCAACAACTTATTAATTATAGTTAACAATAGCTAACAACTTAACAACTTATTAATAGTTAATTCTAACCAACCTGAACAAGCAAATTTAAACAACAAATGGCCTTTCATTTTGTCGCACTTACTTTCGATTACTGCTTGAAAGCGATAAGGAATTGATTCAATTAAGGTTTATATATATAATATATATATATATATATGTGTGTGTTTATTACATGTAGTAAACACACTGTACAATACAATACACAAGGTACATTTCACACAATGCAATACAAACACGTGAGAATAAATGAAAAATCGAAACACACAATATAAGGAAGAATTTTTCGAACAGTTATTTGGGATATGAGGTGAGATTTCCTCCGCAGACATTTTAAATACACATAAATTTAACAATGAAGGACCTTATTCCTTTAAAAAAAGTCATTTTCCAATGCTGTTGTTGAAAACTTCAGCAATTCGGACTGCGAAACTGTTGGCTCTACAGTTAGATTTTGGGACCGGGAACCAGATCTTGATTCTGCCCTTTCGTGTATTGGACCTTCTCAGCTGGAAGAAATGGTGTTTTTCTTTCGAGAGGGTCATAACACCATTTATAAGCTTCTCTACTAGTTTCTTGTCAATAAGTTTTCGTATTGACTCTAGCGAGCAAATTCCGAGTATTTTGTTGCGTGTTTTAAATCTTGGCATGTTGCTAAAGTCAACTTTAAAACAACGATGGAATACACAACGGGTGAAGTAGTTTTGCACTCTCTCTATGACACCTATATCTTTCTTCAGGTAGGGAAAGTTTAGAGAAGTACAATGATTAAGAATATATCTGATATATATACAGTAAGCATGAATCAAGACACTAGGGTTCTTGGTTTTTAGAACTTTGAGAAGTAAGTGGCATTTCCTTAGTGCTCTCTCAGCCAGAGACTTGCAATGGGAAGAAAATCGGAGCTTTTGGTCAATGATGAATCCAAGATCACGGGTTTCTCGTACGTAAGGAAGGCTAAAATTATCGATTGAGTATTCGAATTTCGCGGGGTTTTGGTTGCCCAATCTGAGGATGGAGAGACTGAGGATACAAGAGAGAGAGGGGGGATAGAGATAACTGCCAAGTCGAAGACCATTTAGATACAATGTCTATGGCTGTTTGTAGGGGTTGATGTGAAGCATTTTGGGAAAAAGAATGATATAGTTTGAGATCATCTGCAAAGACTTTTACATGGCAACCTGTTGACATGATTAAGTTTGGAAGTTTTGCAGTGTATACAGGGTGGTCCATAAATAAAGTTACAAATTTTCGAAAACATTTCCTGGGAAAGTGACCGCACGTAGCGGTCTTTTTTTCTCGTTTTCCTGATCCCCCGTTTTTTTTAGTACGTGTCAAGTGAGTTGCGATTGATTCCATCGATGTTTAGGGTAATGACAGCGTCGAATCGCTTGCGCATTGCGATCATTCGCCTACACACTCTTGGCCACGCTCCTACTCGCATTGCTGAAACGCTTCGCCTGCCTCGCATGACAGTGTATCGAGCGATCAAAAGATTCGAGGAGCTTGGCACATCTTTGGACCGTCCAAAGCGAGGTCGTCCTCGCACTGTTCGCACGACACCACTCATCGAAAACGTTCGGAGTCGGATCAACCGAAATTCACGACGAAGCATCAGACAGATGGCGCAGCAGCTCCCGATGAGCCGAACTTCATTGAAACGAATAGTCACGGAGGAGCTGGGACTCAGGTCGTATCGTACACGGAAGGCCGCTTTTCTGTCGGCTCGCAACAAGTCGGGAAGAGTCAAAAGATGTCGCGACCGTCTTCGCCGTACGCAGCTAGGCGAACATTTCAATATGGTGTCCTCTGACGAAAAGCTGTTCACCGTGGAAGAAGTCCACAACTCAAAAAACGTCAGAGTGCTTGCGAAGGACGCAGAGCAAACCGATAGCAAGGGTAGAACGGTCCAACGCAGTGCACATCCAACTCAAGTCATGGTCTGCGCCACAGGAAAAACACCGCTTGTTTTTGTCGAGAAAGGCGTCAAGATCGACACGGAATACTACCTGAACATGTTCTGCAAGACGTGCTCCATCCATGGTCTCAATCGCATTTCAATCAGAGGACATGGACCTTTCAACAAGACTCAGCACCAGCCCACAAAGCTAAAAAGGTCCAAACGTGGTGCAAGGAAAGTTTTCCCGGCTTCATTACAACATCAAAATGGCCGGCCTCATCACCCGACCTGAACCCGCTGGATTATTCCGTTTGAGCCTACTTGGAGTCCAAGGTCAACTCTCGCTCCCACTCAAATATTGATTCCCTGAAGAATGCCCTTCAGGCAGAATGGGACAACATCGGAGTCGAATACCTCCGTACAGTGGTAGAGGCGTTCCCAAAGAGACTTCGAGCTGTAGTTCGAGCAAAAGTCGATAGTTTGAGCTGAACTTTCGCGTGAATGTTGACATTTATGTTGTTGATAAAATATGTTAATTTGAGATGATTTTCTCTGTTTTGAAAAAAGGTATAACAATTCCAATTTGTAACACTATTTATGGACCACCCTGTATGATAAATAAAAGGGGACCTAAAACACTACCTTGAGGAACACCACTGTGGACGAGGAAACTGTTTGAGAGTGTGTTATTTACGCGTACTTGAAAAGTGCGTCCATCCAGGTAATTTTCTATCCAAGAGATGATTTTGGCATTGAATCCGTAAGCACTCAACTTGAGAATGAGTTTTTTTTTGTGAGAGACAGTGTCAAAAGCTTTTTGATAGTAGAAATAGATTACGTCTACGAACTTTTTTGAATCTATTTCTTTAGAACAAAAAAACTAAAAATAGAAGCATCGATTGCTCTATCGAGAGCTTTTTTTCTAAAACCAAATTGCTCATCAGGAAATATATTATTCATCTCGCAATAAGAAGACATTATACTTACACTGCTTCGGCTATCACAAAGGCTATGCGATCCGCATTGCGCCCCAGTTCTCAATCTTTAAAAGTTGGTAGGGAGAGAGATCCCCATACCGAGAGAGCGAGGAAAGAATCGAGAGTGAGAGAACGAGAACGAGAGAAAGAGGGAGGCAATTTTTTATCTACCTCTCGCGCGCTCTTTCATGTAAGGGGTTTCCTTCGTCTCCAACTCAGCTGCATTTCGTTGAGCTCCCCCTGGGTCGGCTGTTCTCTACATTCATCTCTTCGGCTGACTGAGCGCTGTGGCTGCTGCCTTTTGGGCGCGCTACATGCTGCCATAGCGCTGTGGCCGCTGCCTTCTGGGCGCGCCACATGCTGCCATAGCGCAGTGTTGCAGCCTTTGTGCGCAACACTTGCTGCTCCCAATAAGCGCGAATCTCTTGCTGCCCGTGGGGCGCAATTTTTTTCCTTGCTGCTTAACTTGCATGAGTGCAGTACGCCAATAATGCATGAGTGCAGTACGGCACTACACTCAGTAACCTAAGCACATATACTGTGCTAGAACTATTATAAATTATGCGGTGCTGTCTATATGACACTAAATAGGTGCATATCACCGCGATTCCGACATTTTCTTGTCCCCTTTTGCAAGGCTGAAATATGACTAATATTTAGTTATTTTAAGCATGCTGTCGGATGAGGAGGGAACGGCCCAGCTGGACGCCGGCGAAGCCGGTAGAAAAGCAGGCCCGTTCATGTCGTCCTCATCAGGCTCGTCATCAAGCGAGGAAGACGCGAGGACCCACAAAAAGCGTCGCAAGAACCGACGAGAGCGAGCACGCTTGTCGTCTTCAGACAGTTCCAAGTCACCTCGACGATCACCAGATGCTGCAAAAAGCATGGAAAGAACATCGGAACTGAAGCCTCGCTACAAAATACCGACGGTTTTCGAATTCGCGAGCGCAGCGGATATTATTCCCCCTGCACCAACACTGCAGGAGAAGCCTCAGAGGAAGAGAGTGCGCATCTCCGAGCGGGCACTCAGTACCTTCGAGCTTCATGCAAAGGGAAAGTTTCTCGAGCGCGAAGAACGATCGGCATTCATTGAGAAGATGCCTCTTCCAGCGTCTAAACTGGCCATGTCTCCAGAGACGGACGACTCCGTAGGAGTCATAAAGTTTGCGAAGTGCCACATCAGCGAAAGCTCACTGGCGGCGACACAAGAGGTCACCACTACGGCGTTAGCGGGGCTAGCCTTCGCATTCGATGAATGCATCTCTGGCCGCGTCTCAGAGAATTCCGAAACGGCGACCGGGTACATATCCGCTGCTATGAATCTTCTAAGCGTATGCATCCAGGATCTAACCGCGTTCCGGAGAGAGGGCATACTAAGATCTGTGGGTGTCGAGCCGCGAAAGGCGATGCCGACATTCAGGACAGCTCCGATCTCCTCGACTACAACAGTGAGTCGTTGTCGAGAGCCAGTTCCGCCCATCTTTGGCGAGGGACTTCAGAAGGAAGTCATTACCGCAGCACAGCCAGACGACTTCTCCAAGTCGCTCAACACACTGCGTCAACACAAGTCAACACACCAGCGCAAACCTGAGAAGCCACACTTGAAAAGGTGCGTTGTTGACACACTTTCGGATGAGATAGAACTTTCCGGGGTAGGTGGGATCCGCCTTAGAGTAGAAAAGTGGGAAGCACTCTCTAGAGACACGTGGATAAAAGAAACCGTACAGGGTTATAAGATACCTTTTATACACACACACCCACCTCTATCTATTCCTATTCGTAAAAGGCAAGATAGTAGTCCCGAGATCGACAGAGAGGTAGATAGCTTACTCGAGAAAGGCGCAATTACCGCCATTCCGTGGGGCTCAAGGGTCTGGTTGTCTTCCATATTTCTGGTACCTAAGAAGGATGGAAGGCAGAGACCGGTCATAAATCTGAAACCTTTGAATTGTTTTGTCGAAAAAGTTCATTTCAAAATGGAACAGTTTCTCTTCACCCGAGACCTGATTAGTGGGGGAGAGTTCATGATAAAGATAGACATGAGAGACGCATACTTCGCCGTTCCCATCCATGAGGACTCGCAGAAGTTTCTCGTTCTTCAACACAGAGAGACACTCTATAAGTTTCGGGCTCTCCCGTTTGGTCTGTCAACTGCTCCATACGTGTACACACGCCTGTTGCGGCCCGTTGCAGAGAAGCTACGAAAATACGGTATCCGCATGCTAGTCTACATAGACGACTTGATTTTCTTCGGTGATACCTCAGAAGATCTCGACAGCGTCAGGAAGTGTGTCATAGATCTGCTTGTTTCTCTAGGTCTAACAGTTAATTATGAGAAGTCTTGTTTTCCTCCGAGCCAGGTCGTTGAATTTCTAGGCATAGAAATAGATACACGCAGCATGCTCTTCCGTGTCCCAATCAGAAAGATCTCGAAGATAAGATGCATGGCACTCGGCCTTCTCAAAACGCAAAACAGCACCATACGTCAACTGGCTAGCTTCACAGGATTGTGTCAGTCGATAGCTGTAGCCTGCGAATACAGTAGATTCAAATCACGAGCTACACAGAGGCTGATTAACGACTCGATGATTTCCCAGGCAAAGGACCCCTTTGCGAGAATCATAACTCTGTCGCAGGATTGTAAAGAGGAGTTACTATGGTGGTCCAACATAGATTCCAAATTCTTTACTGAGAGAATAACCTACCCCCCTGTTTCACTCGTCATCCAATCTGATGCATCGAATGAAGGATGGGGAGCGGTTTGTAACAATCGTCGCACTGGAGGCAGATGGTCTATCCAAGAGAGTTCACTGCATATTAATGTCCTAGAACTAACTGCTGCGATGTTCGCTCTCTCATGTTTTGCAAATGGGATGAAAAACACGACAATCCAGCTAGAGCTAGTTAACACTACAGCGGTTTGGTTTATAAATAAGAGAGGAGGCGTACGTAGCACGGCTCTTAACAAGGTTGCGCAGCAAGTCTGGGACTGGGCTATGAATCGTAATGTGCACCTCTCTGCTACGTATAGACCAGGCTCTGAGAATGTAGAAGCAGATTACGAGTCGCGAACTTTCTCGGACCATTATGAATGGTCCCTGGATAGACAGGTAGTTGATATTCTATGGGAAAGATGGGGCGAGCCTTCCGTAGACCTGTTTGCCACTCGACATAACACGAAGTGTAGGGAGTTTTTCTCTTTCCGCCCAGACCCGAATGCGAAGGCGTGCGACGCCTTCAGGCAAGCATGGTCGGACCTACACGCATACGCTTTTCCACCGTTCCGCCTAGTCGGAAGAACAGTCAGGAAGGCGATCCGAGAAGGGGCAAAGCTGATCTTGATCGCGCCAGATTGGCCGAGTCAGCACTGGTATCCCCTGTTGTCACAGTCTGCCCGGGATCGAATGAAACTGCCGATAGCGTCGATTCTGAAAGATCTCAAGGGCAACGCTCACCCCATCTCCCCTCAAACACTGAAGCTCACAGCATGGAGAATGTTAGATCGAATCTTATGACCACAGGACTGGACTCCGTCGGAGTTGAAGCAGTAATGAACTCCTGGGCCCCTTCTACGCTTAAGCAATATGAGAGTGCCCTTAGGAAATGGTCGTCGTTCTGCGAGCATAGTCACATAGACGGGAGAAAACCTTCTTCCCAAGCCATCATAAACTTCCTCGGAAGACTTCATGAAGATGGTCTGGGTTACTCTACAATATGTACTCATAGAGCAGCAATCAGCAGCTATCTAGAGATTGTAGGGACTAAGGTTGAAGATACTCTGATTAGTAGAGCTGTTAGAGGATTCTTTAGAATGCGCCCATCAAAGCCCAAATACGATACTATCTGGGATGTTGCGCAGGTTATAAGTTTCTTTACCGAAAAAGGAGCTAGCGAGCAGCTCAGTCTGGAAGACTTGACTCTGAAGCTAACCATGCTCCTGGCCCTAACATCTCCTAATAGAGTGTCAGAGATAGCACGTTTTTCCCTAGAAAACTTACAAAAAGGATCAAAAAAGTGGATATTCCACCTAGACTTTGTAAATAAAAATAGGGGACTGGTAAAACCACATAGAGCGACATTCGAAAGATTTCCCGATCTGACTCTCTGCCCTATACACACCATGGAGGTTTACTTAAAACAAACATCACAGATTCGCCACGGCGAAGACAGTCTTTTGTTAAGTATAATAAAACCCCATGGGAAAGTTACGCCTTCTACAGTAGCTAGATGGCTTAAAACTACGCTATCTCACGCGGGTATAGCGGACATCTTCTCGGCTCACTCTACAAGAGCAGCTAGTACGTCTGCCGGCACTAGAAGGGGCCTTTCGGGGCAAGCGATCATGGCAGCAGCTCATTGGGCGCCTAGGGGATCGACCTTCGAACGATTTTATCACAAGGATGTGGAGTCTTTTCAAGACACAATTCTCACATCGGGGTATGTCGAATAAGCCTTTGTGATAGCCGAAGCAGTGTAAGTATAATATTTTATTTTGCAAGACAACCTACCGGTTGTTGAAGTAAAATATTTATTATGCTTTCACTGCGAAGGCTATCACAAACCCGCCTCACAAACATAAAATAACTAGATGATGAACTAATCTTTTCGAAAAAGAGATTTTTTCTTTGTCCCACCCAATTTCCAATGTTCAAATTGCAGAGCGGTTGATAAGACGCCAAGCGAGCCGAGCAAGAAGGATAGACCGCGCGGGAAACGCGGCGGCGGGTACAAGAGGAAGGATAAGAAGTAGCACTATGCAGCACTTCTTTGTTGCAAATATTGTTGTTTGTGCAATATTTTTGTTGATGAGATAAATGATATTTTACCGAACAGCCTGGTTTTGGTCACTCAACGAAATGCAACTGAGTTGGAGACGAAGGAAACCCCTTACATGAAAGAGCGCGCGAGAGGTAGATAAAAAATTGCCTCCCTCTTTCTCTCGTTCTCGTTCTCTCACTCTCGATTCTTTCCTCGCTCTCTCGGTATGGGGATCTCTCTCCCTACCAACTTTTAAAGATTGAGAACTGGGGCGCAATGCAGATCGCATAGCCTTTGTGATAGCCTTCGCAGTGAAAGCATAATAAATATTTTACTTCAACAACCGGTAGGTTGTCTTGCAAAATAAAATATTCTATTTGTCAAATTTTTTTCAAAAATTCTACTGAAAATCGAAGTTATGCTAATAGGTCGATAATTCAAAGGATTTGAAAAAGGTGGTTTTTTTCTTTAACGGAACTACTATCGAATGCTTCCATTTCAAAGGGAGATCATTATTATCGAATGACTTATTATAAATTATCTCGAGTGGGATAGCTAAAGGAACAGCAATCTTTTTTTTATGAAAATCAAGTCTATATGATCGGGAGTTTTACAAGATGAATTAAGATTATTCTCTATAAGTATACATATTTCATGTCTAGTGAAGAGTGGATCATCCAGTAAAAATGGGGTATCAGAATTTTTGGGATTGAAAATCGGTAAATCATCATTGTCTTTTATGAAAGATTTTTGGAAAGTTTCGGCTAACAAATTCGCTTTCAAGAAGTCATCTGATTGTATGACCCCATCGAGATCAATGAGATCGTCAATGCCTTTATTTTCTAGATGAGTAGAGGATCTTATGTACTTGAAGAATAACTTTTTGTCTTTGCTCTCTATAATTTTCTTCTCAATGTTTAGGTTATATTTTCGCAAGAGCTTAGTGCACTTTTTACTTGCAGAGATGTATAGTTCGTAGTCACTCGCTCGTCCCCTATTTAGAAACGTGTTCTATAAATTGAATCTTTTCTTGAGCGCTCGCTCGATATGAGCGGGGAGAACTGAATTTGTTGATAGACTTATGGAGCGTTAGAATATCACTTTTCACTTTGCTAACTGATTTTCTGCTATCTGGTTTTTTTGAACGCTCCAATGTCTCACCACGAAAACATGGACTACGGTAAAAAGAAAGAACACATGCATTCTAATGGAGCGTTAGAATATCACTTTTCACTTTGATAACTGATTTTTTTCTGGTAACTGATTTTCTGCTATCTGGTTTTTTTAACGCTCCAATGTCTCACCACGAAAACACAGACTACGGTAAAAAGAAAGAACACATGCATTCTAATGGAGCGTTAGAATTCGGAGAAAACGTTATATTTCTCTCACTAATTGTACACATTTTGGTTCTTTCTTTTTACCGTAGTCCATGTTTTCGTGGTGAGACATTGAAGCGTTCAAAAAAACCAGATAGCAGAAAACCAGTTAGCAGAAAAAAAATCAGTTAGCGAAGTGAAAAGTGATATTCTAACGCTCCATTAGAGTTCGCGAAAACATAATGAAACATAACGATATCCCGTTTGAACTCTCTCGCTGCAAGAAAAAAAGACATCGCTGCTCATGTTTCGAACGTTATAGTTCTCTCACTAATTGTACACATTTTAGGTTAGAACAAGACGTTCACGCAATTCGAAAAAAACGGGATATCGTTATGTTTCATTATGTTTTCGCGAATTCTAACGCTCCATTAGAATGCATGTGTTCTTTTTTTTTTACCGTAGTCCATGTTTTCGTGGTGAGACATTGGAGCGTTCAAAAAAATCAGATAGCAGAAAATCAGTTAGCAAAGTGAAAATTGATATTCTAACGCTCCATTACTTTCTCAAGTGGGGCGAAATCCTCGGATACTTTTTCTAGAATATATAAAAATAGCTCATACATTGAGTCAACGTTACAATGAGAAGCGAAAAGAGAATGCCAATCTATATTGCTCAGCAAAAAATTTAGAGATCGATAGTCTATTCGGTTAAAGTTTCTTCTGTATGTATAGCAAGGAAAATCATAGGAGAGCAAAAGTTTGAAGACAATGGAGTGGTGATCAGAGGTCCCGAAAGACGGATTTACTGATGAAGAATCAATCAAAAAAGGGTAGTTCGTCAGCAATAGATCTAGAGTACTCATAGCTCGAGTCGGAGTTCTGATGAATTGAGATAGTTGTATAGTAGAGCAGAACTTCAGGAAATGAAAGGAAATGGGTGAAATAGCTTTAGGTGGAACGTGCATCCAATCTATATCGGGTAAATTGAAATCACCAATCATTATGGAAGGTTTAGGACAAGTGAGAAGATCGGTAAACTTCATGCATAATCTTTCGAAATTCGTCAAAGTAGATCCAGGAACATTGTATATTACGATGTACCTCAAAATGTGACTTTCTATCTCTAAGTCTATTGCTAATACCTCATGCGAGTTTTTGAAAGACTCGGAAAATACAATTTTATATGATTGTGTGGAGTGAATAAGTAAAAAAGTTCCTCCTCCTTTTTTAACAGATCTATCACATCTGACAACATTGTATTGAGAATTAAATGAGGTGAGCAAATAGGAAACTGGATACTTAGAGTTCAACCAAGTTTCACAAAGTGCAATAATGGAATAGTTTTGAGACAGCAGAAGTTTTAACTCCGCTGTTTTCTTGATAAGTGACTGACAGTTGGCATAATAACAATTGAATGATTTCGATGATGACCGTTCTTCTTCTAACTTGTCCTATGGTGACGATCGGGAGGGCTTCCAGACAGTCTTTCTGCGCGTAGTAACATTGGTCCAGGCATTTGGCTGCGAGTTCAAAGGGCTGGAGATTGTAGGTTGGGACTTGCGAGGAGGAATAGTTGTGTTTTTTGGATGGAGCTGATCACGAGTTAGGAGAGGGATGGGTTTGTTTCCGGAGTTTTTTTTTGTTTTTTTTTCTTTCTGGCTCACATGCGAAACAAGGGTAATTAGCCAACCTTTCATATTTTTTCTCAAGGTCGGCAATCCTTTCCATCAAGGCTTTCGTCTCTTCGTTTTTCTAAAGACAGCCGACACAAGGAGGGGGCTTCTTTTGAACTCTTTTGGGGGTGGGCATCTTTGATTATTGTCGAAAGTCGAGTCGATGTCAATATGTGGAGAGCAACCGCTCACTGTGAGGACAGAACGAAAGAATGAGGGTTGCCAGGATCGTTTTTCAAGAAGTTTCAATCTCGTGAAACTTGACCGACAGATTCGATCTGTTCTTGATCTTGAGCATCTTCTTCGCCTCGTACCAGGAGTGCTCAAGTAGGTTCAAGCCGAGGATATGACGAGGCTATTTAAAAACAAAAAAGGATGAGTTTGAGAAAGTATGCTAAAAAGGCATTCATGTGATTTATGAATAGTAACGATTAGAAAGTATTCCTGCGCGTAATTATGAAAGTATGCTAGAAAGAGCATACAATCAATGAATAAATGGGATACTTTTAAAAGTATGCCTTGGTGGCTCTCTTCCTTTTCTTGGTACTTATCCAATCTGCAAACCGGTTGACTTAGGTTGCTCTACATACATTTATTAACTCGATTACTTTGTAAGATAAGAGCACACATACGAATCGTATCGTGTGAGTCATTTAACCCAGCCATAATGGAAGAAAGGCATTGGGAAAAAGTTTTGATTGTGAAGCGCTCCCAAATAAAATGGTACCATCCACCAAATAAAATGCTACCATCCACCAAATAAAATGCTTACCTCCACCAAATAAAATGCTTACCTCCACCAAATAAAATGCTTACCTCCACCAAATTTTGTGGGCACGTCCACCAAATTTTTTTCTCTTGTGAACTTCACCACTGCATTTTTTCTCACCTGACACCAACCTGTATGGTTTTTTTCCACCAAATTTAAAGTCCACCAATTTTTTTTCGTGAAATTCACCTAGGCATTTTTTCTCACCCGACACCAAAGGTTACTTTTTCCGCTCTCTGAGAAAAATTTTGTGGACTTCAAATTTGGTTAAAAAACCATACAGGTTGGTGTCAGGTGAGAAAAAAATGCCGTGGTGAAAATCACAAGAAAAAAAAATTTTGTGGACGTGTCCACAAAATTTGGTGGAGGTAAGCATTTTATTCGGTGGAGGTAAGCATTTTATTTGGTGGATAGTAGTATTTTATTCGGTGGATAGTAGTATTTTATTTGGTGGATGGTACCATTTTATTTGGTGGATGGTACCATTTTATTTGGTGTACGTTACTATTTTATTTGGGGACACTTATTTTTGAATGGTGGACCGATAATTCATACCTCTTTTTTGGCACTTATCCAATCTGGAAACCCGGTTGACTTAGGTTGCTCTATATACATACACTTATTATCTCGATTACTGTGTAGGGGAAAAGCACACATACGAATCGTATCGTGTGAATCATTAAACACAGCATTTTGGAAGAAAGAAATCAGGAAAAATTTTGATTGTGAAGCTCTCTCCTTGAAAAAGGCCCTTCGGGAACGCCTTTCGGGAAGAAAAGGCCCTTCTGGAAAGTTACAAACAAACAAAAATTTTGATGAAAACCCAAGAAACACCATATATACAGGGTGTACAGAAAGTCCAGGTGTGTAGTATTTTTCCGATAAATACTTAACGGATTGAGCAAATCAAACAAAATTTCCATCAAAGTTTATTCAAATAGTTTGGGATATAACTGCTTTTTCAACTTTCAAACAGCCCTCCTTTCTCCTTGTCACAGGCGCAGAGTCGCTTGTGGAAGGCACCCACCGTGGTGGACAGGTAAGCGACGTCAAGATCATCCCACGCCTTCTGTAGGGCGCCTTCAAACTTTCCAAATTCTTGTGTTCGGTAGCACAGGCCTTGCTCTCAAGGACCGACCACACAGAGAAGTCCAGAGGATTCAAATCAGGTGAGTACGGAGGCCATTCGGCGGATGTGATCATGGAGGGGAAATTGCTCTTGCACCAGTCTTGCACCACTTTAACCTTGTGGGCGGGCGCAGAGTCCTGCTGGAACATCCATTTGCGTCCCGCGAAGTGAGCCTGGCTCCAGGGAAGTACTTCCTTCATGAGAATGTCGTTCAGGTAGTTATTGGCATTCACTTTGACTCCCTGCTCGACGAAAACGAGTGGAGTCTTGCCAGTCGCGCAAATCCCGGCCCAGACCATGACAGAAGCAGGATATCCCTTTCTCGAGACGTAACGGCCACTCTTATTGGCACCTTTGACCGATTTCGACCAAATCCTATCGTTCTGGTGGTTGAAGGACTGCTCAATATTGAACAACTTCTCATCGGTGAAGAGAATATCCAAACAGTCCACCGGCTTGAACCGCTTTGACAGTTCACGACATCTCCGAAGACGGGTCGCCTTCATCTGGTCCGTCAATGCGTGAGTCTTCTGCAGCTTGATGGGGCGAAGTCCCATGCGAGATTTGACGATCGTCTGAACAGCCGAGATATTCAGCTCCTTCGCGAGTTTCCTGAGACTCCGCTTGGGGTTAAATCGAATCTTGTCTCGGATGCTTCTCACGTTGAAGGAAGTGGTCGCGGTCACTTTTCTGCCACTCCTGGGACGGTCAGTCGTTGTACCAGTCTCATGGCGTATTGTGTTTTGAATGGTCCTGCGCGAGAATCCGGTGATTCTGGCGCTGTGCTTCTGAGTGTGCCCCGACTCGCTAAAGCGCAGAATACACCCTCGGTCAATGTCAGAGACCATATCTAAGAACGAAAAGAGACATCACTCTGATTTTTTCAGGGTGTGATGTTAATGTTATGCCTGAGATACACGCAGAAAATCACAGTACCGCTACACCAAACTAAAAAGATACAAAGTGACAAAGTCAGACACCTGGACTTTCTGTACACCCTGTACATTCTTTTTGTAGACAGCACACTTTCAAAGTATATTTATACCCAAGATAGAATACCCATCTAGGCTCAATCTGCTCTCTCTGACGACTCTCGAATACAGAAGAAATATTGACGAACTTGCATTCATACACAAATGCATACACCAACACCTTCGAATAGACTATTCCAAACTTTTTCAAGTATGTCCCCTTCCATACAGCAACAGACACGCCCATCCATACCGAATTGCTCTACCATTCAGAATACCGGATACCAAAAGTAGTTGTGCATCCAGGGTTATTGACATATGAAACGGCCTACCCAGTCGGATAGTGACAATCAATTCCCCCGTTGTTTTCAAAAAAGAACTACATAAGCTGCGAAAAGAATTCATAGTGCCCTTTTCTAAAACACGTTACTGAAAGAGCTCCAAATGAATTTTCTTATTCAATTCTTTATTCCTTTGCACACAAGAAAGACATGCAGTGGAGATCTGCCGCAAATTGCGATCTCAGTTTATTCACTGCGCTTATCATAATGTTCTATTTAATATTTTTTTCTATTCTGTCCCTTTATTTTAGATGTTTTTTGTTTGGTCTCCATAATTTGTTTCTATAATTTCCCTTTCTATAATTCGTTTTTTTGCGCTAATTGTTTTTTGTGCTTCTTATTCACTGCGCTTATCTCAATGTTCTATTTAATACTTTTTTCTATTCTGCCCCTTTATTTTAGATGTTTTTTGTTTTGTCTCCATAATTTGTTTCTATAATTTCCCTTTCTATAATTAGTTTTGAAATGTTTTTCGAATATAGCTGAACTCACATCCGTGACAGCGATCCAAGTTCATCAATGTATGTATGTATGTATGTGCTATTCTATCATGTGAATTGGAATAAATGATTGATTGATTGATTGATATTTAGCATACTTTCATTGTGTAGACAGCATGCTTTCAAAGTATCCCTAGCATACTTTATTTTCTTTACTATTCATACTTTCAAAGTATGAAAAGTAACACTTGTAGTCGGAACGATTTGGACTACTTTTAAAGTATATAGTTCTTTTTTCATGCTTTTGAAAGTATGACTAGTAATACGATTTTTGGTGTGTACTCTTGTTGGTAGTTGCTGACTTTTCCTCAATGAGATTGGAAGCTGAATCAGAGTTTCAAATTTTAATTCTTTAGTTTATGTTCAAAATCTACGAGAAGGGTGATAACGGACAACTTTGCTGCAATATTATTCCATAGCGCCACGGTTCTTGGAAAGAAAAAGTTCTGATAGCGAAATTTCTTCCGAGGATTTGGCTTAGTTGAGAAGTTCTCATCGATGTTCTAAAATTTTTTGGACCTAGAAATGGAATCCACGTGAGTTTTTTTGAAAATCGCGAAGACATGATTAAATGATTGGGTCAGTTTTTTATATAATAAATTTTTTATTTAATTTAGTACACTTTTCACTTATCGGTTAATGTTCTAACAATGCACCAAACTAATATTTTGTTTTGAATAAATAATCGCGTTGGCTGCGCTTCAAGGGCTTTCGCGACACAGTCGGTTTTCGTCAATGAAAAAACGAATAATAATAAATAACTAGGAAACGTACTCCGAAAAAAGCTAGGCTACAGAGTTTAGCGACGCAGCATCAACAAAGCCGACTTGAACAAAACTTGGCAGAAAGGCGTTTAAAACATTTTAATGACAAGTTTTGACCCCTGAATGACCAGTTATCTTAAAATGATCACATTTCCCTAGCGGAATAAACCAAGCGCCTAAATCTCTCACAAAAACCATAACGCACGAAAAAAAAGTTGCTTCAAGAGAGTCTATGGCATAAAAAAAATTTTGGGATCAGCGAAGAAACAGTTAATTTATAATTTTGTGCAGAAATTCTTGTTATTCCTTCTCTACAATAACAATTATAATTATTTTGTACGTTGACGTGCAATGGGGCATAAGTTCAATCCTCAACCAGGTGTTTCTCTGACCCGCACTGCGGGTGGAAAAAAATCTATGCGCTCTTCAGAAACACCGGAAAACCTCCAGATCTATGCGCTCGGAAATTTTTTCGATTCTTTTTTCGAATTTAATAACTCATTGCGAAAAACAATTCGAACTTTTGGAAATCATGAAAGTCTATGCGCTCGAAAAAAATTGTGTGCGTGGTGAGAAACGCCCTGTCCTCAACACGAGCAGATCTACCTAAAACTGAGAGGGTAAAAAAGCTTGTAGTGCTCGCGCAAAAATACTCCTACATCTCTCCCATGCCAAAGATAATACCAGTGACTCGAGAAGCATGCGCTGGTCCCACCTAATCAGGTTTACTAAGGTGTATATCTTATTCGGTTGGACCAGCTCACCCACTCAGGTAAGCCCACCTACTGGCGAAGATGCGGGAATACTCGCTAAAAAAGTTATAAGACCGCTCCAGGGCAATACTGCAGGGAAGGAATTAATTCTAGCTTAATACTTTCTCAAAGGCGACTGAGCAGTTTTTGCACTCGTTCTGGACTAAGTTGTCGTACATAGGGGATCGTGGTATGAGGGGAACTTTTCAGGGATTTCGTGGTGGGAAACGCGTCTTTCCTCTGGAGTAACTGGTTGAGAAGAGGCAGCTCCTTATTAAGGCCTTGTTGAGCCTTCTGAAGTAATCATTCATATATATCTAAGATTAAATAAAAACAAATCGCTGATAATAAGATTGGCTTTAGTCTGTGCGATAGCTCAACCAAGTTTTACTTCTAATTTGTCATATCTTCCTTCAAACTGTTCAACTATATGAGACAAATTAGCCCAAAAGCGTAGCTCTAGTAGGCTTCAGACTAGATTCCTTAAGAGAGGAGAGACTGGTATTATCGTCCTAGATCATATCCAAGATAGGGAAGTCTGGCTGGTAGCATTGCTTTTTATTCTTTGATTACTCTTTAAAACAGGAATGTATAGGAACGTGGACTTGCCCTAGATGCAGCATGCCTGAGATCATGCCGAGAAAGTTCTCAAAAACACTGCGCAGGTTCAGTGCTGGACCATGACATTGCTTGTGCAGATCGGAACCGACGCACCTCGGTTTGGCTCGCTCGTTCCACAGCCAATGGAGCAAAGGCGGCGACGGGTTGAGATCCCGTGGGCTCTTTTCTATTCGATTCACCGCGCTGCATTCTGTAAGCAGAGGAGTTGGCTGGAGGCTCGAGCGGACGGAACTTCAGCCATGGCGGGAGACGCTCCAGAGCACTGCAAAATGAGTTGTTTGGTAGATCACTGGGACCAGTTTTCCGAACAACATTGATAGGTCAGATATAGCATCTTTCATTCAATATACTTCCAAGCAGCGCTCAATTTTGAAGCGTAATCTAGGTTATAAATAATTTATTACTGAATTATTTCTTTACTTGTTTCTATTAGCTATACCTTAAGGCGGAATCAAAAAACAAAATAATTCAATATCGAATGTCATATTTGATACGCAGATGAAAACATATATTTTATGCACAAAGATGCTCAACGTTTTCGAGTTTTAAAACCTAATATAGAATATCATATTTGATATGCAATGCAAATTTTCTAGATAGATTCTCCCTTTTCTAAGCCCTCCCTTCTTCTCTTATTTTATGTGCCTCGCGTAATGTACGTTGCGTAAGGAACAGTTATTACCTTTAAAAAATATCTAAGCCAATTTAGAATAACGAAAAGTTATTTCATATTCTTACTTATAACCTGAAACTCATTCTAAATGTTCATGACTGAAACTGGAAAACAACACATTGGTCGGATCGAATCCGCTACAGCGCTACTTATCGAGTAAATCTTGAATTCCTTCCACGAGGTACACTTTCATGCACTATGAGACTATATTCCATGGACGTGAATTCGCTTAACTAGCAAACCTTCTTTCGGTTTTGTTGCCTTCCCAGAAATCGGGTGTCTTTTTGTCGGAATGGTCTCTTTGGGTGAATGCGCCTTTCTTTTTTGGCTGACTTCTTCCATTTCTTCGAGGAGAGAGGGGTGTCAAGTCGAGCTTCTCCAGGGTCTGAAACATTTGAATTCGTTTAACTGTTAGTTTTGTGACACGATTACACATTTCTGGTGAGAAAAGATAATTGGATTCGTTTTCGTACATGGGCCTACATTTTTTCGGGTGTAATAGTTTAATAATATTCTTCCTTAACGTAGATGGCTTTTAGATGGCTTTTAGTTGTGTAAGTGACATTCAATAAAAAAATATATTATAAAAACAAATAAAGACTACCAAAAAATTTATCAGCTTACTCTTGTGTCCTCGGCTAATCGCTCTTGTTGTAAAGAATCGGCAACGCCAACAGCGTCTTCATTAGTAAAAAGTTGTAGATTTGTAGGAGAAGATGAATATTGGGGGGTAAGGTCTACCATCTGGAATGTTTTAACATCGGGTAGAAAACCCACAAAAAATAGATTGAGAAGGGAAATCTATACTGTGAAAATTTAGTTTTTAAAAAAGTCATCTGTGAAATTTATACCCTGAAATTGTTAAAAGAGATCATTGGAAGGCGGAATTTAAGGAAATAAGCGAAAATGTTCTGAGGTTTATTGTTCTCCTGGAAAGGTTACTGAGGTTTATTGTTATCCTGGAAAGGTTACTGAGGTTTATTGTTATCCTGGAAAGGTTACTGAGGTTTATTGTTCTCCTGGAAAGGTTACAATGCAACAATGTATTTAAATTTTTTGTTATAAGCTAGAATTACGAAGGAAATGAGTTACATTACATTCAACTATAAAAAATGGGATCGGAACTACATAATACCTATCGCTTGAAGCAGCAACCTAAGTTCTTCTTTCACACTGTGTATGTTTATTTATTTTCAATATTGCTACAAAACTGATTCTTCTCCTTCAAATTTCTCAGGACAAGATAGTTTATTTCGGTGCTCGTCGGCTTTCTCATCAACTTTTGGATTATTTTACAATCGAAGCTCTTCTGATCATGAGGCTATCGCCAATCTCTTAACAATTTTTTTTATTTCACTGATTCATTATTGTGTTAAATTTTTTTTTATAAAGGTCTCGGCTAAATTTTAATCATTCAAATGTTTACCTCGATTTTTGTCTCGAGATCTTCAATGTTTCCATTCGAGTCGTCATCTTCCAGATCTAATTTCTGATCCATCATCAGAGCGTTCGAGATCCTCTCTAATTTACGATTCAGACGATCTCAACCAAATTGATCTCTTTATAAAATCGAATTTCTAATAAATTACTGTGCGTAGTTTCTCAACAGATGTTAGATATGACATTGTTCCTTCTACATAACTCTAGAAGAAAGGGACTAGATTCTTCTGTTCATTGTTCCTTCTAAATAATTTCTTCCTTGTACATAATCCTACCTTCTACCTTCCTTCCTTCTAAATAATTGTGGAAACAAAGGATTCTTCACTTCTCCCTTTTTCCTGAATGGCCGCTTTGGAACGAGTGTCAATAGCCCTTATCCTTCCTTCTCATCTTCTCTTTCCGCTTCCAGGCTCTTCAACCCTTAGCTCATCAAACTTCTGCTAAACTAAATCTTCTCCATCCAGCTCTATTCTACATTGCGTGACATTAAAAACTTGACTAGGTTTCTCGCATTGATAATTTTGTTATAGTTTTTATAACAAACCTCAAAGGAGTGTAATAAAACTATAACACTCCTTTGACAACAACTATAACACTCCTTTGAGGCTATGATTGCTTGAGCAGCAAAAGTTGTATTTCACAACTTTTCGGAGAAGTTGTCAAAATATACCATGATGAAATATTTAGCTTTTTTGGTTTTCACTTCACATGAAGAAAGAAATAAGTAGATGATTTGAATACTTACATGAAAACAAAAAATTCTCACCTTTTAAAAGGAATTCGAGGGAAAAGTTCCTTGTTAGGAAAGGAATTTTATATGCCAGTGTTTCATGTTTTTCATTCTCCGAAGCAGAAACTTCTTTGCATAGCGATAGTTCAATCATTTGTCTTCTTTGCATAGCGTTGAATTCTCAGTTATTCGAATGATTTTATTCGAAAACTCACTCAAGTCCTTCTGGATGGCTTCATCGAACAAACTCGTGGCTTCTTTCTTAGTCACCCTCCTCTCATTTGAGGATTGATGTGAGACGGGTTCACTCTGCCTCCTATCCACCATCGCCCTCTTACTCTCCTCTGGTCTTCTCTTGTTTGCGCGGTCCTGGCAACAGATAGTAGTACTAATTTTCAGAGTTGCAGTGCTTTTGAATGGATGTTCGCCTTACTACACTAATTTCTTCTTTAAAGTTGTCTACCTTTTTCACTAGCGGAGATCAAGCTCTTAGGAGTCCTTTTCTCTTAAAATATAGGAAGTCGTTTTTTTGAAGCAAATCTTTCATATGCTTTATAGATTGAGCTTCATATTTACTATCGGAAGATCTCGAAACATGTTTGAACCGCATTTGCTGAACTTAAATAAGTTCTTGCTTGTTTTATTTTTGCTCTAAAAAATTTTTAAGGTTTTTTTCGTACAAATTTGTTGAAAGGAACCGATATCGATCCTGAAAGACTGTCGAGGTACACATCTTCTGCATCCAATTCTCGTTCCAGTTTTCGCTGATATTCCGAGATCTCTCTTCAATGTGATTACTTTTTATCATAGTTTCATTCATTCATTGTTAATCTATTCATTATTCAATTTCATGCTGAAGCATCGTTTGGAGTTTATGGTTCTAAAAAAAAATGCTTAAAGATAATCTAAACAGTTATTTTGCATTGTTGAACGTCTAATTCAGCTATTGGGTTTCGATTATAAAACCCAGCTCTATTAGGTCTCTATTCCGAGTTCTCAGTACTGTTGGGTATCGATCCCAAATGCTCAACTCAAGCGAACGGCTAAACTTGACCCAAACTCATGAATATTAATTGTTTCAACTAACCGCAACTTCTGCCGCATCGTGTGCTTGAAATAGTGCGGCTTTTTGTTGTGTATGTCTACGCTTTTGCTTACAGAAAGACGTCTGAATGAGCTGGTTCAAGTTACAAATTCGAGTTTGTTTCTTTAAATAAGAGTATTCCCTACACTTCGTTGATCTCAAGCAACGAATTTTTTTACCGAGCAGAAACTTGTGCAAAAATTTGTGGTGTGACGGGAACCGAACCCGCGATCTACGCTTCCCGGGCGATGCTCTTACCCACTGATCTACATACGCACACAATATAATGCACATTTTAAGGTCCATACAACAATTCGAATAATAAGTACCCGAAAGAAGTTTTCTTGGTTGATGATAATAATTTTTCTGCTACATTGTTGCTCAAATTTTGAGTTTTAAGACTTTTTCGAGACGATATAACTTCGATTTTTATTTAAGAAACGTCTAATTCCCGTCACAATTCAGCCATACTCGACACGAATAAAATACATGGTTTGATTTCTTACTCAATTTTTTCTGAGTGGTTTTCTTTATTGAACGAGTTTTGATAGGCTAGATATTTGTGCAGTTGACACGGCTCTAGACAAGATTAACCTTGTAAATCTCTTATCCATGTCGAACTATCTTTTGTAAACGGAGAGAGTGGGCTCTGAGATAAACTTCTTTGTTTTCTCGAACATTTTCGATATTTCATGTCCCTTACACCGTGTATTCACATAAGTCATAACGGGACAATCGTTTTTGAGTTCACGAAAAGCTCGAGTTCGTAACAATCGAAAACTCATTTTAAGGTCTGTTTTGACGGCTTTAGAATGAATTTTCGAAGGTTTCTAGTTTAAAAATGGTTGATGGAAGGGAAACGATCGCAAACCGAGTAGAGTAGCGAACCTTTCCAACTTCCGCCGAGCGTACTCAGCAATGAGGTCGAATCCCTTCTGTCTCTGCTGATTGACACCGCCCTCCCAAGCCTCCCACTTCTCACTCATGTGACTATCAGATGCCCGATGAGAGAGGGCGCCGTTTGACATCGAATGACCTGGTCTGATCATGAACTATTAACTCTAACTCTACAACACATCGCACTATTACACGGATTGGAAATTTGGTAGTATAGTCGTAACACTTGGTAAAAAAATAAGAGCTAGGTTCAAATCCGCCCCGTGGACTAGCATTTGCCCGTGGTACATTTTGCTTATGTTTTTTTTTACCACGGTCACTGCTATCGAACTGTGCAACTGATCGTTTGCAAGCGTATTAGTAATATAATGTTCAAACGTTCGAAAACATTAGGATGGAAGTTCATTCAACTTTTGTGCATATTGTTCTTCAAATTATCGTTTTAGCTGAGTTGTCTACCTATTTAGTTGTGAACATCCGAATATTTGTTCAAAGACATTTCTGTGAACATGTTCTGAATGTTTTAACTGAAAAGGTTAATTTTCAAAACGCCATGGTCCAACCGTTCTGGGAAGCTTCTTGCCGTCAAAGTCCTCGGTGAGTTTTTTTTTTCTCCATTGTAAATGTGGTTTTTGAAAACTTCTTCCGTACTCTAAAATGAGTCAATACAACGCACCGCGCTTGAATATACTTGGACTACTGTATTTACTGTATTTGGACTACCCTCACACAACCCATCTTCATACATGTATGTATTAATTTGTTTTTACAACTTGAAAAACTGATGTTTGTGGAGATAGAAAGAAATTTCTTTTTTTTGTCTGCTATCAGGGCCACGCGTTTTCAAAACACTGCTATTACAAGAAAACTTTGCTATTCCATATGATTCACCATAACCTTGCATTGTAAAATGTCGATAAAAAATATATATTCCTTAAAATCGTAACTGAACTACATTCATTCTTAGTCTAATAAATATAAAGCCTATCCGCGATCTTTGCTTCGGTTTCATAGCGAGTTCTTCTAATATAAAGCCTATTATGATTGTTATCAAACATCACTCGTACACGCTAAAAAGAATGAAGGAATTACTTAATGATGCAATCACTCAATCAATGAATGATGAAAGGGATGAAAAGAATGAAGTTGTTCAAATGAATGACATTGCAGCCTCGAGGCGCACACAGATCTATTGGGAGAATGTGCAGTCGGAGGGAGATGAGGCCGACTTCTGTAGTCGCGAACGTCGTCCATGACTCCGCGACGAAGACCATTTGACGATAGCGCATTGGGGACACCTGCAAGTCCGTCTTTATGACATCTGTATATGATTTTAGTCTCAGAGTTCAAAGGCGATTTGCTTAAAAAGGACTTTAGGTCCAAACTAAATGGACTTGATTTTTTACGTATAAAGACTCAATCATCTTTGACTTTTCATTATCAGAAAACGTCTAAACGGCGAAGTTAGTAACAAAAAATTAAAATAGAACGGATTGGGGGACAGAATAAGATATATTATTATTTAGTATGATACAAAATCCAAATACTAATAAAAGTTACCTAATTTTTTCCTCAACATTCATTTTCTCGGTCTAATCGCGTTCATGATTGAAGCAAAGGGTAGCTTAAGTTAGAACAAATTCTCACGGCTCAAACTGGCCTATACATAATAAGAAGATTTTGTGAGCACAAGGAATATTCGTTTTCACATAATTACCATGAAATAACCTTGATATCATCGGGTATTTTGGATAGAAACCATTGGCAGTCCGAAATGTTATGAGGTCCATTCTGCTCGGTAGAGCATTCTAGAAGGTGCTCGTGCCAGATCTTGAAAAAGAGCGTTACTCTTTTTGGTACTTTCAAAGGTCGTAGTTCTGTTTTCCGTACTTTCTCTCTCTATCTCTCCTATATTTCTTATCTCTCTCACGCTGTTTTTGCTCTCTCTCATTCTTTATGTTTTTCTCTCTGTTAGTTTTTATCTTCTCTTTCTCGTTTCCTTTCTTCCTACTTCTCTTACAATATCACCTGTTCCCTCTAACCCTTTCTCTCTCTTTCTCTCTTTATATTCCTCTTACTCCCTCGGTGTTTTTTGAATTACCCACATGTGAAATAGCTCTAAACCTCTCTGTTTCCTCGATTGAAAGGCGGTAGACTAGTATTTGAGGCGTAGCTTCCTCTTAGGAAGTCCAAAAAGACGCAGATGTGCAGGGAATCTTCTTCGTTGGCCAGTGCGAACCACCTGTGTAGCTGGCTATCGTAAAATTTCGAATTAATGTTTTAGTTAGCGAGAGTAAAAACTTTTTATTTTCATCAATTCATTCACTTTTCTCAGACAAAAAAAAATTCAATTCGATAGTATTACATTGATCGAGTTTCAGATTGTTTAGTTTGACAGTTAACTTGAGTCACGCACTCCGAGGCTGTTGAAAATCATGAAACCAATAGTTGATCAGCGTCCCCTTTGCGAACGCTTCTCACTTTTTTGTTACCTTTTTTGTTACCCCCCTATGTTAGCAATAGCTTTCCTGCTTTAGTTTTCATGCGCTCCTCTTCTTCTTGGCTCAGGCAGCTTCGCTGCTTTCGTTTTAATTCTCTTCTTCTGGCTTTGTTTCCTGACTACTCCATTTGTTTCTGTTTCCATACATTTCCTTTTATCCCTTTTAGACTAACAGTTAAGTTTTCGACTACAGTAAGTCACGCACTTCAATGCTGTTGAAGTTTATAAAACTAATAAACGATAGAGAAAAAAAAATAAAGTTTCTAGCTTGATTACTAATTTAAAGAAACAAAGATACACAAGAAGCTTATAAATTCATAAATATTATGTCCATAAGTGTTAATTACAATGCAAAAGTCGGTCTTCGGGGAGCGATATTGAACCGCTCGTCTCTTCTTACTGGACTCAGCGTGTTACCACTGTACTGAAAAGGATATCGGGATTATTCCCGTCCTTTTCTCTTGTTTAGCAAACCTTTGGAAGGGTTTAATGTCCTGCTCCGCCTCCTCCTCTGCTAGTAGACTCTTGTACTTCTCGGCGAACTCGTTCACATCTTTCTGTAATCATTTAATGATACAAAAAGTTTGTCATCGCTTACGACAATTGTCATTGGACTTTAAGTGTCGGTTGTTATTTAACTTTTTGAAGTAAGTGTATTTCGTTTTAGAGTGACAATTATCCATTAATTCTGAATTGAATATCGTAATTTCTCACTAAGCATGATTGTTCTTATTTGACTTCAATGAAGCTTGTAAAAAAATTTTTAAAAAAAAAGGTTCACTTGACTTCAAGCTAAAGTGTCACTTCTCTTGGAGTGACTACTGTCATTCAACTTCTCATTCATTCATTCTTTATTCCTGTTGTACATGATGGAAAAAAATCATAACGGATAACTGACACTAAAGTGAGATTAGTGTTCACAGAAATATGCAAAAGTAATAAACAATGTTAAGTGACTGTTGTCAAATTAATCATTTAAAAAGAATTGTAACCTACATTTTGCTTATCCGCGCTGAGTGCAGCGTAAGAAAAAGAGTCGCGGTAGAGATAGCGGAGCACCAGCAGAAGAAGACGAGTGAAAGAGGAGCAAGTACTTGAGTGCATGCCGGAAGAAGCCGGAGAAGACGACTGCAAACGAATTGGAAAATTGAAGAAGGTTTAAAAAAAATAGAACGAAGAGAAGCATAAAAATCTTCAAACACTCAGTTACACAGTTCCAAAGCAATTACGCCTAGTTAAAACAAGACTTGATTAAAATATCGCACCGGAAAAAAGATAGTCCACCGTGCGGGATCGAACCCAGCTATCTCTCATGGAGCGCGTTACCGTCAAAAGCGTGATGATTGTTTTTGATTTTGCCGTTTGAACTAACTTTTTTTTCCGTGCGATGGTTTTATCAATAGTCTATTAAGATAAGAGGTCACCAAAACTCCTACCTGCTGGAAGACATTGTACTGGGTGAGGACGGACAGCGTGGAGTTCATCTCCGATTCTAGTCGATTCGACTGCCTGAGAGACTGCAGGAAGAGTCGCAGGCAGGCGTGAAGCTTCAGCCAGATTACCTCAATTTCCGAACTCTGTATTTTTTTGTGATCATGAATTCTTTGATATTACATATAGTTTAAAAAAAGTTCTTAAATTCCTTTTCTTGAACAATGAATTTGATAGACAGAATCCGCCACAAATCATAAAACTTCATATGTACGTAGTCACTTTTTGTTGTAAATTCCATGTTTCTGGTGTATTTCCAATTTGAATCTGAGAGGTAGGAACGCGGGAATGTAGAACATAATTCAATGGGTATTTCTTATGGAGCGTCCAATTTAAAAAAAATAGTACACTATAAAATAAGTTATGAATGAATCAGTTGTATTCATTAGTAGCTTGATCACATTCTAGAAGTTTAAGTTATATTTAAGTAACTTCTCTCACCTCCTCAGCTGAAATAGTCTCCGGCGAGAGATGCGTCACTTCGGGAGCGCAGTACAAAGGTGGACGGGGCAGCTGTTTTATAAGTTAAATAATTTTCATTATTTTGAAAAGTTATTGTTCACCTGAAGTGTAAGTTGCCTCATAATGTCATTCATAAAAATTTTTTTTTCCTTTTTGAAGAAATCCTGCTTCCGCAAACGTTACAAAATCATGATTTCACGAAATAATTTTGAAATTTTGTTTTTTTTCTTCATCGTTTATGTCGCTTGTTCTGAGTTGGTTCTTAGAGTCTTCTGTAGTGATAGCAAAATCGTCAAACTTAACTAAATGTTTTTACATTGACCACTCTTTTCCATAAACATCCGACGCCCAGATTGACTTTTTCTTTCTTTTTTCTTGAGGAATTTCATATTTCTGTCGGATTCTTAACAGCTCTCGACAAAGTAAAGAAATGTTATTTTTTATTTTATTATTATATAAAAAGGAACAAAAAATCTCTATTTAGTAAAACCAACTAAGTGTCTTTCGTGTACAGTAACCGGGAGCTGGGCAAAGAGAGCCTGGAAGCAAGATTAATAAGAAAGTTTTAACGAAACAATTATAACTACAGGGTGCGGGGAAAGTCCATGTGGACAGTATTTTTTCCGATAAAAACTTAACGGATTGAGTAAATCAAACAAAATTTTCATCAAAGTTTAATCAAATAGTTTGGGATATAACTGCGTTTCCGAATTTCGAACGGTCCTCCTTTCTCCTTGACACAGGCGCGGAGTCGCTTGTGGAAGGCACCCACCGTGGTGGACAGGTAAGCGACGTCAAGGTCATCGCACGCCTTCTGTAGGGCGCGCTTCAAACTTTCCAACTTCTTGTGTGGGGAAGCACAGGCCTTGCTCTCAAGGACCGACCACACAGAGAGAAAGGGCCATCCCGCTTCTGTCATGGTCTGGGCCGGGATTTGCGCGACTGGCAAGACTCCACTCGTTTTCGTCGAGCAGGAAGTCAAAATGAATGCCAATAACTACCTGAACGACATTCTCATAATTGAAGTTCTTCCCTGGAGCCAGGCTCACTTAGCGGGACGCAAATGAACGTTCCATCAAGACTCTACGCCCGCCCACAAGGCTAAAGTGGTGCAAGACTGGTGCAAGACCAATTTCCCCTCCATGATCACATCCGCCGAATGGCCTCCGTACTCACCCGATTTGAATCCTCTGGACTTCTCTGTGTGGTCGGTCTTTGAAAGCAAGGCCTGTGCTTCCCCACACAAGAATTTGGAAAGGTTGAAGCGCGCCCTACAGAAGGCGTGGGATGATCTTGACGTCACTTACCTGTCCACCACGGTGGGTGCCTTCCACAAGCGACTCTGCGCCTGTGTCAAGGAGAAAGGAGGGCTGTTCGAAATTTGAAAACGCAGTTATATATCAAACTATTTGAATAAACTTTGATGAGAATTTTGTTTGATTTACTCAATCCGTTAAGTTTTTATCGGAAAAAATACTGTTCACATGAACTTTCCCCGCACCCTGTATAACTCTATGATTAACTCACTGGGCTGCGGCTTTCAGTGTTTGATAAACTGACACTGTCATACTCAATTAGATATCGGAGGACTAATTCATAGATTGATTCTTTTTTCCTGTCCATGAGTTAGTATACTTCCTATTGTCTTCTAGCAAGTACCTCCATCTTTGTGATGATTTGAGCTTCAAATCGTAGAAGATGAGATTCGTCCATTATAATATCGAGTTCGAGTAGAGATTGCACCACATTCTCCTTAATCAAAAAAAAGTTTAAAAATTAACGTGTTTAGTTATTGTTTTGGAAAGAGGTTTCCTCTGCAGTTGATTCATACTCGTACAACTTCTGGATTTATCTGTTGAATCGCTTTCTCTATTGAAAGAGCTTTATGACCGGAAGCCAAATAGTCTGATTTTGATCAATAGTATACAATCTTCTGATACTGTAATACATCACTTGTACACTGTATAATTTTGTAAACTCTTCTAATTCACGTAAAGTCTTTATATTTTTAAAGGTTTAATAATAGTACTTTGATCAACAAAGTAACCCGTTCTTGTTTTGAACCTGCATTTGAAAAGTCAGTTTGAACTATCAGAACTCACCTCCAATCGTGCCAGGCTCTTTTGATAATGAATAGGCGCGGTGACGAGAGAGGATATCGATCGATTTAACGTCTCTCCGATCAATTCGATGCAGTATTGCTTCGTTAGACTCAGTCTGAAAGCGCCTTTTTCAAAACTTTGGCGCAGTAAAATGCCAGAATACTCAATCTGGAACCTCAATTGTCAGACATCGGAACAGGACAAATTTTAAGAAAATCAATCTGTGAGTGAAACTGCTAAAGCAGCGGTAGACAGTCTGGGCTTTTTATTTTTAAAAACCGAAATTTATAATGCTTTCTGCAGCAATACTAACTGTAAATGCGGGCGCTATTCATCAAAACGGTAGCGATCCATATTTGCACACTTCTTTCTTCATATTCACCGAGTTCAGATAGATTCAACTTTATTACTCTATCGATTGAGACGCAGCTTGTTTCTCGGCTTGTTAAATTGTAAATTTGCATTGTATTATTGGTTATAGTTTCCTCCAATTACATAAACTCATATTGAACAAGTTTTGAAGGCTTTGTATTGAAGAACTTGGTAGGCTAACATTCATAATTTAACAAAGGGTTTTTAACAGAAGATCAACGAACGCATAAGTGAGATCTCCGTATAATCTGAGGAGAAGGGTTGATCTTCGATCGCCGAAATGGTCAGCATACAAAATGCCTTCCAGCACAAATCCTGAAACGAAAGAAATTGTGAGACGACTTATCAAATTAAATCAGCAAAAAAACATTATTATCATGATAACAACAAAATCACTGAACTAAAATGGGTTAAAAAACTCAAAAATTCAGAGTTCAATAAATAACAATAAAAATTAACGGAAAAATTTTAATAGTAAAAGCAATGGAAGTTAACAAAAGTTACTCAAAACACGCAAGGCTTTTTGAGAGAAAAAAAAGTTTGAATAAAAAATTAGTTATCGATGACAGTTGGGGGGGGGGAGAAGTGCATTCGGAACATTCGTGACAAGTTGATGGACAGTGATATCCTCTACTATATATTTGGACGAATAGGCATCTCTGTGGACAAGCTGATTCTCTGGACTTCTCCTTCCAACCTATTTTTCGCAGAAAATTTAATGGGGTTTTCGATAACAGCTCCCTGTAGATGCTGAATGCGCCTGCATACAACCATACCTACATAGAATTCAATGTCCGTTTTAATGGTGTCATTTTCGGTCGCTGAGATGTAGAGCTCCATTTATCCTTTTTTAACTCAGTTTTCTCTTACCTTAGAGAGCTTATAAACGAAAAGTGACTGATCGGAGTCTCTCTCCTCTCGAAGTCATTTTCCTTGGTAAAAGAGCGTGGGATGGCTTACTTTTCTCATACAGTATACAAATGAAGAATATGTATACACCGATAAGGAGGTAGTTTCCTTTCCTCCTTCATTCACTCTTCGAGCTTTTCTCTGGGGAGCTCTCATCTTCTCTGTAAGGCTTCTTCGAGGACGGGCTTGAGCCCGGATAGGACTCTAACCCGGCTAGGCTCGAACCCGGAGAGGACTCCGCCCCGGCGAAAGCCTGGACTTCGGCAAGGACTTCGTCCCGGCGAGGACTCCGCCTCGGCGAGGGCTGCGCAGCAGCGAGGGCTAAACCCCGGCGACTGCTCATTTCCTCCAAACATACAAAGGCAGCCGAAGGGGACGCTAGTCCTTACTATATTTTTCGACGAGCAAGAATCTCTGTTCACAAGCGTTTTCGTTTCGCCGAAAAATAAAAGATCCCTTCGATAACAGCTCCCTGTGGATGCTTAAAGCGCCTGTATAGAACCACCCCTAAAATTCAATGCCCGATTCATAGTTCTTATTTTTATACCGCAATTCTATGCCTTCTTCTTAGCGTTGTCCCGCGCCATCCGAGGTTCGATTAGGGTCCACTGTACGGCTTCTAGCTCTCCAGAAACATCTGTCCGGTGCGATTTTCGAGTGGAGTCTTACAAGGCGCAGGTCTTGGTTGAGCGTGTCTATATATCTTGTCTTCGGTTTGCTTCGTGGGCGTTTGCCTGTTACTTCCATGTCAATGTCTTGCGATGTTGGTCGCAACTCTTCGCATCACGTGTCCATACCATCTAACTCTCCGTTCTCACGTCTTGTCTTTTATAGGAGCCACGCCAAGTCTTCCTCTCACATTCCTGTTACGCACACAATCTAGGCGAGTCAGCCCTAGTGTCCAGCGTAACATTTTCATATCATTTGTATTAATAATGTTATCGGTTGCACGCGTTGTAAGCCAGGTCTCCGTCGAATAGAGAAGCACGGGACGGATCGCTGTTTTTTTATCTTTCCGCGTATGCCAGCTGTGATATTCCTATCACAGAGGACACCTGTAGCTTCTCTCCATTTCATCCAAGCTGCACTCACTCTTTGGCGTGCCGCTGCATTCGCTGAAGTGTCCGAGGAGATGACAGAACCAAGATACTTGAATTCGGCGGTCTTCGCGAGCGATTCACCGCTGATGTTAACAGTTCCAGTCGTTTGCACTCCGATTTTCTGACACTCGGTCTTCTTGATGTTGAGGCGTAAGCCATGCCTACTAAGAGCGTCATTCCATTCCGAAATTCTGAGTATTCGCTGAAATATAGCCTCAATTATGCCTTTAAAAACTTTTTCTTTTGATACCCTCTGTGGGGAACGTGAAAGATTTCTATAATCTTAGACAGCATGTAAACGTATAGAGAATAATGTGTGTATCTCTTTTCTCAAGGTAATTTTTCTCTGTACATAGAAGGACGTAGAACGGCTTGTTTTTTTTGTATACAGTATACAAATCAAGGTATGCAAACAGACTCCGAGAGAAGAATATATAAGGAGGTACTCTCTGTTACTACGAAGGCTCAGTACCGGCTAGGGCTCCGGCCTGGCTAGGGCTCTGTCCCGGCGAGGGCTTGCTTTTCACTACACATACAAAAGCTTTGCTGCCTCTGTGGGGAACATGGAAAGTTGCTGCAGTGTGGCTGCGAAAGCAGCTTTGCTGCCTCTGTGAGGAACGTGGAAATTGACGTCCCGGCAAGGGCTCTGTTACGGCGAAGGCTCAGTTCCGGCGAGGGCTCCGTCTCGGCGAGATTCTCCATCCCGGCAAGGGCTTCTTTTCACCACACATACAAAAACAGCTTTTCTGCCTCTGTGGGGAACGTGGAAAGTGGTTGCAGTGTGAACCGTAAGGCGAACACTGCAGTCGTTTTTTGCGTTTTTCTATGTCTAGAACTTGACCCTCAAAAGTGTCAAAAACGGTTCTCCATAGGGTTTTTCAGACGATGTTTCCCATGGAATGAATAATGCTCTAGAACGAAAAATTAATAGTAAGCGTACCCAAACGGGACGCTAGTCATTTGAATCGAAATGATTAACATAGTGGTGGGAATGTAAAACAATATACTTAAATCTGGTTTTATTTGTATCGTATCAAAGGTACTGGAACGGTATCCAGCAACTACACGGACAAAATCTAATGCTCGGGTGGGATTGAACTCTGTCGTGCGTTACAACAAAAATGCCAGGGAAAAAGAATAGAGAACTCACCCGCCCGGGAGAGCAAGACAGCCGGCAGTTTGGGCGAGTAGGCCGGAGGGAGACGGGCGGCGAATTCCGCTCTCTCTACTCCTAGGTACTCCTTGACATCTGCAGCCAAGATTTCCGTTTTTTCTTGACTTTGAACCTTTTCAACCATGTGTCTCAATAAGTTCTCAGGCTCAAAGGGGTTAATTTACTCATTCACTCTCAAGATTGAACGAAATTGTTTAAATCTTTGTCTTTTTCTGGTATTGATTAATAATGATTTAATCCATTCGAATGATATTGATTGAATCCAGTTTTATTCCCCTTCTGCGCATGTTCTGTATCATTGTTGAACTAAATGGACTGATTTAACCTTCTTGTAGAAGTTCACTCCAGGCGAAAAGAGTGGGCAGTCTCTGACCAATCTCCACCGGAACGAGCAGGGGAAAGTCTAGGTAGAAGGCCGCGAGAAGACTACAAAAACAATAACCTAATTTCAGATAATTTTTGAGAGTTTAAAGTTTTTTTATTATCACGCAATGTAGAGCTTGACGAGGTATTAGGGAAGATTTAGTTTAGCAGAAGTTTGATGAGCTACGGATTGAAGAGCCTGGAAGTGGTAAGGGAAATTGAGAAGGAAGGATAAGGGACAGTCGGTCATTTAGGAAAAAGGGACACGTGAAGAAAGATGAATGGTTGATTGAGTGATGTTACATAGCAGCCGTTTCGGGGGTAAGGGAAGAAGAAGAATCTTTTATATACATAAATATGTTATATACATTTTCTCATTCATGTAATGCTCTATAAAACATTGGTAAAAATTGAGCTTTTAGAAACTGTCGATTGATAAAAGAAAAAAACCCAGTTTTTCGTTGTTTTTTTCTGAAATGTTTTAGCTAACCTAAGGATGTTGTTTATTTTATTCATTTACCTAAATGAATTATGATATGTGACATGAGACTGGAGTGACATCCATGAATTAAAAGTCAAAAAAGTAAACCAAAAAAAGAGCAGAAAACCCGGGTAAATTTTAATTAAGCCTCCCGCACTGGAAAGAATCCACTGCGAAAATTATATTATATGTACATTCTTTAGCCCCCCCCCCCCACCTTTTAAAACCCGGGCGTTCTAGGATGCTGCATCTCGATATATTGAGTGGTTCAATGCTTCCATGGTCTACTTTTTCCCGTTATTTGTGTTTAAATTGTGTTTTTTCCTCTAAAATGATTGCTTTGCTTAGGCAAGGGGCGCTAAAATTTCAAGACTTTTTTAATTAAAGAAGTGGCGTTGTAAATGGAGTCAAAATGGAAAAAATTTTTGGTGGGGAACTAAGAGAAAAACCTTGGGCCACGAATTTGAGAAAAAAGAGATCTCTGCTCTAACCGCCCAAAGTCTACTGCGAGATGACGAGAGTCGGGTTCATTGAAAGCAAGGAGAAGAGCCTGGGATGAGAGCATTGAGAAGAGCGCTGCTCCGGCCGAGGGAGTTCTTAGGAGGGAGTTGGAGGAGAGTGGCTCCGCGGTCGAAGCGCCTACCGGACTCATTCTGCTATCAGCATCTACTGGAATCATTTACGAAGCTATTAAATGCACGAAATAAGAAGGGTAGAAGATTATTTCATAGGCTATCATGTCAAATATGATAAAAATTTATTATTAACTTAATTTTTTGAAGAATGTACATCAAGTTAATAAGATTAATATCAATTTAGTAAATTAATTTAATAATTGGCGAAAGTCCAGAAATATTTAATAGCCCTATTACATCCTAATAAGCTTTAAAAACATGTGTGATATTTTTCTCATGAGAAGCTTGTTCATTTTAACAATAGGTTTTTTTTTTTGTTGAAAAAATGCACTGAAAAAAATCCGGGAAAAACCAAATGATTAGACTTGAGATTCCAATTTTCCATATTGAAACTATAAACAATAACGGCATCCCATTTTATTGCTTTCACCAACGTATAGAGATTGGAAGCAAAAATATAAGTTTTTTGAGAAACAGGTTTGATGAATTCAGCTTGCAGGGTCTCCAGTAAGGTCTCTAGCAAGGTCTCTAGCAAGGTCTATAGCAATTTCGCATCGTTCTGAAGCTCAATTGAGCGTCTTTTTTACATAGGCATTCATAAACTTGCTTAAAACAATACCAACGCTTGTGAGTACATCTGCGGCGGGACCCACTGTCTTCTCTACAACCATCTTTACTCTGCGTCTCTTTAACTCTCTTTCTTTCTCCTTTCTCTCTTCCTCTCTCCTTTTTTTCCTCTTTCTCTCTCCTTTCTCTCTTCCTCTCTCCTTTCTCTCCCCTTTCTCTGTTTCTCTCTCCTTTCTTTCTCCTTTCTCTAGTGCCCTCTCTACATGCGTCTTGAGTGACCATGGTAACCTAAGTGATGAATCCTTTCTCCCTGGGTTATATCTCATTCTTGTATTCGCTCTCGATGCGAATAGATGGCAGGCTCTCTTAGAAGGTTCAAACGTAAAGATACATACACATAATCCCAATTGAATACTGTTTCAAACTATACCTTGGAGCGAATCTTTCTCACCTGGTTGTAAATCAGGAAGCTGAAAAAGTCAATAGTGTAAAACAATGAATCGGACACTCAAAGCCGACTAGGAACGAAACTGGAAAAAAAACCAAAAAAAAAAAACAAATCATAAACTCGGAAAGAGAGAAAAGTGAAAAAAGGAAGTTTCTCAGAATCTGAAGCTAAATTTCTTTTTTTTTTCTTCTGTTCAATATTTCTTAATCAGTGGCTGAATTTTTTTTGCTGAAAGTTGGTGATAGAGAGAGAAAAATTTGTCATTTGATTCATTCTTCCCAGTGCTCTTCCAATCAACAAGCCCTCTTAATTTTCATTTTTAGTTATGCGGCTCGATTCGTCTTATCCATTATGTTTTATATTTCTCTCGTCACTTCATCCATAACAATAAGAATCTCGTTTTTTGATGTTTTATAATTTTTATACACTTGTTTTTTTTAACAAGTTAAGTTTGTAAAGATGAAAATTTGGCTAATTCTGACAAGAAACATTTTGGGAAATGTATTGAAAGGAAACAGGCTTGACTAAAACAAGTCTCTTAGGTAAAACCCAAAAAAAGTTACAGGGATCTTTTTAAAAGCAGAACTTTGCAGAAAATGTAAACGTCTAGCAGTTAAAATCTTCCTCGCGCTTATCTTCGCGTTGTGGCATGTGATCTTTTTCTGAAAAACACAGACTTGACCTGACAAAATCATAGGACTGCTCTCTTGGTTTTTTAAATTAAAGTTTTTATATTTTTTTATAATTGTACAACATATAAGATGGTGCTGGGAATTTAGTTTGGCAATTCGTGTTGTTTCGGTGTCTGTGGCGAGTTTTGAAACATGGCGGTAAAAAATTTTGTTTATCCGTTAATTGCACAGAGGATTAGAAAAAGTAACACGTGTCATATTCAATACCTTTTTTTACTTTGGCAAGATAAATAAAAAACAAAAGCACTGAGTGTCAAAGACATAAGGGTTTGAGTCACTTGGCGAATTCTCAATTCTTTATTCCGCTTGAAACAAAACATAATGTTAAGTGACGAAACAGATGACACTGTCACAAAAAAGTGAATTCAGTGAAGGTTATGGAAAGTGAGATCTAAATATGACAAGAACAATGAGGAACATTTCATTTTAGGAAAATAGGAAAGCACACAAAAAAAGCAAAGAAAGCAAAGCTTGTATCTTCAGTTATGAACTATTCATCAGCAATTAAGAACTATTCATCCGCAATAATAACTTGAAATTCCAAAAATTCAACTCACTCTTTATCATACGAGAGCTAACCGAGAACACAAATATAATGGAAAAAAGAGGAGAAACAAAAACAAAACATTTGAAGAAACAAAGCACTTGAATTAAAAATGTATTCTAGAGTTGGTGACAATGGTCTCACAATCAAGCTTGATAAGTTCATTTCTAAAAATGCTAGAAGAGCTTGTAGAAACCAAAGAACAAGGTAACTTATTCCAGACATTAATCATTCTTGAGGCACAAGTGCTTGTTCTGCTTTGATATTTACACGGCAAGCATATTCTGTAGTTATTCGATTCTCTCAGCGAATAAGGCGATGGGCAAAGTTTAAACATATTTGAGTAATCTACTTGAATATTTCCGTGCAGACATTTATGGATGAACACAAGATCGGCCACATTTCTTCTATATTCAAGCGAGGAGATGGAAAGAAAATTCATTCTAGCAACATAACTCATTTTGGGTAATCCGGCCCTTTGTAGTAACCTTCGTGTAAATGATCCTTGCACTTTTTCTATGCAGTTATCGAGACCGACAGTAACTGGGGACCATACCTCACTCCCATATTCAATAAGGGGTCTTATGTATGTGGTGTATATTCTGAGCAGAACTTTAACTGATTTGGTTTTAAAGGCTCTGAAGATCATGTTTATACATTTTTGGGACTTTAGGGAGGTTAGTTCAATATGTTTAGAGAATGTGATTTCTTCCTGAAATGTAATGCCAAGATCTTTCACTAATGAAGTAGTTGGTATGATATTGTCTTCTAGGTTATATGTTACTTTTGGATTCCTTGGACCACAGTGCATGATAAAGCATTTTTGAGTTGATATCACAAGTCCCCAGGTCAGTGAGTAATCGGAAATGGAATCCAGACTTTTCTGAAGAGAGTCTCTGTTTTTGGAAAAAAAATTTTGAGGTCATCGGCATATAGAAAACCATGGACATCTGGCTCTATGTGCTCCATGATATATATATATATTATATATTTTATCTACATCTTTCGATGCAATAACGCACAAATTTGATTACAATTGAAAATGAGGAATGAATAGATCAGCTAAACAATTGTCAAATACGACAACAAAAGCAATACATCAATTTGACTTTAATATAGCGAATTGAACGGGGAAAAAAAACAAACAAACAAAACTATGTAAGTAGAACAATTTGAACGACAAAAAAAAAATAGTTCTGAATTCATGACGAGAGAAGAGTAGATAGAACACCACTTTTTAATTGGGATTTAAAATATTTCAGGTTCATACTATTAATCAAGTTTCGAGGTAGTTTGCTGAAAAGGCGGGATATTCGCATTCCATAAGAGTTGTTTCTAGCTGTATTCTTGCTACCCTGAACTAATAAGCCATTTATATTAGTTCGCGTTGGAATAGTCTCTTTGAAGAATCGTTTTTTTTATCTATTATCGACAGTCCATGGAAGATCTTGAAACCCATAACTAAGTCAGAAAATATCCTCCTCTTGGAGAGAGAAACGATTCCAAGGCGGGCAAGTCGATTGGGGTAAGAAGGAAGAGACCTCGTATTAACTTCATTTGCGAAACATCGATGATAAACTATGCGAGTGAATTTCCTTAAAACTTTCTCTATATCATCACAATCTCTTCCATAGTATGGATTCCATATATTCGAAGCATAGTCCAAGTGCGGCATTACGTAAGTTTTAAAGCACTTGACCAGTATACCAGGATCATTAACAGTTACCGCACGGAGCATAGCATACATTGCTTTGGATGCCTTTTTAACTCGGTCTGCTACAGCCTCTTTCCTACGCAAAGAAGAAACTATTTGTATGCCCAGGTCACGTATCTGAGATACACATGAAATGGAAACATTATTTATACTGTATGAGGAATATAAAGATCGACCTCCAATGTGAATATGGAGAGACTTGGATGGAGAAAGAGATAGTTGGTTAACTAAACACCAATCGAATACGGAATCTAATGCTGATTGCAGCTCTCGAGTTCGTTCGCCGTATGAGTTCTTATCATAAGAAACATAAATCTTGAGATCGTCTGCATATGCTTGATGACGAATATTAGGAAAGTTCTCTAGTACCTCATTTATATCGGATATATAAAAAGAAGTGGCCCCAGGACAGACCCTTGGGGCACACCCGATGTGGCATTCATTGGATCAGAAGTGACACCACCCATACGCACAGAGAAAGATCTATTAGTTAAAAAAGACTCAAGCCAAGAAAGGAGTGGGTCAGTAATTCCATAATGTGTGCATTTAGACAAAAGCTTACTTATACTAATGGTGTCAAATGCATGAGAGAAGTCAAGGTAGATGACATCCGTTGAAAGACCTTTGGCTAACGAAGAGGTCCAATCATCTTCACATATTAATAAATTGGTTACTGTGGACGCTCCACGCCTAAACCCATGTTGATTGATAGGTATAATAGAGTGCTCGGATAGATGATTGATTATGAAAGCTCTAACAAGTCGCTCCATCGTTTTAGAACAGGGAGAAAGGATGGAAATCGGACGATAGGAGGACAACAAGTGAGGTTCCTTGCCTGGTTTCAGAATAGGGGTCACCAGAGAATGTTTCCAGTAAGACGGTATTTGACCACATATAATACAATAGTTGAAAATATGGGAAAGAGGAAGTGCAAGAGACTTAGCACATTTCTTGAGGACAATCTGAGGGATACCATCTGAACCTTTGCTACCCGTTGGTTTAAGCTTCGAGAGGCTTTTAAGAACAGAAGAGGGGAGAAAAATAGGAAAGGGGCTCATAGTAGGGGCAGCTTCAGTTTGCAATGCGATACGTTGGTTATCATCCTTAGTATAATGAGAAGCGAATTCGGTAGAGAGCAGAGAACATTTAAGTTTATTTTTCAATACTATGTCCCCTGTAGTATTCAATAGATATCGAGGAGGCACAGGTTTAGGCCGAGTGAGGGATGAGATATGTCGGAACAAGTCCCGAGAGCGAGACAATTTCTTCTTCTCACAATGCCTAGTCCATTTCATTATCTGCTTCAGTAGATCTTTACTAGCTTTCTCGTAGAGAGAACGGGTATTAGGATCGTCAATATTGTGAAACAGAGAGTTACGATATTTAATTAATCTCTGAATATGGCGAGGATAAGTGGCCGTGAGGGTTCGAGGTCTACGAATTGGAACGAATTCAGAAATAGCGTATTCAATAACGGCGAGGAAACGGCCGTACAGATCGTCAATCGAGAGGAAGTTATCAAATTCGGCTTCCCAGTTAACTGAATTGAAGTATTTATTAAGTTCATCGTAGTCAGTTCTTGAATAGTCGAGAACTGGTTCGGCTAAAAGCGAGTCGGTCACAATTGAAAGGCAGCAAGCGATCCCTAAATGATCAGAGGAGGGGAAGGAGGGAACAATTCTACAATTAGACAATAGCGAGGGCAGAGAAGTTAGTAGCCAATCAATGCAACGATTAAGACGTGTTGGTTCACGGCAGAATTGGGTCAAATCAAAGAGAGTAATCATGTCTACTAACAATCGATCGGATGAAGAAGAAGGAGGAGAGAGAGTGTCACAATTGAAATCACCAGTCACAACTACAGGATAGGAAGTGGAAGAAAGAATATCGGATAAAGAATCACAAAAAAGTCTGGTCTCTTCATTGGTGTAGGACGGGGGACGATAGCAAACAACCAGACGTATGTAACCAGTGGTAGAAAGTAAGTCTATATAAACAATTTCCGAAGGAGAGCATAAAGAACTAGGCTTCAAGAACGTTAAGTGATCTCTCAATACAAGGGCAACTCCTCCGCCACGAGAATTACGATCAGCTCGGATTATTACGTAAGGAAGAGGACCAATTATCTCTGAATCAGCTATAAGCGAACTCAGCCAAGTCTCAGTGACAGCAACTATATCAGGTTGTTCTTTTTCTAGATAAAGACGAAATGGAACTAATTTATTATAGAGAGAACGTATGTTAAAATCTGCAAAGCTTAGCTGAATGTCGGGCGGTGAAGGTGAAGAAACGGGCGGACCATCATATAGCTAGCGTCTTGAGGTGATGTTTCTGCTGCTGACCTCTGAGAATCTTTGCGGCTGAGAGGAGTTCCGAGGATTCGATGGCGAAGGCGAAGAATTCGTTGCGGATGTATGCTCGTTTTGGTGGGACTGGGCATGGAAGGGCTGGGCGTGACGGATTGGAACAAGTGTGGTACCCACAACTCTCCATTTTCTCTCTTCTTGATTCAAATTTCGAGCCAACAAAAAGGAGGTCATCCTTCTCAAGTTGCAAGCCTTCTCTGGTTAGATCTTCGCGTATGTACGCGTGAGGGAAGGAAGCAAGGCAGCTTGGACGTCGTCTTCGGATGAGCTTTAGAGTCTCAAAACGAAGATCTTCTGAGCCTAGGAAAATCTTCAAGATTCGGCGTCGATTCTCGATTCTCCCTAGGCGCATGAATTGAGCGGTAGAGATTTCGGGAAATCCGAGTTCTTGGGAGAGTGAACGCAAGAACTGCCGTTCCGCTGCATTCGTGGCCGCCTCGGTTTCTTCTTCTGGAAGGCCGACGACGACCAAATTCTCCGCTTTTTCCTTCAGTATGACGCGGTCATCTGTTAGAGCTTTCCTAGCCGCTTCATACGCTAGCATTTGGGGAGGTAGATTTTGAGAAAGAAGGGATTGACGGTTATGAGGATGGGCAGTTGCGATCGATTGAGTGGAAGACATTAACTGAGCTAAAGTCTTCTCAATTCTCTCGAGGCTTCCCTCCAACTTGGTCATTCTTTCCATTAAATTAGTCACATCTGCATTCTTCTGCTGAGACTCACCTTGGACGACCGGAATGCTCATCCTTTCGAATTTTTCCACGGCGGCCTCCAGTTTTTCCATTTTTTCAGCCAGACTTCTCATTTCTTCATTTTTCTTCAGGCAGTCGAAACATCCGGCTGTTTTCTTGACTGTGCGCTTTGGAGTGGGCATAACAGCGGGATATCGATTGGCTTAGAGAGCTTTTAATGGGTCACCTTCCTCTATGGGAACTAAGCGAGGGAATGGGAACTAAGCGAGGGAATGGGAACTAAGCGAGGGAATGGAACTAAGCGAGGGAATATCATTTATAAATATTGAAAAGAGGAGGGGTCCAAGGCAACTCCCCTGGGGAACACCACTGTTGTATACTTTAGGGCCTGATAATGTATCTCCGATTGAGACTTTCGAGGACCTGCTCGTGAGAAAAGAACGGATAAGATAGAGGAGGTTGCCCGTTATTCCCACTTTTTCAAGTTTGTGAACAAGAAATCTTATGTTTACAGAGTCGAAATCCCGTGAAAAGTCGACTAGACAGATGTCAAAGTCTATTTTTTTATTCTGAAGCGTGAGGTAAATGGAATGAGCCTCTACCAGGGATGTTACCGTGGACCGTCTCCGACGGAAACCATGTTGTTTGGGATGTAGTATGCCATTGGTTTCCAGATATTGATAAGTTATATTGAAGATCAGTTTCTCGAATACCTTTGACATAGAGCACACCATAGTGATAGGACGATAATTTTCGATCTGAGAGCGGGGCCCTTTTTTATGAACTGGTTTGATTATTCCTTTTTTCCAGGACAGAGGGTAGTGCCCTAAGGTTAGTGAGTTGGTGAAAATGATTGAGAGAGGTATGGCCAGTGAGTCCAGACAATTTTTGAGTAGCCTACTTGGAATAAAGTCAGGGGAAGAGTTCAGTTTCGGAGCTATTCGTTTCAGGATGGAGTTCACCTCAAAAGGGGAGATGTCATTAATGTGGTCGAGGTGAAAATTCGGGCGAGAGATTTGAAGGGGTCCACTGATTAGTAAGGGTTGTAACTTATCAAAATACTCGGCGAAGTGAGTTGCTTGTTCGAAGGGGATAGTAGTTGGTTTATTGTTCACTATGAGAGCAGGAATAGATGTGTTGCTTTTAATGCGGTTGGATATAGTTCTGAAGAATACCTTATAGTTTCTCGGGAACTTAAGCTTGTCTTCCCTAAGAACCTCGAATTTGACTAGTTCTTTGTGAAGTTTCTTGGATGTGCGTAATGACGTAATGGAGAGAGGTTTTCGTTTGTTACTTCTCTGTAGGAAGCTGTATAATCTTCTTATCTTGGGGGGCTATTTAAAATGTGTTTTGACATTCTTATTTTTTGGAATCCTATTATCCATTATGAATTGGATGATGTTGGTTATTTTATCGACACTTTCGTCAATAGTTAGGTTTGAGAGCATGTAAGTCCAGTCGATGCTAAAGAGGTCTGAGTTGATTATTTCCCAATCTGCCTTTTTCCAGTCTAACGATGAGCTGGTGCTTGAGATAATACGCTTAGCTCTATCTCTGATTTCAAAGTATATTGAGGCATGATCGCTGGTGGAGAAGGGAGGCCTGACAATACAGTCTTTTATGATATTTGAATTACAGAGCAGGCAATCGAGTGTATTTTGAAGTCTAGTGGGAGAAAGTACGAGTTGTTTAAGATTGTTGTCGCATGTCATGTTTAAGAATGCAAGAGATATACTACATGTATTGGGAGCGGTGAGATTTGCCCAGTCTTTCTTGGGGAGGTTCATGTCTCCGCACAGAATGATGGGAAATACTTCAGAATTCAGAACGGTTCGAATTTCGTCACCGGTTGATGATCAGTGCAAGGCAAATTTAGAACGGTTCGAATTTCGTCACCGGTGTATGATCAGTACAAGGCAAATTATATTGACTCCTACTGTCGTAAACTCCATCCGTCGTCTCATATAACCTTTGTTTGAATACACCCGCCTTCGGGATGTACAACACTTGACCGCAGTGAATAAACCATGAGCGTAGCGCTCATGGTTTGTTCACTGCGGGGAAAGGTTGAATACCTCCAAGGCGAGTGTATTAAAACAAAGGTTATATAAGAGGACGGATGCAGTTTACGACAGAAGGAGTCAATATGAATGGTGTTTGAATACGCGCCTTAAAGAGGCTGGCGCGCTTTATGTGCTAGTGGACGCACAAGGTTTACAAGAAGAAAACCTCATTCTACGTTTGTCGTGCAAGTTGGAAAGTGTTCTAACATTATTGTGGAGCACGCCCACTCACCCCAGAAAATTTGAGGGCATTTGTAATTTTACTAGTATATGCAAGGAAAAAGATATATGAATGATAAATCAAGAGATAGAGTAGCGATTCTACAAGCTGTGTTGGAACAGAGTTCCGTGGAAAAGTACGCAACAAGGCAAGAGTTTGGGACAATGACGCTCCAGTTCCCAATGTTAAGAACACAACGTAGATGTCGATATAGTTTTCAGAGACGATTTCCACAGAGGCTGTAGATTATCAAGAAACGAACAAATCTCAAATATGAAAAAAGGGGGGATGATTGCAGTCGTAGAGTCTTGAAGTGATTCAAAGGTGATGTTGGTAGAAGCTTGTATATCGGCTTACCAATGATCCAGGTGAAGGGAAGGTTTATGGAGTAAGAAAGGGTTTCTATAGTTCACGTGTTAAGTAAGGAACAGGGTCGGGCTGGAAGTATGAAAATTTTAGATGTCATGGATAAGTACCACCGTCTAATATCCAAAACAAATTACGCAAAAGTGAAGTCGGCTGAATGAGGCTTCACGCGGCTATACAATATATGGTAGCTAGGAGAGCATCGCCAGCATGTGATCAAATAAACGATCTAGAACATAAAGACCTGTTCTGTCCGAAGGCTGCTCGAAATCATTTGAATAAAGAGCAAATTCTCTATTCTATTAATAAACTGAATGATTGCGTTTTTCTTCACTGAAAACATAGTCGTTGAAAAAATTTTGTAATAAGAGTATATTTTTGTAATAAACTTTTGTAATAAGAGTATAGGCGAGTCAATATTAAGCAAAGCGGAGAGACTAAGTCACGGTGTGAGAGTCGCGATGACCAAAACGATGCAGCCTAGCTGGGAAACGAATATAAACGTTAACCGTTCCAAATCTTTGTTGGTGAAGTTTTTGTGTGAGTGAACGGGCATGCGCTTGATAGAAGAGTAACACGTATAAAGGATATTTTAATGACTCAAGTAACATATGTATAACTGAAATTGGCTCATGAAGGAGTGCTTCTTATACATATGTAAGTATAACATGAAAATTTAATTGAAAATACGATGTTCAGGTCTATAGCGTTTATCGTTTTAACTTGTCACAATAGCGTTTCAGAGTGTCACAATCGAACCAGGATCTGGATGAGGAACGAAAATGTGATGTTATATGCAAACGTATGGATTAAGAACAAGTATTGCTTATAAGAATAAATTTCGTAAGAAAATTGTATAAGCAAAAGATTTTCCGTAATAATTTGAGAATTATCTGTTATAAATATGTAGCTTGATTGTTGTTCAATTGTGCAGAATGACCTTATGGTTTGTTCACTGCGGTTATCGTATGCATGAATAAAACGTTACACACTGTGAAAAGAGTTGATGAGATCCTGCGAAGAAGCGTCCGTAGAGAAGCTAACGTCGCATCGGTTGAGAGAGGAAAGACTTCCTAAGCATTGGATGAAGGAGGTGCGTCAAGAGAGGAAGTACAGTTTCAAGGACGGTGGCAGTCCAGAGAAATGGCGTCATACAGTAAGGATGCGATTTAGGCGCAAGGAGGAGGATTATCAATGTAAATACAATAAGAATACTTGAGAGACGGAGTGGTACAAATTGTAAGCTACAATGTAAAAGCCACTCAAAATAGTACTCTCAACAATAGGACATCAACAAGAAACTCTTTTATGTCGCGATGTACTTTCCCGTTTTTCCTCCGATTTGTATTTGAGACATTCACAGACTAGAGCTGAGAGAACTTATGACCGGGCAGTCCGTGTTTGGCTGGCTGATAGAAGTAAGCCGAAACCTCATATTCCTCTTTTTGGTCCCCCTCTGAGTTATAGCAAACCTCGCCCACTGATGGCCGAGCGTATTGAACCTCCTCGAAGATTCATGTCACCTCGTCCTAATCGTTCTTTAAACTAGACCAAAATCGCCGGTCTTCCACAAGTCACGTGAATTGTCTTCTCGCAAATGTTAGATCTCTAGTGAATAAGATTAATGATCTACAACTTTTGCTGTCAGAGAGATATTCTATAATTTCTTTTTGTGAGACATGGCTATCGGATAGATACCCGGACTCTTTTGTTCTCTCCTCCTTCATCTCTCAATATAACATTGTTCGATGTGATAGGGGCGAAATAACTAATGGCGGGGGAGTGCTATTTCTAATACACTCCTTATTATCATACAAAATTATCTATTCTCAATCAATCAATAATTCTCATGAAATCCTAGCTATTGATATTGAAATACACGTAATGCGTTTCATTAGTCTCTATCGAGTCCCTCATATAAACACACCGAAGAGCGAGAGGTTATTAAACCTTTTGATTGATCTAGTCACCTACAACCACCCATGTATTATAATATTTTATTTTGCAAGACAACCTACCGGTTGTTGAAGTAAAATATTTATTATGCTTTCACTGCGAAGGCTATCACAAAGGCTATGCGATCCGCATTGCGCCCCAGTTCTCAATCTTTAAAAGTTGGTAGGGAGAGAGATCCCCATACCGAGAGAGCGAGGAAAGAATCGAGAGTGAGAGAACGAGAACGAGAGAAAGAGGGAGACAATTTTTTATCTACCTCTCGCGCGCTCTTTCATGTAAGGGGTTTCCTTCGTCTCCAACTCAGTTGCATTTCGTTGAGCGACCAAAACCAGGCTGTTCGGTAAAATATCATTTATCTCATCAACAAAAATATTGCACAAATAACAATATTTGCAACAAAGAAGTGCTGCATAGTGCTACTTCTTATCCTTCCTCTTTTACCCGCCGCCGCGTTTCCCGCGCGGTCTATCCTTCTTCTTGCTCGGCTCGCTTGGCGTCTTATCAACCGCTCTGCAATTTGAACATTGGAAATTGGGTGGGACAAAGAAAAAATCTCTTTTTCGAAAAGATTAGTTCATCATCTAGTTATTTTATGTTTGTGAGGCGGGTTTGTGATAGCCTTCGCAGTGAAAGCATAATAAATATTTTACTTCAACAACCGGTAGGTTGTCTTGCAAAATAAAATATTATACTTACACTGCTTCGGCTATCACAAAGGCTTATTCGACATACCCCGATGTGAGAATTGTGTCTTGAAAAGACTCCACATCCTTGTGATAAAATCGTTCGAAGGTCGATCCCCTAGGCGCCCAATGAGCTGCTGCCATGATCGCTTGCCCCGGAAGGCCCCTTCTAGTGCCGGCGGACGTACTAGCTGCTCTTGTAGAGTGAGCCGAGAAGCTGTCCGCTATACCCGCGCGAGATAGCGTAGTTTTAAGTCATCTAGCTACTGTAGAAGGCGTAACTTTCCCATGGGGTTTTATTATACTTAACAAAAGACTGTCTTCGCCGTGGCGAATCTGTGATGTTTGTTTTAAGTAAACCTCCATGGTGTGTATAGGGCAGAGATTCAGATCGGAAAATCTTTCGAATGTCGCTCTATGTTGTTTGCCCAGTCCCCTATTTTTATTCACAAAGTCTAGGTGGAATATCCACTTTTTTGAACCTTTTTTAAGTTTTCTAGGGAAAATCTCTGACACTCTATTAGGAGATGTTTTTGAACCTTTTGTAAGTTTTCTAGGGAAAATCTCTGACACTCTATTAGGAGATGTTAGGGCCAGGAGCATGGTTAGCTTCAAAGTCAAGTCTTCCAGACTGAGCTGCTCGCTAGCTCCTTTTTCGGTAAGGAAACTTATAACCTGCGCAACATCCCAGATACTATCGTATTTGGGCTTTGATGGGCGCATTCTAAAGAATCCTTTAACATCTCTACTAATCAGAGTATCTTCAACCTTAGTCTCTACAATCTCTAGATAGCTGCTGATTGCTGCTTTATGAGTACAGATTGTAGAGTAACCAAGACCATCTTCATGAAGTCTTCAGAGGAAGTTTATGATGGCTTGGGAAGAAGGTTTTCTCCCGTCTATGTGACTATGCTCGCAGAAAGACGACCATTTCCTAAGGGCACTCTCATATTGCTTAAGCGTAGAAGGTGCCCAGGAGTTCATTACTGCTTCAACTCCGACGGAGTCCAGTCCTGTGGTCATAAGATTCGATCTAACATTCTCCATGCTGTGAGCTTCAGTGTCTGAGGGGAGATGGGGTGAGCGTTGCCCCTGAGATCTTTCAGAATCAACACTATAGGCAGTTTCATTCGATCCCGGGCAGACTGTGACAACAGGGGATACCAGTGCTGACTCGGCCAATCTGGCGCGATCACGATCAGCTTTGCCCTTTCTCGGATCGCCTTCCTGACTGTTCTTCCGACTAGGCGGAACGGTGGAAAAGCGTATGCGTGTAGGTCCGACCATGCTTGCCTGAAGGCGTCGCACGCCTTCGCATTCGGGTCTGGGCGGAAAGAGAAAAACTCCCTACACTTCGTGTTATGACGAGTGGCAAACAGGTCTATGGAAGGCTCACCCCATCTTTCCCATAGAATGTCAACTATCTGTCTTCCAGGGACCATTCATAATGGTCCGAGAAAGTTCGCGACTCGTAATCTGCTTCTACATTCTCAGAGCCTGGTCTATACGTAGCAGAGAGGTGCACATTACGATTCATAGCCCAGTCCCAGACTTGCTGCGCAACCTTGTTAAGAGCCGTGCTACGTACGCCTCCTCTCTTATTTATAAACCAAACCGCTGTAGTGTTATCTAGCTCTAGCTGGATTGTCGTGTTTTTCATCCCATTTGCAAAACATGAGAGAGCGAACATCGCAGCAGTTAGTTCTAGGACATTAATATGCAGTGAACTCTCTTGGATAGACCATCTGCCTCCAGTGCGACGATTGTTACAAACCGCTCCCCATCCTTCATTCGATGCATCAGATTGGATGACGAGTGAAACAGGGGGTAGGTTATTCTTTCAGTAAAGAATTCGGAATCTATGTTGGACCACCATAGTGACTCCTCTTTACAATCCTGCGACAGACTTATGATTCTCGCAAAGGGGTCCTTTGCCTGGGTAATCATCGAGTCGTTAATCAGCCTCTGTGTAGCTCGTGATTTGAATCTACTGTGTTCACAGGCTACAGCTATCGACTGACACAATCCCGTGAAGCTAGCCAATTGACGTATGGTGCTGTTTGCGTTTTGAGAAGGCCGAGCGCCATGCATCTTATCTACGCAATCTTTCTGATTGGGACATGGAAGAGCATGCTGCGTGTATCTATTTCTATGACTAGAAATTCTACGACCTGGCTCGGAGGAAAAACAAGACTTCTCATAATTAACTGTTAGACCTAGAGAAACAAGCAGATCTATGGCACACGAGTCCTCATGGATGGGAACGGCGAAGTATGCGTCTTTCATGTCTATCTTTATCATGAACTCTCCCCCACTAATCAGGTCTCGGGTGAAGAGAAACTGTTCCATTTTGAAATGAACTTTTTCGACAAAAAATTCAGAAATACGGAATACAAGCAAACCCTTGAGCCCCACGGAATGGCGCTAATTGCGCCTTTCTCGAGCAAGCTATCCACCTCTCTGTCGATCTCGGGACTACTATCTTGCCTTTTATGAATAGGAATAGATAGAGGTGGGTGTGTGTATAAAAGGTATCTTATAACCCTGTAAGGTTTCTTTTATCCACGTGTCTCTAGAGAGTGCTTCCCACTTTTCTACTCTAAGGCGGATCCCACCTACCCCGGAAAGTTCTATCTCATCCGAAAGTGTGTCAACAACGCACCTTTTCAAGAGTGGCTTCTCAGGTTTGCGCTGGTGTGTTGACTTGTGTTGACGCAGTGTGTTGAGCGACTTGGAGAAGTCGTCGGGCTGTTCTGCGGTAATAACTTCCTTCTGAAGTCCCTCGCCAAAAGATGGGCGGAACTGGCTCTCGAAAACGACTCACGGTTGTAGTCGAAGAGATCGGAGCTGTCCTGAATGTCGACATCGCCTTTCGCGGCTCGACACCCACAGACCTTAGTATGCCCTCTCTCCGGAATGCGGTTAGATCCTGGATGCATACGCTTAGAAGATGCATAGCAGCGGATATGTATCCGGTCGCCATCTCGGAATTCTCTGAGACGCGGCCAGAGATGCATTCATCGAAAGCGAAGGCTAGCCCCGCTAACGCCGTAGTGGTGACCTCTTGTGTCGCCGCCAGTGAGCTTTAGCTGATGTGGCACTTCGCAAACTTTATGACTCCTACGGAGTCGTCCGTCTCTGGAGACATGGCCAGTTTCGACGCTGGAAGAGGCATATTCTCAATGAATGCCGATCGTTCTTCGCGCTCGAGGAACTTTCCCTTTGCATGAAGCTCGAAGGTACTGAGTGCCCGCTCTCTTCCTCTGAGGCTTCTCCTGCAGTGTTGGTGCAGGGGGAATGGTATCGGCTGCACCCACGAATTCGAATGTCGTGGTATCTTGTAGCGAGCCTTCAGTTCAGATGTCCTTTCTATGCTCTTTGCCGCCTCTGGCAATCGTCGAGATGACCTGGAGCTGTCTGAAGACGACAGGCATGATCGCCTTCGTCGTTTCTTGTGCCGCTTTTTGTGGGTCGTCCGCTCGTCGCTGCTTGTGGACGAACCTGATGAGGACGACATGAACGTGTCTGCTCTTTTATTGGCTTCACCGAGTCCCAGTAGGGCACCTTCCTCTTCATCCGAGCGCATGCTAAAGTAACTAAATATTAGTCATATTTTAGCCTTGGATTGCAGGGACAAGAAAATTATATCGGTATTGCGGTAAAACGCACAACTTTAGTATCATATAGATAGCTGATCAAGTTACGCTGTCATTGCGTGTACTATTTCACAGTACACGCACTGATTGCGAACTGTGCCTGATTGATAGCTTTCACAATGCCATGTGGCATGTGAAGTATCGATTAGGCACCGAGTCTAGTAGTGACATATTGTACTAGTGCATAATTCGCACGGAACTCGGTTGAGCAGCAGAGAAAAAACTGCGCCCCATGGGCAGCAAGAGATTCGCGCTCTTTTTTTTTGAAGCAGCAAGTGTTGCGCACAATGGCTGCAAGCACTGCGCTATCGCAGCATGTGGCGCGCCCAGAAGGCAGCGGCCACAGCGCTATGGCAGCATGTGGCGCGCCCGAAAGGCAGCAGCCACAGCGCTCAGTCAGCCGAAGAGATGAATGGGTAGAGAACAGCTGACTTAAGGGGGAGCTCAACGAAATGCAACTGAGTTGGAGATGAAGGAAACCCCTTACATGAAAGAGCGCGCGAGAGGTAGATAAAAAATTGCCTCCCTCTTTCTCTCGTTCTCGTTCTCTCACTCTCGATTCTTTCCTCGCTCTCTCGGTATGGGGATCTCTCTCCCTACCAACTTTTAAAGATTGAGAACTGGGGCGCAATGCGGATCGCATAGCCTTTGTGATAGCCGAAGCAGTGTAAGTATAATGGGAGATTTTAACTTACCTGACATAGACTGGAATAAATCCCCTCTAGCCTCATCGAATCCCGCTTCCAAATCATTTCTTGAATTTTGCTCAGCCACTCAGATGAATCAATATATTAGATGCCCTACGAGAAGATCACACATTCTAGACCTCCTCCTCTCCAATAGCGAAGATTTATTGAAGAACCCATGTGTCACTCCCTCATTCAGTAATTCAGACACCGAATCAATCATTTTCGAACTTTCCCTATTGCACGAAATTCCTCTTTACTCGTATCGACGCATATACAGTAAAATAAACTATTCCTTATTACTCCCTTCATTATGTAATTTAGATTGGCATTGCTTATTCAACCCCATCAAAGATACAGATTCAATGTACGAATTGTTACTATCCATACTAGAGGACTTTTCCTAGCAATTCGCTCCTATCCAGAAGGTCTCTTTACCAACCCATGCATCTCTTCCAACCCACAGAAAGCTCAAGAAAAGCGGTTTCTCTTCTGGAACAACTATGTTTCTAGTGGACTAAGTGAGGACAATGACATTTATGTTAAAGCCAGTAAGAAATGCAAAAAGTTTGTAGATAAATTCAACCTAAATGTAGAAAAGAACATTGTGTTAATAGTAAGAACAAAAACTTGTTCTTCAAGTATATAAGGTCTAATACATCCCAGAAACAAAGCGGTGTCGACACTTTGTTGAATGAACTCGGCATCTCAATATCTAAAGACATAGAAAAAGCAAATCTTCTTGGAGAATTCTTCCAGAAGTCATACACCATAGACAATGATAAGCTTCCTCCACTCTCTCATAATTCAGTCTTGAGAGCATCCTCTCTAGAAGAACCCTTGTTTACGCGTCATGATATTTGTAGACTAATAGAGAAATACCCAATGTCTTCTTGTACTACCCCAGATCATCTGAATATGCTTTTTATCAAGAAAACCGCTGTCCCTCTGTCTATTCCGCTCGAAATAATTTTTAACCAATCTTTCCTTTCATCTGAAATCCCGAACAGATGGAAACATTCCATAGTCACACCAGTTAAGAAGAAGCCTCCTTACAGTAGTCCTTCCAATTACCGTCCCATCAGTATAACATCACTATTTTCCCGTATATTCGAGAAAGTGTTGAGTAAAGAAACAGAGAAACATTGTGAGATAAACCAGATTTTGCCAGATGATCAATTCGGGTTTCGCCATAAGAGTTCAATAGAACAGTTGATGTTACTGTTCCTTGAAGACTGTTCTGTAGCCGTAGACCAGAAAAAGTTCACAGATATCATTTATTTCGATTTGGAGAAAGCCTTCGATAAAGTTTCTCACTCTAAACTTATTTATAAACTGAAGTCCATTCAACTCCCTCCCAGAATTATTTCGTGGATCGAAGCTTATTTAGGTGATAGAACCTACCAAGTTCCATTTAATCAATCACTTTCTAATAGTTTCATGGTTACCAGTGGTGTTCCCCCAAGGCAGTGTCTTAGGCCCATTATTATTCATCATTTTAACATCTGAGATAGTGAATAGGATAACTTCTTCCACTTGTAAAATTAAAGTTTTTCTTTTAAAAAAATTAAATTAAAAATTTAAAGTCTTTTTCTAAAACAGACTCTCATACAACATTGCAACACTCGATTGACACCATAGTGGAGTGGTGCGACGCTTGGCAATTGCCTTTATCTCTACCAAAATGCACTGTGTTAAGAATTGGTACCCAGAGTTCCCCTCATTTTCCATATTCTATAAATAGTCACTCCTTACCCTACCTCAACGAGATTCGTGATTTAGGATTTATTGTAGACAGCAAGTTGACTTTTTCTGCTCATTGCTCAACAATAGCTCAGTAAGCAAAGCGTAAATGTCATCTTATTCTTAAAGTTCTCAAGAATCGTAAACCGGATGTACTTGTTAACGCTTACAAGATATACATTAAATCTATTGTAGAACACTGTACAACTGTTTACTCCCCACATTTCGCTAAGGACATAGCTGTACTAGAGAAGGTTCAAAATTATTTTACGCGTCGCGTTTTTCGCCGGTGCTTTGGTTGTTCGTTTAATAATATGCCAAGTAGTCAGACGAGAAATAATCAACTAGGCCTAGTATCTCTTCTCTCTGTTAGAGAGTCTAACGACCTCAAACTACTTCTGAAACTGATATTTGGGAAAAAAAGTTCTCTCTGACAGGACGCACCACAACTTTGAAATAAAAGCATCCAACACTAGAGGCGCACTTTTCAAAATAATCCACCCTGCTCCGAGAACTATTTGCAGAAGAAATGCTTTCTCTATACGATCAGCTCGTATATTCACCGAAATTAATAGAGTTTATGAATGATATATTTTTGCATGGATGTAATCTGCATTGTTTTACCTATTTATGTAATTTAAACAATTCAGTTGTTTAATCTCTCGTACCACGTGATTAATTTATGCGTTGCTGCATGTAATGTTTTCACGTAAAAAAATTTAAATTTAAATGTTTTAACAGCATCGGGGATTTTAGCTGAGTGTAATCGGGAGATCATATTGTGTATTGATGATTAAGATGATTACTGAAATGTAAGAACGGATTAACAGAGGCGTTTTTAATGACATGTGTTTGGCATCGGTGAAGTTTATTTATGTGTCATTAGTGTTCAATACGAAGTTTCTTAAATCGGACCTGATGTGTAAGTCTTTGTATATATATATAAGGTTTTCATGACACATGCCATTAGTGTTTTCATCTACGTCTTATCCATGTGGGATCTGCAATAGCACATTAACTGCATCACTGTCTAAAACGATGTGTTTCTTTAATGGCATGGTTTATCCACCGCATAACTGTCAAGTAATGAAAACGTCTCATTAATTCATGTGTCATCGCTGTTTTATCTAGGTTTTATCGAGTTGTAGCGACAATTTGACTTTATCGTGTGTCGTTGTATAATACAAGTTTGGTGAACCTCATGTTTCAATCACTGCATAAACAGTTGGCACGAATAAAGCGTATCCATCCTGGTTTATTCACTGCATTAAGGTTTAAACATCCCTAAGGCGGATGTATTCAAACAGAGGTTATGTAAGACGACGGATGGAGTTTACGACAGTAGGAGTCAATATAATTATGTTTTCAATTTTCTGAATAGCCACGAAATTGACGAAAAAGTGTAGTGGGATAACGGGGATAGTACACGAGAATTAGAAAAGGAGCACATGACGAAATTCTAACCATTCGAAATTCTTCAAGTGATGAGCATTGTAACTTGACGAAATTGAAACAGTTCGAGTTCCATCGGGCAACATTCGGAATTTGCTCAATCTTGTGTTTCATATTTGATTGTTTATTGTGCCAGAATAATAAATAAATAAATAAATAATGATTCCACAAATTCACAAAGAAATGGCGATAAACTCGCCACAGACACCGAAACAACACGAATTGCCAAACTAAATTCCCAGCACCGTCTCATATCTCAAAAATAATACCAGTGATGAAAAATCTTTGTCACCAAAATCACAAAAGTTGTGAACTTTGAAAAAAATTCTGAATGATTCGTTGAAAAAGACTATAGGCGGAGAGTGAGTTAAAACCTTGTTATTTTATTTCATTTTATCATCATTTTCATGTCTGACGTCATTTTTATTTAGAATTTGATCTCCCTTAAGTTTATGTAAGCTCTGAACGATTTTACGCTTTTAAAAGACAAAAACTGGTGCTTTTTGAACTTTGGAAGTTTTTATTCATACTTTAAATCTATTCTTTTATAATAAGAACATTTACCATTTTTGAATTAAAAAATTTTTAAGAGAAAGCAATTAGAAGTGGAAACCATTCAGTTCGAAAAACGCTTTAAAAATGAGAGAACCACGAAGTCGGGGAGACCGTTTTTTGAGAGCGTTCAATTAATTATTTTGCAATTTTCTTAGAACTTTTTTCTAATGTGGGAAAGAATCGCAACCTCGAAAAGCCTCATTTTTCATCGGAACTCTTTAAACTTGTCATCACCGACCTTTTTTCTATTGTTTGTGAGAGGAATGAGCTGAGAGCGAACACAAACTAGAACAAAATTGGTTCTGATGGAGTTTTTTGGAAGAAAAACTAGGAAAGACAAGAAAAAGAAGGTGATGGAGAGAATCAGATAGCTTCATTGAAATGGGTTCTGATAAGCGTTAAGAAGAATAAGAAGGCCATCCGATGAGAAAACTGTGAGTAACCTCGAGAAACAGCGAGTATTTCCTAGTGTTTGCCAAGGCATATCATGACGTTTCTCTATCAATCTCTCTGTTTCTCTCTCCCTATTCTCTCTTTCTGCTACTTACTCTCAAATTCCCTCGTTAGCACTCTTGAGCTCTGTTCCTCTCTCTACTCCTCTCTATCTTCCTCTCTCTTTCTCTCTCTCTCTTCCTCTCATTCTCTTACTCTGTCCTCCTTCGTCTGTCTGTTTCTCTACCATGATTTATCTTTCCCTCTCTCCCTCCCTTTCTCGCTCTCTCTGTTCAATTCTGGTTTCTAGTATAGCCATTCTTGAACTCTACTTATCACTTCAGTGAGTTAAAGATCCCGATGCTTAGCTCTGAATTGATTAGAATTGAACTCATTCAAAAGCTTTTGAAGTCAAATATGATTTATATTTTCATATTTAATACATACATGAAATTGTATTTTATTCACTTAAGACCCTGGCTTTTTTATCATCCAAAAAAGTTTTTTTTCATGAAAATTTCATAGGAAATGTTTAAAAAATTAAAAGTTAGGCATTTTCGAAATTCTAAAATAAAAGGCATTAATATTTACTTGTTATCTTACCCAAAAGATTCTTTGAATCCATTTGAATTTTGATATATGTTCATCAGAAGTGATATTGATACTTATACTTGTAAACATACATATACCTCAAAGAGGTTCTTTTAATCTGAAGTTTTACTGATGAATTTTTGACTTAAAAATTTTCCACTCATTTTTGCTAAGGCTGTTGCAAAGAATTGGTTCTATAAAAAGCCGATTATGTTTCATGAATCAGCAGAGATACTTATGTGAAATTGTTTTAGATTTCTTCAGAAAAGCAAAACTTGTTTAAAAGGAAGTTGCTATGAAAATCTAGAAATTTTCAAACAATCTGCTAAATAAGTTTTCGCTACCCTATCGTATCATAAAAGCTACCTAATTTTTCTCTTTCTGCTCCGCTCATTTCGTTAGGCCGAGAAAAAATTAGGTTTCAAGCTGCTGTAACCCTTGAAGTTATTTCAAAATTCTTCCAATATTTCATTATGCGACGTGATCGTACTCAGCGCCAAGAAGTATTCCAAGTTTGACTTAGTTCGCTTGGTTCCAAAATGTCCACGCCGACAGTGACCTTCTCAAATGGAGTCAAAATGCCTCTTGTTGGCTTGGGAACCTGGCAGGTGAACTATTCATTCACCACAAACAACAAAAATAAATCAACTTAATTTTTGGTATTACGAAAAAAAATATTAGAATTTTCTATTTTTCCATTATCGGACGAGAAAAATTTCATTTTCATTTTCATTTCTTTATTTGCACAGTAAAAAGATGATATAGTTTCAAAATAATATATTTCTTAATGCGTGACTTGGTGGCATATTGTGCTGCCTTAGCCCTAATGAGAGTAGATCAGTGGCTAGGTGGGTGGTTAATTACAATAAATAGAAAAGGGTTAACAATCATTCAATCTTCAACAATCAGATGTGAAATCAAATGATAAAGGTGAAGATTCTTGAGACTAGCAGCGAAAATACTATTGTTCCAGATACTCACAACATTAGGGCGTATTATTATTTTATTTAAACGCTTTATCAAGATCAGCAAGCCACATCGGTAATATAACATCATCGATTATGGGATCTGTTGTGACATGTGACGACTCCACTCCTCAGCGTTCTCTGTCTTCCTTAGGAATTGGGGACTAACGGCTTTGACAAAGTATTCCCTCCATCTCATTCTTCTGTCGCTCATGATGGCGCTACGATCCCGGAGCGCCAAATCTTCTCGGGAAAGGACTCTCACAGACGAGGGAAGAGACGGTGCGAGGAGCAACCGTGCACGGAGGGAGACGAATGAGAGAATGATATTGATGGTCCTAGAGACGAAAGTGGAAGTTTTGGTGGGGTAAATATGTAGGTACTGGGAGCTGAATACGAAATGATAATCTTTTCAAATTTTGAAGTTATATTTATGAAGTTATTTCAAAGTTAGGACGCAGTTGCTCGAGCAAAACAGCCCTTTCAAAACTGTATTCTCAATGACTTTAGAAAGCACGAAATATCTTTGCTGTATACAATACAGAGACCAATATATTGGTATCTTTATTTTTAAAAAAATGCAACGGTTTGTATATTAAATCACTTTAGGCAACGGATGACGTCATGCGTGAAAAGTTGACAGAAGCCATCTTAGAGCACGGCTATCGACTCATCGACACGGCGCCATTCTACGAGAACGAACATCTCATTGGCGAAGTTTTGCAGAAGATCTTCGCGGACGGAGAGCTTAAGAGGGAAGACATCTTTATTACAACCAAGGTCTTGTAGGGCATTCAAATTTTATAAGCTTTTTACAAATAGCTTTTTAGCTCTGAAGTTCAGCCTTAATCTTAATCGATTTCAATAGCACGTATGGAACAATTCTAATCAATAAAATTCGATAATTAAATATGGATGTTTTGCTGAAAAAAATGCTGTTCTTTTCCCTTTTCATGTTTTTGCAAAAAGCGGTCCTCCTTATTTGATTTGATTTTTCCGTTTGAAGTTTCAGGAAAAATTTTTAGCTTTCTTTGCGTATCTCCTGTCATCTTCTCGATTAACAAGACCATTGAGACTTTCATATGTAGAACTCATTCACGAATTAGCAAGGCGTCTTCGGTAGTTTTTATAGAAACACGCTCCAGTCTCGGTAAGCGAAACAGGTAGGTTCATTTATACCCGGGGAATGGCTTTTTTCCAAGCGGTAGTTCACTCATATATGTATAGTCTGAATGTTGTTGCCAGATCTCCTGGACTTGTCTGAATCCTGCTCGACAAGAAGCCTGCCTTCGAGAGTCCCTTCGTAGGCTGCAGCTGGATTACGTCGATTCGCTCCTGGCCCATATGCCAGCTGCCTTTGATGTCAGTCAAGCTAATTGACGCTGTCACAAGCTTCGATGGCACTGAGATCATTATGACAATGACTGTGACCTTTAAATTCTTCTTTATTAAAAAACTTCAAGAGGATAGAATATAAAATTTTATTATAAAGAATACTATTCAAAGTACTAATAGAAGTGAATCTAGTAAAATACTATTAAAAGTAAAACTCAGACTGCCCACGAAAGTAACAAGCTAATAACATGTTAAAAGGCTCTGTGCAATGGTTGCTTATTGGGCAAGAGCATCACCGGTAGAGCGAAGACACGGGTTTGGTTCCCGCCTACTCCACGATATTCACCAGAATTTCCGCGAACATGGTTCGTAACTCTGTTCAAAAATACAGAGTTACAGTAAAAATACAGTAAACATCAAAAATACAAAATTACAGTATTCGTTACAGGAAACAAACACCCAACCGGAGAAAGACGTCACTGTGGAGGACATTTGGAAGGTACATTTACTTGTTTATTTATTCATACATACACCATAAAGATGTATCATCAATTGCAGAAAAAGAATGGCTAGTGTATTCAGTGTACTGAAAATCCGTTGTTACACTTCATACATTATTCTTCGTTTCGAGTCTAGTCAATTACTTCATTCAGCATAAGACAGTGTGTTATCACCGTATATGAAATGAGAAATAGGTAAAAAGGCAGTAAAATGGGGCGATGTTTTCTTGATTGCCAAGTCAGAGTCAAGGCAAATACCGAGGAAGGTATACGAGTTTCTAGGCAGTGATTTCTCGAAAATCTTAACCAAGGTTAAAATTACGTTAAACTAAAACTGATACTTCTTATGAGATTTGATCTGTTTTTCTCGTCTTTTCTATTCTTTCTATCTGTCAACTTCTCTCATAAAAACACTTGTCCATAAAATGTCTTTTTCAGTAAAGGTTTGTTTAGAGCATGGAGAAGTTGTACGAGCAGAAGTTAACGCGCTCCATCGGAGTGTCCAACTTTAACATTAACCAGATAGAACGCGTTCTCAAGATAAGCCAAATACCAATCCACAACACTCAGGTTTGACTTGTTCATAGATTATGTAAAAAGCTGGAATTTTTATTCAAAATAATATCTGACAGCATCGCGGACTTCAAAAATAGCCACTTCGAACCGAAAGTTTCTCCAATAAGATCTATTCGAGAACGAAAATCTACAAACAAAATGTGAAGGGACCACACTAAAATAGAAAAGGGTTTTTTGTTTGAGAAATTGGCAGAACAACTGGAAAGGCGAGAGAGGGAGGGAACAAAAGTATTGTAGAAGAAAAAAAGATGAACCTCACGTCCCATTTTTATCGATCTTCTGATAAATCAATAAACATTGGAATTACCTCCCAAATACGAAACATAAACAAATAAGAGCTGTGATTCTCAATGAATAAAAATTTAAATAAAAGCGATGAATCTGGAATGAAATAAAATATGATTCGATATTCTGAACAAATAAGATCTACGGTTTTCAATAATTCAAAATAAAAATGAATTTTCTCATACAGTTCGAGCTGCATATCTACCGACCAGAGCACGATCTGGTCGATTTTTGCCGAAAGCATGGCATCGCAGTCACTTCCTACGGAACACTCGCGTCGCCCGGCCGCTTTGAATACCAGTAAGTTTGGTATTTGGAGCAGAGAAGCATTTGCTTATAAATGTTGTGAAACTGAACGCATGAGATTAATATTGTATTCTTATTGTGCTGCATGTGTTATCAGTAGTTTTTCGTTATCAACCTGCTTTTCTACCTCAAGAGTCGCTTGAAAGAAGTTGGAACGTTACAAACTGGTTCTCAGGTTTAAATCGGAAAGCTTTTGATCTTACTTACTTTACCTTTTTTTGCATCTAACGTTAAAAAAGATTCTATCACTTTTCTCTAACTTTTTTCTTCTTCTCCAACTTAAAAAGTATACAGTTTCGAAGTTTTTCCAAATAACTTTTTGTTACAATTAACTTTACGAGAATAAACTATTCTCTGAGAGAGTGAAACATTCTCGAATAAACTATTCTCTGAGAGAGTGAAACATTCTCGAATAAACTATTCTCTGAGAGAGTGAAACATTCTCAAATAAACTATTCTCTGAGAGAGTGAAACATTCGAATAAACTATTCGCTGAGAGAGTGAAACATTCTCGCAAGAATAAACTATTCTCTGAGAGAGTGAAACATTCTCGAATAAACTATTCTCTGAGAGAGTGAAACATTCTCAAATAAACTATTCTCTGAGAGAGTGAAACATTCGAATAAACTATTCGCTGAGAGAGTGAAACATTCTCGCAAGAATAAACTATTCTCTGAGAGAGTGAAACATTCTCGCCAGAATAAACTATTCTCTGAGAGAGTGAAACATTCTCAAATAAACTATTCTCTGAGAGAGTGAAACATTCTCAAATAAACTATTCGCTGAGAGAGTGAAACATTCTCGCAAGAATAAACTATTCTCTGAGAGAGTGAAACATTCTCAAATAAACTATTCTCTGAGAGAGTGAAACATTCGAATAAACTATTCGCTGAGAGAGTGAAACATTCTCGCAAGAATAAACTATTCTCTGAGAGAGTGAAACATTCTCAAATAAACTATTCGCTGAGAGAGTGAAACATTCTCGCAAGAATAAACTATTCTCTGAGAGAGTGAAACATTCTCGAATAAACTATTCTCTGAGAGAGTGAAACATTCGAATAAACTATTCGCTGAGAGAGTGAAACATTCTCGCAAGAATAAACTATTCTCTGAGAGAGTGAAACATTCTCAAATAAACTATTCGCTGAGAGAGTGAAACATTCTCGCCAGAATAAACTATTCTCTGAGAGAGTGAAACATTCTCAAATAAACTATTCGCTGAGAGAGTGAAACATTCTCGCAAGAATAAACTATTCTCTGAGAGAGTGAAACATTCTCGAATAAACTATTCTCTGAGAGAGTGAAACATTCTCAAATAAACTATTCTCTGAGAGAGTGAAACATTCGAATAAACTATTCGCTGAGAGAGTGAAACATTCTCGCAAGAATAAACTATTCTCTGAGAGAGTGAAACATTCTCAAGTAAACTATTCGCTGAGAGAGTGAAACATTCTTGCCAAAATAAACTATTCTCTGAGAGAGTGAAACATTCTCAAATAAACTATTCGCTGAGAGAGTGAAACATTCTCGCAAGAATAAACTATTCTCTGAGAGAGTGAAACATTCTCGAATAAACTATTCTCTGAGAGAGTGAAACATTCTCAAATAAACTATTCTCTGAGAGAGTGAAACATTCGAATAAACTATTCGCTGAGAGAGTGAAACATTCTCGCAAGAATAAACTATTCTCTGAGAGAGTGAAACATTCTCGCCAGAATAAACTATTCTCTGAGAGAGTGAAACATTCTCAAATAAACTATTCTCTGAGAGAGTGAAACATTCTCAAATAAACTATTCTCTGAGAGAGTGAAACATTCGAATAAAGTATTCGCTGAGAGAGTGAAACATTCTCGCAAGAATAAACTATTCTCTGAGAGAGTGAAACATTCTCGCCAGAATAAACTATTCTCTGAGAGAGTGAAACATTCTCGCAAGAATAAACTATTCTCTGAGAGAGTGAAACATTCTCGCAAGAATAAACTATTCTCTGAGAGAGTGAAACATTCTCGCAAGAATAAACTATTCTCTGAGAGAGTGAAACATTCTCGCAAAACTTCAACGCTTAAGAAAAATAGAAGCCTATACCTTTCGCTTCAACCTTCAGAGCTCTAACCAATCAGCTGGAACTGCTTGAGTGTTCAGGCTTGTCGTACAACAGCGAATAAGCGATTGAAACCGAATCTGTTTAAAGAAACAACGCTCTTGGCTTCAAAGAGCTCCCGAAGCCATTGGAAGATGAGACCGTGGTCCGCCTTGCTAAGAAGTACGGCAAAACGCCCGGACAAGTCAGAAAACTTTATTGTCATAATTTTCTCAGCAAATTTCTCACAGAACCAGCCATAATAACTTTGTGAAAGATTTGAAAAAGTTTAAAAGAAACCAATCAGCTGAATAACTAAAGAAAGAAAAAATTGGGCTTTGTCATCGAACAATTGAAAAATCACTTTTCCAAAAAAGAATGATATTCTTCAACTCAATTTCTTTTTATGCTTGGTTTCAGACACTTACAATACCAATCATGAGATTTTCAGACTATGATCACTCAAACAACTAAATTATATGAAATTATATGTATTGCAGTATTATAAGGTAAAGAAAAATCGAGTTTTCAAACGCAATCGTCTGTGTAAAAACAGTTGGCTTTATTCACCATAGGGCAGTTTGTTTCCACCGTCACTAACATAAGAAGAGGGAAAAGAAAATTAGGATCGAAATAAGTTGAAAAGAGGAGGCATTGATGAAGATTTCATACTTTTAGAAAGCGTCAGAAAGAAACCGAAAACCATTAGGAAGTGTCCTTCCTTGAAAAGAGTCATCGGAAGACCATTAGGAAGTGTCCTTCCTTGAAAAGAGTCATCGGAAGACCATTAGGAAGTGTCCTTCCTTGAAAAGAGTCATCGGAAGACCATTAGGAAGTGTCCTTCCTTGAAAAGAGTCATCGGAAGACCATTAGGAAGTGTCCTTCCTTGAAAAGAGTCATCGGAAGACCATTAGGAAGTGTCCTTCCTTGAAAAGAGTCATCGGAAGACCATTAGGAAGTGTCCTTCCTTGAAAAGAGTCATCGGAAGACCATTAGGAAGTGTCCTTCCTTGAAAAGAGTCATCGGAAGACCATTAGGAAGTGTCCTTCCTTGAAAAGAGTCATCGGAAGACCATTAGGAAGTGTCCTTCCTTGAAAAGAGTCATCGGAAAACAAAAAGGCTTGACACAATGATTTCTGGCACTCGAAAAGGAAAAAATGAAAAAAATGATTGAATTGAGTGAAATGAGTAAAAAAATGAATGAGTAAAAAAAAAAAATGAAACAATGAGTAAAAAAATAACATTAAAAATTAATTGGTTGTAAAGATTCTTCTTCGATATTGCATCGAGCGAAATATAGGAGTCATCCCAAAAAGCACCAACTCTGACCGGCTGCGGCAGAACATCCAGGTTAAGCTTGAGTTCTAGTTATCGACTCATTTTCAAATAATATAAATAACAATCTTCTTCGTGCTCGTTTCTGCCTCGTGGCAGGGTACGTGCTTCCCTAAGATGCGGGACAGACCTACCCTGGTTGAACCAGTGGCGGCTCGCTAGTTCACTGCTATTGTGTGTAGCAGCAGTGGGGATAGTCATATCCGTACATGAGCACTACCAGTATTACTCAATACCCTTGGTTTGGATGAATATGTCTGGGATGAGAGTCTAAATTGGGACTCGCACACTAGTCGAGCACACTAACATTATGCCATACCCTTAAAAATCGATTAATCTTCAAATCCGCAGAGCGAATTAAAGTGCGCAGAGCATATTCAAAGGCACGAATCATATTGAAGTTCGAAAGTTTTCTTGAAGACACTGATATCTGTTCTATGCCTGAAAATTTTACGAATGGGAGGTTTCCAAAACTTGCAGCTGTTTGACTTCCACTTGTCAGAGGAAGAAGAGAAGGAACTGGAAAAGAGACCTCATCGGATCCGCATCTTCCCGCAGGAGTTGTGAGACTCTTTTCACTATCACAACTGATAAAAGATGGGAAATTCATCTCAAAAACTATGTTTGTTCAACAAAATTCAGAGATTGTTCTGGGCGGGAAAAAACTGCCTTCTGGTATCATAATAAAAAATTCAAATTAATTTTTTTTCAAACTTGTGAAGTTCTCAATTTACTTCAGCATGATCGGCCATCCCGAGGATCCTTTTGCTGGTGAGAGAGGAGCGCAAAAATAGAGAGGAGCGCATTCTTCTCCGAGAATAAGACATTAGATTTCTTAGAGAACGACTTCTCAAAGAAATTAAAATGAATGATTATCGCTTCGCAAAACACTCTCAAGCAAATTCTGCCGTATTTTTGAACTTTTCTTAATTACAGGAAAATGCCCATAGAATTCTCGTACTTTCTTTGACAAAGACTGTTTGTAAATTTTCTTTTTCGCGTTTTCTAAAAAAAAATCATTGAAAAATTGTTAGGCCGTTTTTTGGATGGTGACTTATTTTCATTGACTTCAAAAGACAACCGACCTTCGATAGCCAGTTATTTGTTTGAATTGCGAGAATTACTGTGTCATTAAATGTGATTGTTGTTCCAAAAAAAGAAACATTTCTTTGAGTTTTTATCACGAAATATGTGAGGCTTTTGTAAGCAACAAGATAACAGGTCTTACGAACACATAGAAAAAACAAATCAAGTTCGAGAGCTTGCAGTTCGGAGACATTTACAAATAAGTTCCACATTATGTGATCAATATAATCACAAATAATCTCCAGCGGTTTGAGGGTACGCAAACTTTAGTTGCTTCCATGTAGACTTGATTGCTTTCAGAGACAACAATTAACCATAGGTTGAGGCCGACAAAAGCTGCCAAAGATTCTTTCAACAACAATGCCTCCTGATATGTCAAAAACTTAAAATACTAGAATGATTTCGTTTCCATTGTAAGCTCAGTGCAAATTATCGAATTAGAAGTTCTTCTCTGAGTAATTTAGAACATTTTATTGCCGCCGGGATGATTGATGCATTTCAAGAAAAGCTTGAAAGAGACACAAAAACCAAAAACATATTCAAAAACTAAAATGCAAAAATATATCCGCAAGAGAAATCAAATGCCCAGAAGGATAATCTCTTCAGAGCCAAAAATGTGATAAGTCTTCAACGATGTGTTAAAATCGCTGCCTAATTTCAGTGTTACCGTAGTTTTGCAACAGAGCCATTATGCCTTAATTTGGGTGAGCCGCTTGAAAAATTAAAAACGACAGCGACAACAAGTTTTTAACATATGAAGTGAGATGAAACGTCTTTCGAAAAAAATCGTTGGGAATGACTAAAAGGGAACTTCCACGACATCAAATGAAGTGATATCGACAGGCAGAGCAATGCTTGAAGTGATATTGTGTCGGATCAGAAAAAAAATCTTCGCGGGCTGGTAGTCGGAGAAGTCGATATACCAAGTTCGGTGAGAAACAACGTACTTTTAGGAAAGCGATGCATAATCTAAGAAAATAACAGCTTCTCGTGTTGCTGTAGTCTTCTAGATCGTAGAAGAGTCAGCGGCAATCAATCAGTTGAGGGTTGCAATATAAAGCTTATATAAATTGTTATACATGTTAACATGTTAAAAGTTAAATTTAAAGGTATCATAAAGTTTAATGCATACACAGAGAAGATTAGACTAAGATTATGTAACAATATGGTAAGCTGTTAGCAATTTGAAACAATTTGATAAGCGAATTTTTCAAAAGTAACGACGATTTAAAGATCAATCTCGATAGAGAATACCTTGATAAGAAACGAGGCGATTAATAATGCTGTAAAACCCTTACCGTAATCCCTTAACCACATTGTCAAAGAAACGCACTAAAAATGTTGTGACCTAGAGATAGTGATAGATAATGATGATGTTGCTTACATCACATGAGAGAAAAATACTGTAACACGGGAGCCTCTATGAGTATTCGTAAAACGATAACTGGACACGATAAGAGATCATTCCTGTACAGTAGTGTTCTTGAATAGAACACTCGATAAATTTTCACGATAATATTTAAATGAGAAACACGATTTAAGTAATTGCGCGACGGTTTTTAAATCCTCAAAGAGAAATTTTAATATTTTCACTGGTATCTGTCCCTTTCATTTAACATTAATACGAAAAATTAATGAATAAAATACTCCAATGCGAAAGAAGCCTATTCAACATATATCCAGTTTGGCAATATCAAACCGAGCTTCAAGTGAATAATTTATGCGCCGTCGTGGACATCATCCTCCCTGATTCAGGGCAGGTTCTCTCGGCGGCATTAAACTTGTGCTGGCGCTGCTGATTGCGGTGATTGCGCATTGCTCAGCTGCTGATTGAGGTGATCGAGGAAGGAGAATGAGTTGGCGGGGGAGGCACCCGCGCCTGATAGGCCCATCAGGGTGGAGAGCATCGCCTGCTGCGAGTCTTGTTCTTCCTGTAATAATCAATACCAGCTCATTGTATATTGCAAGTGTTTTTTTTTGGTTTGTGACTGACTTCTGTCTTCAGAATTCGAGGCATGAGTAATTCTATGGGAAATATCCAAAGTCGCTTGAGCGAGACAGTTTGAATTCGATTTTTTGACGGCGAAAACTGTTATTTATCGAAAAAAAATATAGAGTGAATATGCACATACATAAAAATTTATGTATGTATATTGGTAACGCGCCCGCCCTCCAGGCTAGAGTTGGAAAGATGGTTGGGTTCGATTTCACCCCGAGAAATAAATTTGCTCTTGTGGTGATTCATTCTCATTTTGTACATACTTCAAGTGAATATCTACTCAGTTAATATCACATCAGAGTCGAACCTTTATGCGTCGCCGGAATCGCTGCTGAATGTGGTCCTTCCTCATATGAACTGGTCGATTCGTCTGCAATAAAGATAGTAATTCTACTGATCTACTAGACTTTGATTGGTCGGCATACAATAACCAGTAGAATTAGACGTCATACACGGTTCAAATTCTCCCCCTCGATGTTGTAAGGCATTTTCTCTCATCGGTATGTTGTTCCTCTCACATTTATCTACTTCTCTCTCTCTTTTTCTCTCTTTCACTCCCTCTCTCTCTCTATATATATATATATATATATATATATATATATATATATATATATATAGACTTTTTATATATATATAGACTCACTTTATCTTTCTTATCCATTGAATTCACCTCAACCTTCCACCTGTGACTTCTAATTCCTCTCAGTTTTTGCTGTACTCATTCGTATTAGCTCCAACCTTTCTCTTCTTTTTTTTCTCGCTAACTAGTTACAGGCTGTAACCACCCATACATTGCTACATGACCCGAGACACTCAATCCACGCTTGGCAAGAGCACTTGATTCGCGCCAAGAAATCTCATCAGAGACTCATCAGATTCGACCCAGAAAGAGCTCGTGAAAAAGGCGCCAGACGCATTATAGGAGCAGTGTGTGTTTATGCCTCCCACAACAGTCACGACCCAAGGTCGCCTTGATCTCATTCACTTCTTGTCTTAACTGACGCGTGGATATGGTAGGAACCCCTAGCAAAGAGAAATGGAATAGAGAAGCAGAGAAGCTAGTAGGATCGTGGAAGAGATAATTCTTGAAAAGAGATATGAGACTGAGAAAGAGAGATAGAGAGAAAGATAAAGATAGATAGGAATATAGAGAAAGTGAGTTTGAGAGAAAATGAGTAAGATGAAAATGAGGGTGCAAAAAAGAAAATAGGCAGTAGAGAAGATAAATCCATCGCGTTGAACAGCAGCTGAATGAAAGAGTACCGTAAGAAGTTATCCTTCTCCGATTACGAACGTAGAATGTTGATTCAAAAAAGTGCATGTGTTTGACTGGTCAATTACACGGTTCGGGTGGGGGGGGAGGGTTCGGGGAAACCAATAGTAGGACACCGTATAAGGATATGAGGTTTGTTGTATTCTTCAGAAGGTTTGAGAGTGACCTCCTAAGGTCCAGTTCATGATGAGCTTGAATGAATGAATAGAAGAAGTCAGAGAGAAAAGGATTCGAGAGTTATACGAGGTCGATCTATTCACAACCTTTACTTGTTCTCTCCCTCTCTTTCTTGCCTTATTATCTTCTCTTTCTCTCTCTCTTTCTTCCTTACCTTTTCTACCCTTTACCTCTCTCTCGCTCTCTCTCTCTCTCTCTCTTTCTGTCTGGCTCTACCTTCCTTTCACCTCCTTCCTCATCTCAATTACCGTGGGTTGGGAAGTATCCTGATCAGAGCCTCACTAATTCATATAAGGAGTATGACACCTTGAGCAGGCAATATCTAGCACATCTTCCCGGTGCTCTCTTTCTCTTCATTTCATCAGGGGAGTACCGATGACAATACCCATCGAATATGATCAACCAAACAAGAATTAACATGTACATACATACACTTACTTGGGTACGGGGACACACTTCACTGCGTAATTATTAGATCTCTATCTCCTTGCTCTTCATACATATGTTGTGTACAGCTGAAAAAGTTAAGGAGAGAGAAAGCCAGAATGTACTGCTTTTAGAGGGATATTATCGAGGAACAGAGATAGAGAGAGAAAGAGAGAGAAATAAAGAGAGAGATTGAGGGAAGTGTGAGAGAGTGGCGTTAGTTAGATAGATGATCAAGGAAATCAACTAGTCATTAGTGAAAATAAGCAAGAATTGAGAGCTTTTACTCCAATAAGCACTATGAAAATTTTCTGATTTTTCTGTGAATGAGATAGCCCTAAGATAGTCAAGGATTACCATGTAAAGAAATAGGAAGGTAAGAGAGCTCTAGTAAAAAAAGAGAGAGAGGCTTGAATGTCACATTCAGAGAAAAGTTGGTCAGAATAATTTTCAAACTCCGACTGAGTTCAAGAGGCTAGCGCTCGGTAATGATCATGATCATATTACCATCCGAGAAGTATATAAATCGCGGTGAGAAAATGATTCTGCGAAAACTTAGCTGGATACGGTGTATCTATATGCTTATTCAAACTTGACAAAATATGGTCGTGAATAATGACTTTCGTATGGTTTGAGTTTTGATGTGTCATCTTTCGAAATAGAGAATTGCAGAAAAAGAGAGATAGAGAGAGGGGAGAATCCTGACAAAGTCTGGACAAAGAGAGCGAATAGAAAAGGAAAACGGAGATGAAACGAGATACAAGGAGTTAGAAAAGAGAAAAGAGACTAGAAAACGGGAGGAGGGTTGTGTTAATAATGAAAAAAGGGCAGACTGGGATAGATGAACAAAAATAATCGTGGCGAGACTCGACTGTATTCATTTTCAATCTTCTGATTGGCTAATTCATTATTTAAATGGTAGCTGTTGAACGTCTCAGAGTGAAAAAATGGTCGAAATTGAGTGAGTGCATCAAGAAGTTCTTTGATCATATTCTTTGTTCAGCCTCAAGCCCCTCCCTATAACTCTGTTCACGTCTCATGTAAGAAAAATCGAGTAAATCAGCAGAAAGCCCTTAAACTATCCCTCTTCCTCGCACTCTCCCTCTCGCTCTCTCTCTCTATCTCTCTTTCCCCCAATCATTTCGAGTTCTCAAACTCTCTAACCTCTCCTCTTCAATTTTCAGAATATATGAAAGAACTAGGAGAGCTCAATTATCATTTTGAAAGAGAGAAAGTCAAACAAGAGAGAGGAAAGAAGGTAGTTAAGAAGAGCGAAATGGACCAGAATGGTGAATGAGCAGGCAAATCATAGATATGGGCGTTGAGAAATGACTGAAGGTGAGGTGTAGGGGGGGGGGCAGAAGGGGGGAAGGGTAGGGGGGAGGGGTAGGGGAGAGGATGAACCAAGACAGGTTCGATGGATACCGAAAACACAAAACAGCTGCATTGCATATGCGAGAAAAAAATGACCTTATTTCATTGAGGGCTATCTTGAGTCTCAAACGGAAAAGAGAACACTTTCAATATTATCGCATTACAGTCCACCTCGAAGGTTTGGAACTGACCATAAGTAGTTCTGGATTTTTATTCGTAGCATTCACTAATTATCATACTGTATCTCTACTCCCTTGATCTATCTATACCTCAAGAACTCACTGTTCATCAACTTCTCTATATTCTATATTATATAGATATATGAGCCTCTCTCATTCTCTCTCTATATATTAATTTTTCAATGAGTATTTCTTTCTGTCTCTCTCTCTCTCTTTCTTCCTAAACACCTCTAAGACCATCTGTGAAGCCTTTCTTCGTTTGCCTCCCTCTCCTCTTTTTTGTTTGAATCCACCTCTGGTAAACTTGTCAACCACTATGGTATCTAACCTTATGTAGCCTGTAGTAGAGGCCGCAGGCATTGCAGACAAGCTTCCCGGTCAAGTCTCGTCTCCACGCCGTTGTCTTCGTCGTTTGACAATTGGAGCAGCGAGATTGCGAAGGATCGTCCGTCTCCTTAAAATGCTTTTATTGCTTGTTGAGATGGTTCCGCGCTCGCGGTCGGCAAAAGAGAGACATCTGGGTTCTAACCCGCCCGTGGAAACCTTTTGCTCGAGCGGCAATCCAATAAAAAAACATCCTAGTTTTTTGAGAAAAAATTCTGCCGCGACATTAATCTCTCGAAAAAAGTTGAGTGATCGACGATGTATCTGTAAAGATGACATCATTGCTCGATGAATGAGATCATTGAGTCAGTGTTAATACAACTGAAATTTTTCACGATGAGATCATGGCTCTCGCACTTTTTAGGCAAAAAAATGTTGGATCGGTAGTGAGGTATGAGATGATCTTGCGAGAGCACGCAAAATAACATCTTAAAGTACGAGAAAATGAGATTTCACATGTCGTCTTGCTCTCGAAATGAATCTTAAAATATTAACTAATCGCAATCTAATTTGTTTCCGTACTCAAAAATCATTTCACTTTTTTTGTTGAACATTTCATTAAAATTTTTGTTTTTTTGTTGTATTCTCGACACTTCGTACCGCGACATTTCGTACCCCGAAACTTTGTACCCAACATTTTTTCTTCTTGTTACCACTTTTTTCTTCCAACATTTTTCAAAATTTTCGCCTAATTTGAATGACATGAGGTCATCGAACCGATGATCTCATCGTTCAGAGATTAATGTCGCGGCTGATTATTGAGATTATTCTTTGGATCTATTCAGCTCTACATATGCAGCTTTTTCAAAGTTTCGAAAAACCAATCGCTTCACTTTTTTTGTAAATCAAGTTAAAAAGCTGACTCTCAGTACTCTAAAGTTCATATTTCCTTACAAAACTCAGATTATTTTTGCAGCGATAAAAATACTCTGAAACCTTCGGTTGATTCAAACTTGGAGTGCAAAGATTACGAAAATTACATGATCTTGATTCAATAACTTCCTCTTAGTTATTTTAAAGACTTTTTTCTCACGGCTAAACTTTCTACTTCACCCTTTCTCGCTCTTTCTCTCCTTTTTTCCTCTTTATATCTCTCTCATTTTCTAGCTGTTTCTTTTTGTTACTTCCTGTCTCTCTGTATATCTCTCTTCATCCCGTCCAGTATATAACTTCTTTTTATGTCTTCTCACACCTCGCGTAATGACCTTGTTACCTTGTCAGAAAAACAAGACAGTGAGAAAGAGTGAGAAAGAGAGAGAGAAAAAGAAAGATAAAAAAGGAAGAGAAAGAGAGTTAGAAACAGAAAGATAAAAAAGGAAGAGAAAGAGAAAGAGAGTTAGAAAGAGAAAGATAAAAAAGGAAGAGAAAGAGAAAGAGAGTTAGAAAGAGAAAGATAAAAAAGGAAGAGAAAGAGAAAGAGAGAGAGAAAGAGAAAGAGAAAGAGAAAGAGAAAGAAAAAGAGAAAAAGAAAGAGAAAGAAAAAGAGAAAGAGAAAGAAAGAGAAAGAAAAAGAGAAAAAGAAAAAGAGAAAAAGAAAAAGAAAGAGAAAGAGAAAGAGAAAGAGAAAGAGAAAGAGAAAGAGAAAGAGAAAGAGAAAGAGTGAGAAATAGGAAGATATAGAAAGAGATAGAAATAGGAAGATATAGAAAGAGAGAGATACAAAGAGAACGCATCATAGTAGTTCTATGGTCACAACAAGAGCGACTAAGAGAATTCGACACCAAAGTGTCTTGTCTCTTTTCACGCCTAACCATCATCACGTCTTACATATATGCACACATCAAAGAAGAGAGTACATCAGTGGGCGTACCGTATCGATAATTATCCCAGCTACCGTACCTAATCAGAATTTTAAAGTATTATACATTGGGAGTTCAGAGAGTTATTGTGAAATGCTATGTTTAAGTGATGATTATGATGTTTGAGTGTTTCCTAGGTCTTGACAAATCTTCTTTAATCCTCTGGAACTTCCTGGATTAGAAGAAACCTGATAGAAAATTCTATATATTTTTCGTATAATACACATCCACACCGAAAGATGCATGTTAAGTTGAAGCAAAAACAAGTGATTGTCTTTTATATGATAACTTAACTGAGCTTATCGCTATTGTCAGCTTCAATTATACTATCGAGCCGTGAACTAACACAATACGACACTTTTTCCTCTTTTACGAGCGAATTGAGCGGCTCTGTCGTGAGTGATCAAGTTCTTGTCGCTAGCTACTTTCCGGTGGCCACTTTGCAGATTTTATCTTCTCCAGTGTTGTCGGCTCGACATAACCTACATTCGCCCCATTGATGTTGCAACTTGATCTCATATGCGGGAGATGCTTCTTGGAGATTTGTTGGAGAGATATAGTTTGAGAGCTTAAAAGTCATCACTTACATTTCTCAACATGAAAGTCGTGAATAACATTACCCAGGGTAAAGATTTAAATCTGCAACTACTGATGCGGACTAGGTTCTCGAAGTGATTGATGAGAAATTGCTTTCTTAACATTTAAAGAAGAGATCGCGGTCAGAGGTCTAAAAACTTCATCGATCGAGCTAGCGAGTTTAGAAACTCAAGACTTGACTAAACAAGACCTGACTAACATCAATCCAGCTAGCTAGTTTAGAAACTCAAGACTTGACTAAACAAGACCTGACTAACATCAATCCAGCTAGCTAGTTTAGAAACTCAAGACTTGACTAAACAAGACCTGACTAACATCAATCCAAAAACGGTAACTCTTCAAGTTTTTGCTCCTTGGATAAGTAATGAATAACCTTCATTCACTCATAATTCACAACTAATATTCTACAATGCAGAAGTCGTGTCTTAAATCCCCGAAATTAAGATTCATAATGAAAATTTTCAAATCATAAAGTCAAGACTTAAGTTTATCTACATTAATAACAAATCAATTATGTAGTCACAACTAAAAGTCATGATCTAATTATAGTTACTACTAAACTTCCCAACACTGAAGGCATGAGAAACATTTTTCATAGAAGTCATATTTAGTATTCCTCAACAAAAAGTGATGAAAAACATTTTCTTAAATGAAAGTCATGACTCACGTTGCTCGCCTCATCCTCTCCACCCGGAGTGACCGATCCGCTCATGGATACTCCGCCATTGCTGCCGTTCACTGCAGCGGCGGTCTGCTGCACAAGAATAGAGAGGAGATGGTGTTGCTGGGCAGCAGCAAGTGACTCCAATCCTGCAAAATAGGGAGCCATTTTTAGTGGTATTTTTCAATGAGCCCTCAATCGAAAACTATTTCACGGATTAGTAATAAATGCTTGGAAGCTTAATGGTCACGTTCCCCTCTCGGTGAGTTAGAAACGTCTGGGTTCAATCGCGTCGCAAGGACTAGCTTTTGTACGGGGCGATTTCGATGAAAAATTTTTATTTAAAAATTATGTTGTTGTTGTTGTTGCCGGCAAGCATCCCGCATCGAAGACTTGGTTATGAACATTCTCTTTAATGAGAGAAGTTCTCGTGTTCTTCGGACAAGATGCGTCCGGAGAAGGGTTTTGATGTCCTTTGCAGTCCTGAGACTGTCATGCTGCACCTTGTGAAGGCGGACATCGTTGTAGCAACCTGTTCATGCTATAGGCCTTGTGAGTGGGTGGTCAAGCCGGCCTAGCATCGTTTTGGGTGGGAGTAGAGACGTCTCGCCTGTCGTTGACCGGAGATAGGCAAGAGGCTATTTGACTGGCGCCTCGACTCGCCATTGAAAATTATAGCGGAGTATCGGCTGATGTTTTGTCCGGTGGCATGCCCAGGCCGGTCCGGCATCGCCCTCCTTTGACGAGCTATACTGTTTAAAAATGAAAAAAATTATTGTTTATTCATTCTTCATCTTTACAAGGTTTTCTTGCTTAAAAACTATTTGGTTGAGCATATGCTGCTATCGATTTAAACAGGAAGAAAATTTTGTTTGCTATTCATTGCGGTTCGGAAATAAAAAGAAGTTTTGATTCTTAAAAACAATGCTTAACAAAGTGGGGTTTTCGTAAATAGAAAAATGGCCTACCATTGGTACCGTCGAGAGCTCCTCCCATGAAATTGGCGAAATTTAATTGTTGGTCAAATCCATTCCGAGATTCGCTTCTGTATGGCTCGCTTTTGGTGATCTTGAAATAACACAACAACTTTAACAGAACATCTAAGAGATCTCATAAAATCATGCATTATCGAGTTGGTCATCGATTCTTATATTCTGGTGTAGGTGGAAAGACTTACAGTTACTGTAGCTGCACGCTGCAGATGTATTTGATGAATTTTACTGCGGGCGTGCTAACACGAGGAGGAGACGCTGCCATTGATCCGAACTTGCAGAATCAGGAGGTGAAAGATTAGCTTAACCTACTCCGGTTTACGTCAAGCTATAATAGTAAATAAGCATAACAATATATGTTTGTATGTATATAAGAATATATAAGTCGCTAATAAGCATTTCCAGTCATAAGAAACTAATGAGTTTGATGAATTATAGATCTCTGATTGAAGCGGAGGAACTCTAGAGAATAGGTCTTCTGAACACATTTGCTGACATGTTAGTGGTCTCCATATATAAAACGAAACTGTAATAATTTTCTAATTTACTCAATTTTGCCTAACTTCTTATGTTTTCTTTTATCTCTCTTTCTCGTTCCCCCTCTCTCTGTGTCTTTCTCTCTCTCTCTCTCTCTCTCTCTCTCTTCTCTCTCTCTCTCTCTCTCTCTCTTTCTCTCTCTCTCTGTGTGTCATGGAGTCATGAAAAATATGGCAGAAGGTAGCATTCTTTCTCTCAATGTTTCTGTCTGACTTTCTCTTCCTATCTATCTCTCTTGATCTCTCGCTCTTTCTTTCTTTCTCTTTCCATCTCTCTATCTATATATATGTTTTTTTTTTAATCTACATCTTTCGATGCAAAAACACATAAATTTAATTACAATTGAAAACGAGGAAAGAATAGATTAGCTTAACTATTGTCAAATAAGTGAATAAATTCTATAACAAAAGCGATACAGAAATAAAACTTTTGTATAGCGAATTGAACGGAAAAAAACAAACAAACAAACCTATATACAGCAATTTGAACGACAAAAAAAAGTTTAGTTCTGAATTCATGAGGAGAGGAGAGTAGATAGAGCACCACTTTTTAATTGGAACTTAAAATAATTCAGGTTCATACTATTAATCAAGTTTCAAGGTAGCTTGCTGAAAAGGCGGGATATTCGCATTTCATAAGAGTTATTTCTAGCTGTATTCTTACTACCCTGAACTAAAAAGCCATTTATATTAGTACGCGTTGGAATAGTCTCTTTGAAAAATCGTCTCTTATCTATTATCGACAGTCCATGAAAGATCTTGAAACCCATAACTAAGTCAGAAAATACCCTCCTCTCGGAAAGAGGAACGAATCCAAGGCGGGCAAGTCGATTGGGGTAAGAAGGAAGAGACCTAGTATTAACTACATTTACGAAACATCGATGGTAAACTATGCGAGTGAATTTCCTCAAAACTTTCTCTATATTATCACAATCTCTTGCATAGTATGGATTCCATATATTCGAAGCATAGTCCAAGTGCGGCATTACGTAAGTTTTAAAGCACTTGACCAGTATGCCAGGATCATTAACAGTTACCGCACGGAGCATAGCATACATTGCTTTGGATGCTTTTCCACTCGGTCTGCTACAGCCTCTTTCCTACGCAAAGAAGAAACTATTTGTATGCCTAGGTCACGTATCTGAGACACACATGAAATGGAAACATTATTTATACTGTATGAGGAATATAGAGTTCGACCTCCAATGTGAATATGGAGAGACTTGGATGGAGAAAGAGATAGTTGGTTTACTAAACACCAATCAAATACGGAATCTAATGCTGATTGCAGCTCTCGAGTTCGTTCGCCGTATGAGTTCTTATCACAAGAAACATAAATCTTGAGATCGTCTGCATATGCTTGATGACGAATATTAGGATATGTAGTTATCTAGTACCTCTTTTTTTTCTCGGATATATACAGAGTAAAAAGAAGTGGCCCCAGGACAGACCCTTGGGGCACACCCGATGTGGCATTCATTGGATCAGAAGTGACTTCACCCATACCGACAGAGAAATATCTATTAGTTAAAAAAGACTCAAGCCAAGAAAGGAGTGGGTCAGTAATTCCATAATGTATGCATTTCGCCAAAAGCTTACTTATACTAATGGTGTCAAATGCACGAGAGAAGTCAAGGTAGATGACATCCGTTAAAAGACCTTTGGCTAACGAAGAGGTCCAATCATCTTCACATATTAATAAATTGGTTTCACATATTAATAATCATCTTCACATATTAATAATCATCTTAAATATAACTATAAATCTTTCGCTCTTTCTCTCTCTACCAAACGAGTCTCACCATCTGAGGTGTTCCTGCAGCATTTGCAAACGCAGCCATAGGCGCCGCAGCAGCGGTCACTTCTGCTATCCGGTTGATGAGATCCTGAAAGTCCCCCTGAGGCAAGCTTTAGATTTATCCAAGAAGAATGAGGAGATGAACACATTTTAAGAGTCTGCAATAATTACATAAAGAATTATAGCTTTTTGATCAGGAAAGCTTCACCTTATACACATGAGAAGTATGTAATGAAAAATAAAGACAAAATTCAACTTTTTTTGTTGTTGTCTTGTGTATAGGTCGAAGCTCACTACAGTTCCATAGTTATCCTTGAGACAGCCTTTTAAAACTCTCATTTGTTCCAGTCATCCATCAGTTTTTAGTCATTCATTAGCTTCATCACTCATTTTCCTGTAGTATAATGTGTGTTAGATGTTGGCTCCGAAGTTTAACTCACTTTCTGGGGCTTTCGCTTGCGGCTGCCTGTCGCCGCGGCAGAACCATTGGGCAGCGCGCCGTTGACGGGCGACGCCGACTCTCGGGTTGGACTAGAGGGCTGCAGAGATTGTTTTTGACTAGGGTGGAGCAGAGTGGAAAACCGAGACATTTGCAGAGAACTATAGAGCGATAGACCAGAGTGAAGATAATCTGGTAAATGCATGGAAGAGTTCCAATGGAAACAAGCTAAAGATAGCGTTTCTTGATACAATAGACATTTAAAAAAATAATTTCAGGTTATTTGACGGTGTAGAATATTTTAAAGTCAGAATTAGAATAACTCAGGTCTCAGCAGAATAATAATTCAGAAAGTAGAATAATAATGAATAAGAAAAAATAGAATTAGCTTTTAACAAAATCTAAAAAGAAAAAATGAGATAAACTGAGCGAGAACGAGATGAGAGGCGAATAAGAGAGAGAGAGAAAGGGAGAGAAAGGGAGAGAAAAAGAGACCACATTAGTGATACGTAATAAAGTCCGATAATGGTTAAGCAGCGCATAATGCACCGTTGTTCACAGCTATAAGATAGAGTGGAAAGCCAGAAGAGCCCCGGGAAGACCTCCAACAGCGACCCCTTTCTTATCCGTTTTTTTTAGTTCTTCAACATCAGGAACCCTTTTTAGGCCTTTGAGATCCCCACAGGGTTTTCCCATTGACCGGTTCAGTTGGTTTCCTAATCTTCAATTCTAAAATCAAATTTTTGTGATTCTATGCCTTTTCAACAGATTGTTATGCTCCTTGGCCGAGCAGGAATTCTTCATAATTCTCGAGAATGCTCGCAAATGTAAACATAGTTGGGGTGTTAGCAGTGGGAGACTAACCGGAGGCTTATCGTTTGCTTTCTTGATCTTTCGCTTCTGTCATTTTGAATGAGAGAGAGAGATATACGGAGGGAAGGAGAAAGAGACACGAGAAAAAGGAATAGAGAAGTAACAGAGGACGGAGAGTTTGTACGAAGCAGCAACTGGCGGTTGTCATCATATCTAAGAGCAGACCGACAACCGAAAGTAACCCCATCCCAGTTTGGAGAGGGTCTGCCCCAACTAATCCCTAGAAGCGGGCAACTTCTGCTGGCAGCCACGAAAATGCGCTAACCATTTAAAACCCGAACAGAGTTTAATGATTTGAATTCACTAATCCCTTGTGTGACTCTAGGCGTCTTCAGACACAGGGAAGTTCCCGAAGCGAGCAAGTGTGCGTGGAATGAACATAGAGAGAAAAAGATAGAAAGATGTATAGATATAATAGAGAGAGTGGAAAACAGATAAAGATAAAAAGTGAGAGAAAGAAAGATAGAAAGAGAGAAAGAGAAATATGTACCAAAAGAGTACAAAAAAATTGAGAGAGAGAGAGAGAGAGAGAGAGAGAGAGAGAGAGAGAGAGAGAGAGAGAGAGAGTGAAACATAAAAAGAGAGAGAATCGAGAAAGAATTCGGACTATTCGAATGAATTCTCACGTCTACTTGCCAATGATGGGACAAGTCTAAATTTTAATTCTAATAACTCAGAAATGTTTAAATCGTAAAGATTACCACTATCCGAATTTGCATCTGCTGGGGCAAGTTTAACAGAAGAGAAGAATTAACAGAATTGCTCTTAAATATTGTTTTTCTGGTGTTTTCTTGCTTATTCATAGTGATATAATAAACGAATGAATAAATAAATGAGTGGATGAATGACTGAGTAAGTGAATGAATGGGTGAATAAATGATGAATGAACGGAGAGACGAAAAAGAACATAATCTAAAGTTCTCCATGAATTGTTCACTTTGTTATCGGGAGAAGCAGCGCCGCTGAGTTCCATCTTGATGGTCTTGTTGCCGCCATTACTAGCCACTGATCCATTGATGCGCGACTGTGTCGAGACTGCCGTGGAGTTGAGTAAGTTGGCTTTTTGGTTCACTGATGCTGATTGGGCAGACTGCTGCGCCGGAAAGATGCGCGCTCGTTTTGCGGCAGAATGCGATTGTGCTGTAGAAGGCACGAGTGCCAATGCGGTCTTCTGGTCCCTGACAAGCGCCTCGACGAAGCAGTAAAGCCGGTCAACCTTGGCACACATCTGTGCCATGCTGGAGCGCATCTCCGTGTGAAGTTGCCTGCAAAACATCGTATCATGGAATGCTCATCAAACAATAGTAGCTTGGAATGCTTATCGGACTACGATACCCTAGATTGTCCATCATACTATGATCACCTAGATTCTGCTGATTAGTGGCTCTTTCGTTTTTTTATAAGGAATATACATGGAAAAGTTGTTACTCGGGAATCTATTTAGTTAAACATAGACTTTTTTGAATAACATGAAAGAGATCACAAATTTTCAGCTTGGCCTTATGTCCAGTCTAAATTCCCAAGACTCCTTCAAGGTTAGTTTCTCAATATATTTTCAAAGCATTAATACCTGCAGTCACAACAAGCACTTGCTTCTGCAGTTGACTCTGATAAAGACGCGATCCCATGGGGAGAGGCAATGGCTGCAAAATGGGGTGATCCAGAGGACGAGCCAGTCGGAGTAGAACACCGCCCAGCTGATGGACCGGAAAACAACATCGAGTTTACCAACTTCAACATGCAGAAACTTCTATATGACTGGATGAGTTCGCTTGCGAACGTGGCCTTCAACAAAACACAATCGCATGAAATAGCAATGGATCTCCGTTAGTGGACAGGGTTACGCACTCACTCTAAAAGTAAAAACAGTTCACTTTTGCAAAGAAAACTAGTTTTTTAAAATTGATTCTCAGCACGCAACCATGTAAGCATTTTTCTTCTATCCAGGTTTTACTGCCTTCGAATTGTGCTCTATAATGTACTATGTATCAGTAATATGTAGTTCTATATTTTTATCAATATTTCGCAATCTTGACTTTAAAATTTTTTGCACCATTTGCCAACATCCCGATCTTTCTCTAAATACATGGAAATGACATCAAAAACATCAGCTGAGACAGGCAAAAAAGACCCGTGATTCATCTGCATATCAAACTAAGTCATATTTGATTAAAAAGCACCATTTTATGCGAAAATTGGTCAGTTTAAGAGTGACTGGACTAGACCAGAAAAGCTCGCTGGCACGAAATCCTACTTGGGTTCACAAATCATCCGATGAAGTTTCTCTGATTCTTTTAGGAAAGACGAATGAACCAACTAGGTGGGCCTTCCTGTACACAGGAGACCGGAGGGGATGAAGGCCCGGATGTGGGGGGAGTCGAAGAGGGAGAAGCCGCCGATGTATCCAAAGCCACCTTCAAGACCACAAGTTGGACAATTTAGAAGATGACTTGAGATGCCGGTGATGGGCAGAAGTGTTTCAAACGTGAAAGACATAGAACAGAGAGAGAGAGAGAGAGAGAGAGAGAGAGAGAGAGAGAGAGAGAGAGAGAGAGAGAGAGAGAGAGAGAGAGAGAGAGAGAGATTAAGCACTTCAAGAGGTCTAGACTGTGATTACTCGCTCACGTCTGATTACTTTAGGCCTCTCGCTCGCAGAGCGGTAGTTTTCCATTTCTTCTACACTACATGTGGTTAGCCGAATAGATTAAGAACTGATTATGAGGTTGATATTGAATTTTACTTACCCAATGTTACACATGATCAAGATTTTATCATAAAATATGACTTTTAGTGGCAATAATATGTAGTAGGTACTGTATGAATCCCTGTCTGGATTTCAACTAAAAACAATTCTCGCCTGCGGAGTTTCGGTTGCTTCTTCAGAATCTGTGTCCATCTTTTGGGACGAGGGCTGTGGCTGTACCCGTGGTGCAACCATCGTCATGCTTCAAACAAACACACATTTAGTGGTGGTTCGGAATTGGCAACCAAACGAATTCCTAGGATTCTCGTAGTTATCAATTCACGAATTTCGTCAGACTCGGCATGCTACATACATATACAGCAAAAGCGCATCAAATTGTTGAATGAAACACGCCTTCATTAATCATAGTTGGTAAGAAATTCAGTAAATAGACCATACGCAGAAATTCAACCTTCCTGATTTGCACTAACAGAGAAATCCTATCACAACAACCTGAATGATCAGGATGAAAGTTAGGCGAGCTAAAAAAGGTCCCACAAAGTAAAAAGACAGTAAATAAGTCTAATCCCGTAACATACAACAAAAATTATCAATTCTTGTACATATTACTATCACACCGGATCTCCATTAATATTTTAGAACTATCACATCGGATCTTCCTGCGATGAGAGAAAGAAATAGAAAGAGAAAGATTATAATAGGTGGTGAGAAATAGAGATAACGAAACAAAGAGAGAGGAAGAGTAAAACTGATGAGAAATGTGAGCATGAGGAAGGACTGAGGATAAGAGACCTGAGTATATTAAGACAAGGTAAGGAAGCCGGAGAATGTCGAGCGGCGCCTTTGGTTCCTAAGAAGGCGAGGGAGGGGGAAGGTGAGTGAATGGCCGGGGCCCGGGAGAAGGTGAAAGACAAGAGAGCGCGGCCACTGCCTAATTTGCGCCTAATTAGAAGGTGTTGCCCCCTTCACGTCTCTTTCGAGTGTTTTGTTCTCATGTACGGGAGGGAGGTAGAGATGAAGAAAGAGCGGATGAGATAGTGCTTAAGCATTGAGATATTTGCTAGATGATGAGAAAGGGAGAGAGTGTGGGAGAAAGGAGAAGAAAGGAGGAAAGACGAGAAGCACAAATAGACTTTATCATCACAAAAATACAAAAATGAATACAGAAAGAGAGAAGGAAAAAGAAGATGAAAAAGAGAGGAAGAGTTGGAGAAAAAAGAAGAGAGAGAGAAACAGAAAGAGAGAGTGAGAGAGCGGAAGAGAGAGTGAGAGAGAGCGCATACGGCATCTGCGGGTCTAAAGGGCAGAGACAGGTGTGTAGCCGTTGACAAAGCGAATATCGAGATGGAGTTGTTGACAAGCATAAAGTGTGTATCGATAATGAGAGAAAGGACATGACAGGGAGATATAAATTAGGAGGAAATGAGAGGTAATGAGAGAGGAACAGAGCGGTATAGAAGAGATGAAAAAGATGGTAAGTATGAGAGGGGAATTCATCAGCACAGGTGAATTGTCTTGAAATAATGAGATTAACTCGAGCCGAAAGCATCGGTGAATCTTGAGATCAACTCTGAGTCCTGAGGGAAATAGACGGTAAGTAGTTGGAAGAGATGCAAATGCGAAATGTGAAGAGTTGTATCTCATCCTTCCCTAACTTCTCCCAACTCCCCCTATCCTAAGCTCCGCCTATTTCAAGTGAGAGGCCAAATTAAGAAGCGCTCAGAAGAAGAGAAAAGGGGAGAGGGCTCTTTTTCTCTGCCAGTCTGCTCCTTCCTCTTCTTGTCCACACACTCTCTAGCGCTGCTGATGCTATCACCGTAAGATCATTCCTACTATCGGACATGGTTCTGATTACCATCTTTCAGAGATTCGTGAGAGAGCATGAAAAAGTTGGAGTAAAGAGAGGAAAAACGAAATGTGTGATAGGATAGCCAGAGAGAAACGGGAAAGTGCGAAAGATAACGATGGAGCAGAGAAAGATGATGGAGAATCAAAGAAAAGAGTCACGGGCCGTACATTTACACTTATCTCCCTATCTCTTTGTCGACATACATGAATTGAAATGAAAATGAAAGAGAAGGAGCGGGAGGGCGGGAATGGAGAGAAACAGAGAAATACTTCAACATGTAACTGTTATCTTCCGTAAAACTCCCGATGAGTTTGCGATGGGAATATGGTAGAATACCGATAGCTTGGAAATTGTGCTCTCAAGTGGAAAACAGTTCTAATTTCGACACTACTTCTTCTTTTACATTAATTGTATCAAGACAATGAAAATAATCAAGCGCTAAAAACAGTTTTCGGGTAAAATAATATAACATGAAACCAGCAGTCGAGTATACATAAGCAGATAAATACGCAAGCCTAAATTCTTGCTTCAGTAAGTCATATTTACAATATATGCAGAATAGGAGATCTGAGGATTTGGCTTTTAGCAAATCTGGAATAGACTCATAGCTATTGAAGCCGCCGCGTTCATTCAGACAACTGATGGAAAAACCAATCGAAAAATACTCACTCTCACAGTTTTAAATTCTGTTAAGCTTGAAACAAAAAAAACTGCCCAACTATGGTTATCCCACAAACAGTTCATATAACAGTCACACTCCCGTTCGGTAAAAGAAGAAGTGGCTGGGTTCGACCCCTCCTCATCGACTAGCTTTCGCCCATGTTTTAGTTCGATAATGGACCAAGACCTGTTCGTGTTGCATAGGTACCAAACCTTGCAGAAGAGCAGCTAGTGGTTACAATGATAAAGACATTCCTCGTTCAAAGAATGGCGTCTCAATCCCCCCTCTCATCCCCAGATAATCTCAAGTGCCGCAAAATTCATGTCACAACGCCTATTTAACGGATTGGATTGCGGGCATCTTTCAACAGATTCAATTGCCGGCGTTATTGGTCCTCTCTCATTCATATGTTCTTGTCTTATGAAATATATGTAACATGAGAAGAGCACTCAGAGAGTATAATTTACACTATTGGCTGATTTTTTCTGCGCAGGTTTGAAAAATTGTGTAGGATTAACACTTAAAAGGATTAACACTTAAAAGGATTAACACTTAAAAGATTAACACTTAAAAGAAAGAACGACAATTTTTAAGTTTTAAAACATTGTTGCAGATTCGGAATATTTTGGGGATAATAGAGAGGAGAATGTGGCGAAATAAAAAAATTGGACTCTAGAGGCTGGAAAAGAGAGAGCGAGAGAGAAAGAGAGAGAGAGAGACATAGAGAAACAGAAACACAGAAAGCGAAAGAAACACACAGAAAAAGAGAGAAAGAAACAGAAAAAGAGTGAGAGAAGAAAAAGAGTGAAAGATAAAAAGAGAGAAGAATAAACATGAATTAAGGTATATGAAGAAGGATCTATCCATATGATGGATGGCAATAGGCCATTAGCGAGTTCTGTCTCACCTCAAAGAGATAAAGGATAACACTAAAGCGGTAACCTATGCAGTTTAACATAGCGTGATAAAATTGGTATTCATGAAAACCAGACAATTATGAGAGCAAAATATTAAACTCGGCCGTCTCTGCAGAGTTTTTCGGTTATGGATTCAAAATTTTCCATTCCCAGATGAAGACGCGACCCTATTATGAGGGGAAAATGAGAGGTCGACTGATGTTGGCCGAATCGTCCTCTGAAGCACCCTATCACTTATTCACTATCCGATAATCTCCCGATAGATGGATGGATGAATAGATAAATAGATGGATAATGCCCTATCAGCGCTAGATTAACAAGATCTCCCTCTCTCTCTTTAACTGTATTGTTTTCTCTTTGTTTTCTTTATTGTTTTTACTCTATCGAGAAAAATAATGAAGAAAATAAATCGGATGATTAATAAATTCATGAGCAATCTAATAGAGGAAAACATTTTTGGCACTACTGCAGTTGAATTTGGCAAGCTTTACGAGAAAATTACAGATCAGAACTTGTTGACTGTGTGTTTTTCGGACATTATGAGACCTAGGCTAGCGACCTGGCTACTTTTTTCAAAAAAACATTTCTTTTCAAATTTTTTCTTTAAAAAACTTTTTTCGAAAAAAGTTCAGGGGCCGTATTCAGAGATCTAAGATGAACTCAGGAGTAAATTTTACCCAAGTATATTGTAGACCTAAGTTCAACTCAGTTCTCTATTCAGAGACAAGACGGGTGAGAGCGTCTCAGCGTTCCCACTAAACTTTAGTATAAAGTTTACTCTCTGAATTCTATTAATAACTTAGTATGAAGTTTACCATAAACTTTAGTATAAATTTTTGTCTCTGAATACGGGCCCCAGGTACATATAAGCTGAACTTGGAACTTTTGCACTTAAGGGTCACCCCCTACAAGAGGTTCAATAAGTCAGATGAGTTCAATGGCTCAATATCAATATCGAGAAGTGAAGCGGAGAAAATTGGTTCTATAGCACCCTATATATGCAAGTGAGTTCAATATCGAGAATTGGAGAGAATAAAATTGGTTCTATAGCACCCTATATGTATATGAAACTGTGCTCTCTTAAAAGTCAGACGTATGACCCATTGAACCTCTGGTAGGTCCCTAAAGTGCAAAAGTGCCCTGAACTTTGATGAGTAAGCGAATTCAATGAAGAAGACTCACCGATTACAGTCGTCTAAATAGAAGAATACGGCAGATTTAAGAACTTGTCGAGGTAATTAGAAGCACATGGCTCAGAAAGCTTTACTGTTCATGTTTTAGTGTTTGAGTGCACTGCCCGAGAGTATTTTCCCAACGGATCTTTTTTTCTCAAGAAGTCTGAGACTACAAATCAGATTTTTTTCTCCGAGACGCAATAAAGTCTTTGAAACACATAATAATTCAGGTAAACCTGTTACTCATGAAACTTGGTTCGATTTTCGGTTTATTAGTGAATCAACCGCAATACTGTGACTGATTGTTTTGTACGGTCTCCTTCCTAAGCCGCATGGCTTTGTTAGAGTAACTTTTGCCTACAACCTAAGCAACAAAAAACAGTTAAGACTACCTGAAAACAATTGAAACAATGAATTAAATCAGACCGGTCAAACAGTGAAATTTTGATCGATTGTTGTAGATGGTAGTGTTCCTAAGCCGTACAGCCTTGTTATCGAAATTTTATCCGAGCCTAAGCAGAGAAAACAGTGAAAAAAAACAAAAAAACCACATTGTTAAAATACTCTTCGTGAGTGCACTCAGACGACATACATTACAACATGAGCACCGATTATTCCTGTGCTTCAATTTACCTCGAAAAATTCTTAATTCAGCCGTATCCTTTTTAGACGAATGTCATCGGTGAGTCTTTTTTGATTCATTTCACTTTATCAAAGTTCAGCTTATACTTGAACTTTTTTTTCGATAAAATTTGTTTATGAAGACAAAAACTTTTAAAAAAAAATTTTTTTTGAAAAAAGCAGTTAGGTCGCTAGCATAGGTCTCACATAGACCGAAAACCTCAAAATTTCTGAAATTCATAGCTTAGATTTCTCGTAAAGTTTGCGCAATTCGACTGCATTAGTGCCCATTATTGTGTTACGAAAAATGGACAAATCTTCGCCAGCACATTTTTCTGTATTTAGGGGGGGGGGCGCACTTAACTTAGGGATGGGACTTTTCACTAATTTTTTCGCTTAGGCATAGTGAAAATGTATGCTAACGAGGCCGTATAGAACAATTAGCCACAATATTTTAGAATTATCCAGTCAAATTGAGTAATTTGGCTTAGCTGTTTTCAGCTATTATTCACTGTTTTTTCGCTTAGGCTTAGGTAAAGTTTACGCTAACGAGGCCGTAATGCTTAGTAAAGAGACCGCATGGAGAAATTTCTCATGTTATTATTTTTTGTCAATCTAATGACTAAATTTGTCAAAACTAAAAAAGGCCCCCCCTAGTAAAGTGCCCACTTCCCTAAGTAACATTGTACTCATGTTTTAAAAGATTCTGTTGATTTAAAATCAGCGAGAGAACACAACATGTTCTCTTTCTGACCTTGATACAAATTTCTGAAATAAAAAAGTTCGAAAATTTTGATTAAAAAAATAACGTAAGCTTCTTCTTCTTCTTCTTCCTAGCGTTATTCCCGCTGAAGAGCAGGGTCCGCTGTGTAGATAGCACTTCGCCACATCATACGATTCGAGGCTTCTTCGGCTATCAGCCCGATAGCCGCCATGTCTTGTTCTATGGTGTCTCTCAATCTAAGCTTCGGTCTACCTCTAGCTTTCTAAAAAAATAACGTAAACTAAAGTACAGTTATTTTCTGGTTGCGATGACATTATTAAACGAGCTTACTAGTTTCTCAGATAAAAACCTTAGTGAACATGCTATCCGTTGAACAGAAACTCTATAAAAAATTTCCCTTGATTTCAAACTGTTTTGACACGCCCGTTCTCTCTTTATCTTCCTCCTATCTTCCCCTCACTCCTTTTCTCTCTCTTTTCATCATTCCCTTTCTCAATCTTTTCCTATGTTTAAGGACTACAAGTCCTCAACTGTCCCATCGGACATAAACAGAATGTTCATGTGATTTGTGTAGAAGATAACAAGGCTGGAGGAAAATGGAAAGAGGAAGAGTTTGAGGGTCTATTTTCATCGCCTCTCTCGACCTACATATTATCACAAGATGCGCGGTGCCGGCGCGCAACGGAGAGCTCTGATTTCACATGCTTGTTAAAAAAAGATAAAAAAGAGAGAGAGAGAGATAGAGAGGGAGAGAGAGAGAGAGAGAGAGAGAGAGAGAGAGAGAGAGAGAGAGAGAGAGAGAGGTCGATGATAGGGGGCAATGGTTAAGAGAGGAGAGATACTCACGGGTAAGACGAAAAGGTACTCATGAAGAGAACTTTAAACAGCAAAGATGAAAAAAGAGCAGATAACGATGAAAAAGAGCAGAAAGAGCCGAGTAACTTCAAAGGCTAGAAAAAGGTAATGAAGTTAAGAGGATGAATTCAGGTGAACAAGAGTCGTCTTATCGCAGCTTACTAATCTGCGCTCCTTTCAAGCTATCTTTCTCACCATTCCTTTCTGAACTCTTTCTTTTTCTTACTCTTACTTCATTTTTCTTCTCTCTGCCTCCTACTATCTCGCTCTCTCTTTATGTTTTCTCTCATGTCTGCGCTCTCTTTACCCGTTTTTCTATCTTTCTCTCTACTTTGGATCTTTTGATCTACCCGTTTACTGTCAGTGCTATTTTCTTAACTCCTTTTACGTTTTCTATTTCAATTTTTTTGGCCCAATGTTTGTACGGCTCTATATCAGCACAATCGGATCGGAATTTTTTCCTTTGAATCCCGCCCTCCGGTCGGTTTCGATACGCTGCTAAGTTAACGAAACGATTTCCCACATCGGATCTAATTAAGTGATATGGAACAATGAGTGTGAGTTTATGCATTCCACCAGTTACTCGCTGTGACATGTCAAGCCGAGCGAATCTTCGCTTTTTGAATTCATGAAATTCTAATTGTGTTTAGATTGCTCATGGTTGAAAAAAATTAAAAATATAAAAACTCATTAAACCTGTTACAATGAAACACAACATAGCGGACAGAGCGAATAAGATCAGGAAGAAAAAGAGGGATAGATCTGCTCGTATACCATTAAAAGTGTGAGAAAAAGTTTGCGATTTATCGTATAAATATGTGTTGGATGTGTTAGATAGCTATCACAGACTATTTAATAAAAAAAAAGCAACGGTGAAGTGAGAAAATTGTTTCTTTTCAACAGAGAAACATGTAGAAAGAGGGAACAAGGAAGGGGAGAGGTGTTTCAACCTTTGTTTTCGCATTTTAATTAATGCTAGAAGAAAAAACAAAAATAATTACGTGGTGAACAAGAGAAGTGACGTGTTTAGAAAGAAAGGTTTTAGGGGGTTGAGGTAAGTGATCGAGTTTTAGGGGGTTGAGGTAAGTGATCGAGTTTTAGGGGGTTGAGTTAAGTGATCGAAGTACGGGTAAATATGTTATATTACGAGAAGGGATGATAAAGTAGATTGCGTACTATTTTCGCAGGCCAGAAAAAAGTCTTTGGACATAAAAAGGATAAAAACTGCTTCATTTGTCAATGTCACGCAGCATGAAACTAAAGAGAACAACAGATAAGAAAACAAAAAAAATTCGATTTGTTAACAACTCGTAAACAAACTATCCCATTATCTAGTAATATTAGCATCATTCCTTCAAAGGTTCTACTCTAACAAAAACCCTAAAAACACAAAAACCCTAATTGTATATATTTTTTATTACCTTCTAAAGCAATAATTTGTGGTAGTGGTCACTTTGGAACCTCTAGTAGAAAGAACTGCAATTGACTGATGATTTTTAATGTCTGCCATCGATTAACATCATCTGTGAGATGATGTAAATCGATGGCACAGATGAAAGAATGCTCAAGATGAGACTGAAAAGATGATGATGGGGCTACCTAGAGATAGATCAGCAGTCGGCGACTCGCGATAAGATACTTCAATCCCACCCCGAGGATCAATTTGTTCCATGCAATCATACAAACATATTCTTATAAGACTTTTACAAAACTCATTGAAAAAGTTACGGATAGTGGGCAGAGGACGGAGCGAGAGATGAATGTTATGTATAGAGAATGACGTACAGAGACAAAGAGGGAAACTAAATGATAGAGACAGCGTGAGACAGAGAGAAAAAGAAAATAAAACTGAAGAGAAACACGACAAAGAAAGGGAAGGAGCTTCAGATCCAAAGAGTAGAAGAGAGATTTCGGTGCCCGTTTGTGTTGGTTGATACATCGCCTAGCAACTCTACTTTCATGAATATAAAGGCGACTTCCGAAAAATACAAGAAAAATATCAGTGATGGTTCGACAAGGGCAACAGGGAACAGGTGGGGGGAGGGGAGATAATGAGAGATGTCACGGGGGAAACAGCGGGTGTGCGAAAGATTAGGAGCTGAGAGAGGAAAAAAGAGAGAATGAAAGAGAGAGGAAAGAAAAATAGATGAAGCGAGAGAAAGAAGAGAGAAATAAGGAAGATAATCAGAGAAGATGAATAAGAAGGGAAGAAAACATGAACATAAAATGAAGAAACAAGAGGAGAAGAAATACCATTGGAATACAAATAGAGTAAGAAGAGAATGAAGAGACTTTGAAAAATAAGGACAAGGAGATGGAGCGTAGTAACAGGACGAATAGAGCAATTTGAAATCATCTCAAAGGTTAGACAACAGGATACTAAGCAACGAGATCGGGCGCGGTCCGAGAACTAGAAAATAATCTATTGTTCAAACTGGCGGTGCCAATTGTCATTCCGATTTGAGTTAAAGAAATAGTTAACGAGAAAGGCATAATAAGACACTTCAAAGCAAATTCGAAACAATGGATAAGTTAAACATCCGTATTTCATTGTTTCTACTGATGTATTGAGCGTCTAAAACTAGTTTCTTATAAGAACGAAAGGCTTGTTGTTGTTATTAACTAGGAAAAAGTCCTCGGTACTGAGTTATTACAAAGTTACTCTTAGGAAATTTCCAGAGAAATTGAAATTTTCAGAGAAAAAATTATTACATATCATTTTCATTCTTCTCATATTCACTCTCCAAAGATGGTCGTCTCTTCCAACTAACGATCTGCTTCGATATAATAATCAGTCTTCGCACCATACAGTTCGTCCGGATGACCCTTACTCGTCTCATACTCGTCCGGATGACCCTTACTCGTCTCATACTCGTCTATTACTTGCTCTACTAGACGAATCTCGACGAAATTCTCCGCTGTCTTAATCGAAATTGGATCTTGCTAAGTACTCCCCATGTAAGCAGATGAGTCTTGACAACTCATCCTTTGGTGCATAAAGTAATTTGTAAATTTAAATTAAAACATTTAATAATAACTTTTACTGTCAAAAACCACTTGCATCGCGAACTGTTATCAATCATATTGATTGTAACCTTAACCCTCATTAAAGAATAAATTGAATTTTATTATACATCATCACGCCCTATTAAATAGTACCCATTCTGATTTGGAAATTTTTTTATTCAAACGTGAACTCTGTTGATTGCGAATCAGGATTCCTACGAGAAAATATTATTTTTTACAGGAAAAATAGCAGAGTGCCAACAGAGAGCGCAATCAGAGGTAAAAAAAGGAGCTAGATAAAAAAAATCGAGTGTGAACACGAATATTCAGTATCCTCAGGTGTTCCAGTAACCGTTTTATGAAAACTGGGAGTCATGTATTTTTTTATTTGGAACGAAACTGAATGATGATATTTTTATCTATACTTTTCATTTTAAATCCTTATTTTTCGCGAATAGTTTACATGTGATTGAGTTCTGATGTACTTGTTAACTCAGTTGAAAAGTATTTGATATTGATTCAACAAACAAGAAAAAATATGTTAACGGTAGAGATGATATTCACAGTAAAATTTTTTAAAAGCTCAGTCCAGAACGATTTGCATTCACAAAAGAGATTGAACCACAACCGTAGTTTGGAAGCAGAAAAAACAGAAAGTGTGAGCTCTAGTTGACAAAAAATCCGTGTTAAACCAAAATTTACAACTTTTCCAAATTTTAAACTTTTGATATCTCATTAGCACATGAAATCCATTTTAAAGAAGAGAAAAAGTTGGAGAAAACAGAAATAGGAGTTCTGCATAATTGATATTTTGATTAGATCTATTGGAAGTAGACCCTTATTCGAGAGCAGGCAAGGAAAATGCTTCCAATTAATTGTTCTGGAACACCCGCAGAACCAAGATAAGGTAAAGACTTATAGAGAGAACAGATAAAATCAGCTCAATCTCCATGTTTTCTCGACTCTTTCTTCAGCGCTAGTAGAGCTTTTCCGCTGATTGCTAAAGCTCTTGTTAGCTTTCTATGGAGGGCTTTGAGGGGCGGGAGATTAACTGATTGTTGAGCAAGTAAAAGAGATAGGGAGAGAGGTGGAGAGGTAAACGGAAGAAGACAGAGCGATACAAAGAGAGAGGAAAGGGAGAAAGGGAGAGAGGTAGAAAGAGAGAGAGACAAAATAGATTTTTGAGAAAGAAAAAAAGAGAAAAGAAAGGTTGAAAAAACATGATTTTTTTAAAAGATAAGGTATAGAGAGGAAGCTGAAGAGATTGATAGAGAGATGAAGGGAGGAGCCTGGTGGCCCGAAGGAATTTCTCAAGGTACGGGAAGCCTTCTGGCATCATCAGTTAGTCGTTGCCAAGAAAGCCTTTGTGTTAAGAAGAATTTCATGTATAAAAAAACGCTCACCAAGTAGTAGCATATAACGAGGAAAAGCAGGGGGAAACTGAAGACGTGAGAGACCGAAAAAAGGTAGAGAAAGAAAAACGGAAAACCTCAGAGAGAACGAGAGAAAGACGATTGGAGAGAAAAGGAGAGATAAAGAGCGAGAAAAAAGAGAGAGAAAATAATAGAAAGGAAGAAAAATATAAATAGAGATAAAAAGAGAGAGGAAAAGTAGAGGGGGCAAGGAAGATAGAGAATGCAAGAACAGAAAGAATTAGGTGGAGGAGCATAAATCTTCAAGCTTTTAAACAGATAAGATTATTCTTCTGACTCCGAAAAGAGAAAAGCTCTAGTCGGTAAAATGCAAAGCACAGTTATCCAAAAAAAATTTGGGCTGCCTTGTTTCGGTTTTTGCTTCTTTACCAAATTCTTGTCCTTTTTTTGTCAACGGTACGTGATTAAACGCTGTTAAAACAACAAAGAAAAGATCCGATCACAAAATTTCTGTATTAGATCAACTTTGGACCATTTGCTTTTTTTGAATACCTATTTTTTGCTCATGAACAAATTTATTTTTCAAACTTGCAAAAGTTTGCAAAAATCGGTCATAGGCGGGAAAAAACCGGGGTTTTGCCTTACTTCTTGAGATACCCTTGCAACAGTCTTTTACACTTTCTGAGTGCCATACATAAATCTGACTTAAGAGAGCAGTAATGAAGCTCTTATACTTTTTAAAGAAGTTTACGTCATGTCCTCCAAAAAAAAACGGATCACTGTACTGCATATAACACAATACTAGTAAAATATTAAGAATCAGTCAAAAAAAATTTATAATTGATTATTGTCATATATAGAACAAGAAGTTGATTATTGTCATATATAGAATAATTGATTATTGTCATATATAGAATAATTGATTATTGTCATATATAGAATAATTGATTATTGTCATATATAGAATAATTGATTATTGTCATATATAGAATAATTGATTATTGTCATATATAGAATAATTGATTATTGTCATATATAGAATAATTGATTATTGTCATATATAGAATAATTGATTATTGTCATATATAGAACAAGAAGTTGATTATTGTCATATATAGAATAATTGATTATTGTCATATATAGAATAATTGATTATTGTCAAATATAGAATAATTGATTATTGTCATATATAGAATAATTGATTATTGTCATATATAGAATAATTGATTATTGTCATATATAGAATAATTGATTATTGTCATATATAGAATAATTGATTATTGTCATATATAGAATAATTGATTATTGTCATATATAGAATAATTGATTATTGTCATATATAGAATAATTGATTATTGTCATATATAGAATAATTGATTATTGTCATATATAGAATAATTGATTATTGTCATATATAGAACAAGAAGTTGATTATTGTCATATATAGAATAATCGATTATTGTCATATATAGAATAATTGATTATTGTCATATATAGAATAATTGATTATTGTCATATATAGAATAATTGATTATTGTCATATATAGAATAATTGATTATTGTCATATATAGAATAATTGATTATTGTCATATATAGAATAATTGATTATTGTCATATATAGAATAATTGATTATTGTCATATATAGAATAATTGATTATTGTCATATATAGAATAATTGATTATTGTCATATATAGAATAATTGATTATTGTCATATATAGAATAATTGATTATTGTCATATATAGAATAATTGATTATTGTCATATATAGAATAATTGATTATTGTCATATATAGAATAATTGATTATTGTCATATATAGAATAATTGATTATTGTCATATATAGAATAATTGATTATTGTCATATATAGAATAATTGATTATTGTCATATATAGAATAATTGATTATTGTCATATATAGAATAATTGATTATTGTCATATATAGAATAATTGATTATTGTCATATATAGAATAATTGATTATTGTCATATATAGAATAATTGATTATTGTCATATATAGAATAATTGATTATTGTCATATATAGAATAATTGATTATTGTCATATATAGAATAATTGATTATTGTCATATATAGAATAATTGATTATTGTCATATATAGAATAATTGATTATTGTCATATATAGAACAAGAAGTTGATTATTGTCATATATAGAATAATTGATTATTGTCATATATAGAACAAGAAGTTGATTATTGTCATATATAGAATAATTGATTATTGTCATATATAGAACAAGAAGTTGATTATTGTCATATATAGAATAATTGATTATTGTCATATATAGAACAAGAAGTTGATTATTGTCATATATAGAATAATTGATTATTGTCATATATAGAATAATTGATTATTGTCATATATAGAATAATTGATTATTGTCATCTATAGAATAATTGATTATTGTCATATATAGAATAATTGATTATTGTCATATATAGAATAATTGACTATTGTCATATATAGAATAATTGATTATTGTCATATATAGAATAATTGATTATTGTCATATATAGAATAATTGATTATTGTCATATATAGAATAATTGATTATTGTCATATATAGAATAATTGATTATTGTCATATATAGAATAATTGATTATTGTCATATATAGAATAATTGATTTTTGTCATATATAGAATAATTGATTATTGTCATATATAGAATAATTGATTATTGTCATATATAGAATAATTGATTATTGTCATATATAGAATAATTGATTATTTTCATATATAGAATAATTGATTATTGTCATATATAGAATAATTGATTATTGTCATATATAGAATAATTGATTATTGTCATATATAGAATAATTGATTATTGTCATATATAGAATAATTGATTATTGTCATATATAGAATAATTGATTATTGTCATATATAGAATAATTGATTATTGTCATATATAGAATAATTGATTATTGTCATATATAGAACAAGAAGTTGATTATTGTCATATATAGAATAAGTGATTATTGTCATATATAGAATAATTGATTATTGTCATATATAGAATAATTGATTATTGTCATATATAGAATAATTGATTATTGTCATATATAGAATAATTGATTATTGTCATATATAGAATAATTGATCATTGTCATATATAGAATAATTGATTATTGTCATATATAGAATAATTGATTATTGTCATATATAGAATAATTGATTATTGTCATATATAGAATAATTGATTATTGTCATATATAGAATAATTGATTATTGTCATATATAGAATAATTGATTATTGTCATATATAGAATAATTGATTATTGTCATATATAGAATAATTGATTATTGTCATATATAGAACAAGAAGTTGATTATTGTCATATATAGAATAATTGATTATTGTCATATATAGAACAAGAAGTTGATTATTGTCATATATAGAATAATTGATTATTGTCATATATAGAACAAGAAGTTGATTATTGTCATATATAGAATAATTGATTATTGTCATATATAGAATAATTGATTATTGTCATATATAGAATAATTGATTATTGTCATATATAGAATAATTGATTATTGTCATATATAGAATAATTGATTATTGTCATCTATAGAATAATTGATTATTGTCATATATAGAATAATTGATTATTGTCATATATAGAATAATTGATTATTGTCATATATAGAATAATTGATTATTGTCATATATAGAATAATTGATTATTGTCATATATAGAATAATTGATTATTGTCATATATAGAATAATTGATTATTGTCATATATAGAATAATTGATTATTGTCATATATAGAATAATTGATTATTCTATATATGACAATAATCAATTATTCTATATATGACAATAGTCATATATAGAATAATTGATTATTGTCATATATAGAACAAGAAGTTGATTATTGTCATATATAGAATAAGTGATTATTGTCATATATAGAATAATTGATTATTGTCATATATAGAATAATTGATTATTGTCATATATAGAATAATTGATTATTGTCATATATAGAATAATTGATTATTGTCATATATAGAATAATTGATCATTGTCATATATAGAATAATTGATTATTGTCATATATAGAATAATTGATTATTGTCATATATAGAATAATTGATTATTGTCATATATAGAATAATTGATTATTGTCATATATAGAATAATTGATTATTGTCATATATAGAATAATTGATTATTGTCATATATAGAATAATTGATTATTGTCATATATAGAATAATTGATTATTGTCATATATAGAACAAGAAGTTGATTATTGTCATATATAGAATAATTGATTATTGTCATATATAGAACAAGAAGTTGATTATTGTCATATATAGAATAATTGATTATTGTCATATATAGAACAAGAAGTTGATTATTGTCATATATAGAATAATTGATTATTGTCATATATAGAATAATTGATTATTGTCATATATAGAATAATTGATTATTGTCATATATAGAATAATTGATTATTGTCATATATAGAATAATTGATTATTGTCATCTATAGAATAATTGATTATTGTCATATATAGAATAATTGATTATTGTCATATATAGAATAATTGATTATTGTCATATATAGAATAATTGATTATTGTCATATATAGAATAATTGATTATTGTCATATATAGAATAATTGATTATTGTCATATATAGAATAATTGATTATTGTCATATATAGAATAATTGATTATTGTCATATATAGAATAATTGATTATTGTCATATATAGAATAATTGATTTTTGTCATATATAGAATAATTGATTATTGTCATATATAGAATAATTGATTATTGTCATATATAGAATAATTGATTATTGTCATATATAGAATAATTGATTATTTTCATATATAGAATAATTGATTATTGTCATATATAGAATAATTGATTATTGTCATATATAGAATAATTGATTATTGTCATATATAGAATAATTGATTATTGTCATATATAGAATAATTGATTATTGTCATATATAGAATAATTGATTATTGTCATATATAGAACAAGAAGTTGATTATTGTCATATATAGAATAAGTGATTATTGTCATATATAGAATAATTGATTATTGTCATATATAGAATAATTGATTATTGTCATATATAGAATAATTGATTATTGTCATATATAGAATAATTGATTATTGTCATATATAGAATAATTGATCATTGTCATATATAGAATAATTGATTATTGTCATATATAGAATAATTGATTATTGTCATATATAGAATAATTGATTATTGTCATATATAGAAAAATTGATTATTGTCATATATAGAATAATTGATTATTGTCATATATAGAATAATTGATTATTGTCATATATAGAATAATTGATTATTGTCATATATAGAATAATTGATTATTGTCATATATAGAATAATTGATTATTGTCATATATAGAATAATTGATTATTGTCATATATAGAATAATTGATTATTGTCATATATAGAATAATTGATTATTGTCATATATAGAATAATTGATTATTGTCATATATAGAATAATTGATTATTGTCATATATAGAATAATTGATTATTGTCATATATAGAATAATTGATTATTGTCATATATAGAATAATTGATTATTGTCATATATAGAATAATTGATTATTGTCATATATAGAATAATTGATTATTGTCATATATAGAATAATTGATTATTGTCATATATAGAATAATTGATTATTGTCATATATAGAATAATTGATTATTGTCATATATAGAATAATTGATTATTGTCATATATAGAATAATTGATTATTGTCATATATAGAATAATTGATTATTGTCATATATAGAATAATTGATTATTGTCATATATAGAATAATTGATTATTGTCATATATAGAATAATTGATTATTGTCATATATAGAATAATTGATTATTGTCATATATAGAATAATTGATTATTGTCATATATAGAATAATTGATTATTGTCATATATAGAATAATTGATTATTGTCATATATAGAATAATTGATTATTGTCATATATAGAATAATTGATTATTGTCATATATAGAATAATTGATTATTGTCATATATAGAATAATTGATTATTGTCATATATAGAATAATTGATCATTGTCATATATAGAATAATTGATTATTGTCATATATAGAATAATTGATTATTGTCATATATAGAATAATTGATTATTGTCATATATAGAATAATTGATTATTGTCATATATAGAATAATTGATTATTGTCATATATAGAATAATTGATTATTGTCATATATAGAATAATTGATTATTGTCATATATAGAATAATTGATTATTGTCATATATAGAATAATTGATTATTGTCATATATAGAATAATTGATTATTGTCATATATAGAATAATTGATTATTGTCATATATAGAATAATTGATTATTGTCATATATAGAATAATTGATTATTGTCATATATAGAATAATTGATTATTGTCATATATAGAATAATTGATTATTGTCATATATAGAATAATTGATTATTGTCATATATAGAATAAATGATTATTGTCATATATAGAATAATTGATTATTGTCATATATAGAATAATTGATTATTGTCATATATAGAATAATTGATTATTGTCATATATAGAATAATTGATTATTGTCATATATAGAATAATTGATTATTGTCATATATAGAATAATTGATTATTGTCATATATAGAATAATTGATTATTGTCATATATAGAATAATTGATTATTGTCATATATAGAATAATTGATTATTGTCATATATAGAATAATTGATTATTGTCATATATAGAATAATTGATTATTGTCATATATAGAATAATTGATTATTGTCATATATAGAATAATTGATTATTGTCATATATAGAATAATTGATCATTGTCATATATAGAATAATTGATTATTGTCATATATAGAATAATTGATTATTGTCATATATAGAATAATTGATTATTGTCATATATAGAATAATTGATTATTGTCATATATAGAATAATTGATTATTGTCATATATAGAATAATTGATTATTGTCATATATAGAATAATTGATTATTGTCATATATAGAATAATTGATTATTGTCATATATAGAATAATTGATTATTGTCATATATAGAATAATTGATTATTGTCATATATAGAATAATTGATTATTGTCATATATAGAATAATTGATTATTGTCATATATAGAATAATTGATTATTGTCATATATAGAATAATTGATTATTGTCATATATAGAATAATTGATTATTGTCATATATAGAATAATTGATTATTGTCATATATAGAATAATTGATTATTGTCATATATAGAATAATTGATTATTGTCATATATAGAATAATTGATTATTGTCATATATAGAATAATTGATTATTGTCATATATAGAATAATTGATTATTGTCATATATAGAACAAGAAGTTCAAAAAATTAGTAGGAGTAGAGAAAAAACTCGGAAAAAGACGCGAAAAAAGAATAGGAATATTAAAAAAAATTGCAGTTACAACCAATCTTTGCTATTTTTGATCAATTTCTCTAGCTGCTAACGATTCGGTGTACGTTGTACATACATTTACTTTTATAATAACAAAAAACTACTTTCTGGATCTTTTAAACTGTCAGTTCAAATCATATACTTTTTTGTTTTGCTTGCTGAAGGAACGCTCTTGGAATTATATGTAGAGAAAAAGAATAAAAGCCGGGGAGCGCGGAAAAGAGCGCGAAAGTCGTGATGTCACATATAGATCAGAGAAGAAGAGCGCGCGAACATTGGATGATAACTTGGTAATCAAGGAAGGGGAGGAGCCTATTCTCTTATCTCCGATTACTGTAAATGTTTCAATATCACGTCTATCAGTAATAGCTTTTTTAAGAGAAAAATCTCACGAAATAAAAAAGATATAGATGTTTATATTTTTCAACATTATTCAAGTGATCGAAGTGGTAAAATGAAGGAAAGTATACAAGCTTGTAGAGATTAGACTAGGGATAGAGAGAGCGAGATAGAGAAAAAAGATGACTAAAGAGAGATCACGATAAAGATAGAGAAAAAACATAGAGAGTAAGATAAAGAGAAGGAATGAGTTAACAAGAGAAAAAAGATGGGAAACGGGTAAAGTTTAAAGGCATGGCGAAAACCAGAGGGAAGAGAGTGTTATGATAAAAGAGAGACAAAGGAGCTAAGCTGATGAAGGTAATCAACATGGAGACAGTCTCTACTGCAGTAGCGATGAGAACTAACATCAATAGACAACATCGAAGGGGAGGGGACCCCACTACCTCCATGATCACAGAGGTTAAGAGCAGCCTGGTAGGAGGGTACTTATATCACTCAATCCAGCCTCTTTTGCCTTTTTATCTTCTCTCTCTTTCTCTACCTCTGTTCTCTCCATGCTTTTTCGGTTAGAGAAAGAAGATAATGAGATTGCGAGGGAGCACAGAGACATCAGAGAAACAAAGAGAGAGTCACTTGGAACGAGAGAGAGAGAAGGCGCATTACAGAAAGTAGCGATCATGCGCACAAATCCTATAACAATGTAATCTGAGGGAAAGAGAAATCACTGGTGTTATTGGGATTAGAGAAAAGTATGAAGGAGAGAGAGAGAGAGAGAGAGAGAGAGAGAGAGAGAGAGAGAGAGAGAGAGAGAGAAAGAGAGAGAGATCGCAATAGAAGAGTAAGAGCTACATACATGACCTCTACTTTTCGCCTATTCGCCTATCAGTCAAAGGCAATAGAATTTATTTCAATGGTTAGGAAATTTCTTTTCAACAATCAAACTATCAATTAGTTTGTTTCCTGGTAACTGTGAAACGAAATCGACCGATCAGGAGAAACTACGACCAGGAAGACCCATTAGTCACAGAGTCTGATGTGACCATGAAAGAGTGCTTCTCTCTTTTCCCCGGCGTTTTTTATTCCCGCTAAAAATCAGGGTTCGCTGTGGAAGCAGACTACCGTTTCTCAAAAGAAGCATCGACAGACTGACATTGCTCTACTCCTCACTTTCGATAAAATAGCAAGTATTATACTTGTGACCTTTTTTGGAATTATGTGTGATAACACGCTTACCATTTGGAAAATTAATTTCTTCATACAGAAATAATGACATATTTGGAAGCTGAAGGTATAGAGCTACCGATGCACATAACCTCTTGAATTTTCTCAAGACCTTTGACAGAGATAAAGAAAAAATAAACAAGGCTAACTGAACATATGAATCAAAACGAGTCTTCCACGAAAAACTAATTTTTGAACAGCTTTTGAACAATAAACTTTAAAGCAAAAAATAGTTATAGGAAAGAAGTTTTGGAAAATTGGGAGGAAAGGATTGTAACGTGACAACGGTAGCTCTACAGGATAACAAGAACCGACTTGAAATGAATTGTGGGTGGAGGACAAGACAATTTTATTATGAAAGATTCCACAAAGAGAGCTTTTGACTTGTCTGAGATCAATAAATTATAATCATCACAATCTGGATTCCAGGCCCAGCGCTCTGAGAGATAAGAAGCGGCTGAGGCAGAGAAAAGAGGGCGTAAAGGGAGGGGGTGGAAAGGGATATGATATGCGATAGCTTGCGCCTTTTAGCTATATCCGTAGCTACTTTGTTGAGAGATGGCTGGGAGAGAAGATATGGAGAGAGTTGGAATAGGAGCAGAGCTATCATATACTAGATAGAAGATATCTTTTCATTCCCTTCTCTGGCAGGGAAAAGTGAGCTCAGGAACTGATGCAGGAAAGGAATAAAGAGGAGTGGAGATGTCTTCATTCTTCCTCTCTCTCTCTCTCTTTCTCTCTCTCTCTCTCTATCTCTCTATCTCTATCTATCTCTCTCTATCTCTATCTCTCTATCTCTCTCTCTCTTCCCCTCTCTGTTTCTCTCTCTTCTTATCTTTCTGCCTTTCTCTCTGTAGTTCTTCCACTGCGTGTCAGTTTCATATCATATCATATCCATTCAAACTATGCCTTCTTATTATTCAAATAACTTACTCTTCTTCTGTATAATATCATAGACCGATAATATATGTTTAGTCCATCAGAGTATTTAATTCCGTTGCCGCCTCTTACTATTTCTATCCTTTAGTGTAATCTCGCTTCAAACTCATTATTTCAAATCTGTAATTTTTCAAGCTTTGCTCGCATATTCGTCTTTGAGCATTAATCGAGTTATAAACGCAAGAGAATTTGTTACAGACGATCCGAAGTAATTTTGAAAAATGCACAAATTTTTTAAACAAAAATATTCCATCTATATATTCAAAAGTTTAATGTTTAAAAAAAAATCTTTAAATTCTTGAGAGGAAACGCTCCAGAATAGTCTCTTTTCTTTAGTAATTTTCAAAAGCTTTAATCAAATTCACTTCACATCTTCAAATATTTACAGTTGAGATAAGCTTTTTTGCTGAATCATCAGATATATCATTATTCATCGTGATCAGCCGCGACATTAATCTCTCAAAAAAAGTTAAACGGTCGTGCGATGTATCTGTAAAGATGACATCATTGCTCGATGAATGAGATCATCGAGTCAATGTTATTCTAACTGAAATATTTCACGATGAGATCATGGCTCTCGTACCTTCTTGGCCCAAAAATATTGGATCAGTGAGGTACGAGATGATCTTGCGAGAGCACGCGAATTATTATCTTAAAGTACGAGAAGATGACATTGACATTTAGAGAAAAGGGTCCATGAAAACCACGGTTCCAAAATTCCCTCTCAAGTTCCCCATCATCCATGTCAACGATAGCCATAACAAGCTTTTTGGATAAAGCTAATTCAATTCAATTCAAAAAACTTAGCGCAGTTTCATAATGAACAAAACATTTCATTTGGAACCAAATAAAATTGAGAATGAAGTCATTGAAAATCAAAACGAGGAACAAAAGGTGATGCAAATACGGAACTCTTCAATGTGCACATTGGACGAGAAAACATGTTGAGAAATAAATGGAACAGAGAAAGCGAGAGAGTGTGGCTATGTCAGAGAAAGAAAACGGTAGAGAGATAGAAGAAGAGAACAGAAGAGAGAGAGAGAAAAAGAGACAGTGAAAGCAATAGAAAATAGATCGAGAGAGAAAGAGAGAAGGGAAAGAGAGAGATCGAGAGAGAAGAATAGAAAGGGTGAAACTTAATGGAAAAGCAGCAGACGGAAGAGAGAGAAGACATAGCGAGAGGGCGAGATCAGATAAGCAGAAAAGTGGGATATCCGATATCTTTCATTGCTCACACGAACATCATCCTAGCTATCATAATCGATTACTGATAGCCAAGTGGCAAGGAAGGACCCCAGTGGAAAGCTGATCATGCAAGGTTCTTTTTCAATTGTGGCCGGATCAGAACTAAATGAACATATAAGGTTTGGGTTAGTTGTTTAACACGGTCTCGTTCCCAATCCGTAGAACCCCGTTAGCTATAATTTTAACTGAGCCTAATCAGAGATAGGATCAGTTTTACCCCTAAGAATTTTTTTACTGTATCCTTCCTAAGCCGTACGACCTCAATAGCGTGACCTTTGCCTAAGCATAAGCAGAAAAAAACATGAAAAGTATCCGAAAACTTTCCTGAGTTTGTGAAACCACCTGGGAAGTAAGAGGGAAGTAAGAGACGCAGTCTGGTGTGGGGTAAAGCTGAATGACCACCTGGGAAGTAAGAGACGCAGTCTGGTGTGGGGTAAAGCTGAATCCAGATATATAGAAAAGTAGTAAGTAGTACAGTTCTCAGAGCGCAGACAGCCAAATAGAACGCGGTCTGGCCTGAAGGGAAGTAGATCCCATCCGTTAAGTATTGTATATGAGACTTCCTACATTTAGAAATACCATTTTACTATTCGAAAGAGGTTTTTACTATTCGAAAACCGTTTTTTTTATAATATAGAGATGATCAATATTATTGCAAAGAATTATCATCTATGAGAAAACCATCGAAATTTTGTCGACAATGTAACGACAATTTGGACGAGTTGTCACGTAGCTCAATAGGCAACATCGGAACAGAAATGAGTCATAATTTATAAAAGTGGGATTAATTTCTACAATGTTTTCTTGATCACGGCTTTTGAAAAAAGTTATCTGATAGATGCACATCAAACAGATGATAGATTTAAATCCATGAATTTCTTTCTATAGTCTTCAGGTCAATTTGAAACAATTAAAAAAGGTTGTCATGATGTAGTGAAAGTAAAATAAAACAAACTAAAGATAGCAAGAGAGAGAAAAATAAAGAATAGAGATGGAAGGAGAGCGAAAGAGACGGTGAGGGGAGATTAAAGAGGCCTAAAGCGAAAGCAAAAAGATGCAATATGCTGTTTATTACGAAGTGATTAGAGTTGCAAAGAAGGCCAGAACACCATGCTATATACACAATATTAACGGACGAAAGAAGAGGTTTCAGCAACTAGAGAAAGTGAAACATCGTAAAAAGTGGAGAGAAAAGGAGGATTTCACGGTACATATGGTCCTGTCTCACGATATCCCTTTATCCCTCACCATCTCTCTTCATATATCTCTCTCTAACGGTCCTTGTCTCACGTACACTCACGCTTTTCTCCCGCTCTTTTACTCCCTGCGGCTGTCACATCCAAAAGAGAGAATAAGGGAAATAGAGTTTTCAGATTGAGAGCGCATGACATATAAAGAGTTAGAGAAAGAGATGGTGTGGGAAAGAGAGGTAGAGAGAAAGGAAGAGAGGGAAAGAGGAAAAGAGAGAGAGAAAGAAAGGGAGAGAGGAAAAGAGAGAGAGACAAAGAAAGAGAGATAGTGAGAGGACATAGAGGCGAGCGGACCCGAGCAGGGTCAGATAACAGATAGCGCTAGCGAGTGCGCACCGCTGCTTGTGGCTTCCAGATATCACAAAAGGGAGAGAAAGATCGGAGAACAGAGAGAGAGAAAGAGAGTGAAAGAGAGAAAAAGCAAAGAAAGAGAAGGAGGGACAAAGAGAGAGAAGAGAAAAGGAAGAACACAAAGAGAGAAACGAAGAGGGAGGAGAAGAGAAGTAAGACAGAGAGAGAGATAAAGATAAGGAGATGAAGAGAGAGAACAAGGGCAAAGCGAGATGTTTTGAATTGATAAAACCGCAAGGGGAAACGTACAGAAGCATACATAGCCCACATGTATCACGGATACTTGAAACGCGAGCGGAACACCTGGACTTTTCATTCTCTCTCTTTTTTCTATCTACCTCTCTCTACTCACTAGTTCTATCTCTCTCTTTCTCTCTCTTTATGTCTATCTAACTGTTTCTCCCACTCTCTCTATATATATATTTCTCTCTCGTCTCGCTTTCTCTCCTCTATCTTTCTCTCTTGTCTCTCTTTCTCTCTTTATCCTTTTCTCTCTTTCTCTCTTCCTCTCTTTCTCTCCCTCTTCCCTTTTCTCCTCTATCTTTCTCTCTTTTCTTTTTATTTTTTGTATTTCTTTTCCTCTCCACTTCTCTCTCTCTTTCTTCTCTTAATTTTCTTCACTGCCCTCTTCAATTTTTCTCTGTTTTTTAATAGCTAATACTCTATATGTTATTTATTATCTCTTGGTCTCAAACGCAACCTCGTGCGAATAAGCGTAAGAGATTCAAGCTGAAACTCAACAGCGCTATATTCCCCTATATCTAAGGCTTCAAACAGTTATCACGCTCACTTAGTCTTTTTCTTCATTTTCAAATTCACTCTCACTCTCTCTCTCTTTTATTTTTTCTCTCTGCTTTTTTTCTCAGTCTCTCTCTTTCTCGCTCTCTCTCTCTTATCTCCTTCTTCCTCATTTTTTACCTCTCAAACTCTCTTCATCTCAGTCTTTCACTTTTCTCTGTTGTTTTTCTACTCAAAACCATTATTTTTGATTCTTGTTGATTCAATCGCTATATGAGTGTTAGTTCCAGTTAAATGATTTGTATCGAAAATATATCACGAGCAATGTTGATAATGATTTCCACAAAAAAAACCTGTGCTTAATAAACACAGTTAACATTATGTTTAAATGATGGATGCATGAGCTCCTGTTATCTTGTTGCTTACTTCAAACCATACAATCGCTCTTTCACTACAAGCCTTTCTAATCTAATTCTCTCTTTTTATTTATCTCTTCCTCTTTGGTTAGAATTGTTCACTTTTTTCTAAACTAAATCATAATAAAAAGTAAGAAGAAAAATTCAGCGAACTGCAATGTAAGCACGCCCTAAAGAGGAAATGTGATACAAAGAAGCATTTTTAATGTAGGAATAAAGTGAAAATCATTCTTATTTTGATGAAAGAAGAAAAGAAAGGGAAATGAAAAGAGAGAGAAAAAAAGAAAAAGAAAAAGAAAGATAAAAAGAAAGAGAAAGAGAAGGAGAGAAAAAGAGAAAAAGAGAAAGAGAAATAGAAAGAGAAAAAGAAAAAGAAAGAGAAAAAAGAGAAAGAGAGAGAGAGAGAAAAAAAGAGAAATAGAAATAGAAATAAAAGTAAGGCAAGGAAAGAGAGGGAGAAGAAACGAGAAAGAAAACAATAGAAAGGATGGAAAAAGAAAGAAAGAGAGAGAGAGAAGATTGCAAAGCCGCTTTAATTAAAGCTTGAAGAGTATATGGGAGAGAAGGAGGGAGGGATGGCCTATCCATCGCCTATCTTAAGGGGTAAGGATATCTAATCTCTCTCTCTCTCTCTCTCTCTCTCTCTCTCTCTCTCTCTCTCTCTCTCTAACTCTCTCTTTTATCTCTCTCCATCTTCCATCTTTTATCTTTACATATCATTCTCTCTTTTCATTTCATTTTATTTCTACCTTTTCATCTTATTCTTTGTTCCTGATTCGTCAAACTTCTCTCGATCTTTCTTTCTTCACCACTTCTCTCCATCTATTATTTCTTTTCATTCTTTTCACTCCCTGCTTCTCTCCGGCTCTCTTCAATTATCTCATTTCAATTCTTTTTTCTATCACTCCCTCTCTTGTAATTCATGTGAATGGCATCACTACACTGAAACTAAATGAGAATAGCATGAGCCTCACACGGTCAATGAAAACTTCCTGTCAAGAAATGGAAGCTCAAAAGAGATTCATGCAGATCGCATCCGAAACAGAACCTGTCAGATAACAGGAAATTGTCTGCGTTTTGTGGAGAGTTACTTGAAAAGGGCAGTGACGAAGAGATGGAGAAAACTGGAGATAAGAGAGAGAGAGAGTAAGGCGAAGTCAGTCAAAAACAAAGTGTAGGCAAGAAAGGCGAAGTCAAATACAAAGTGTAGGCAAGAAACATAGAAATATACGAAATAGAGAGAGAGAGAGATGAAAATAGGAAAGAAGTGAAAGAGAGAAAGAGAGAGTGAGAGAGAAGTTAGAGGTAGTTAAAGAAATATCAAATTGGTTCGATTACAAGGGAAGGATAACGGTAGAGCTCTCAGTAAAATTCAGAAAAGAGCAAGGCATGTTGTGTTAATTAAAAGATAGAGAATGAGAACAGATCAGAAATGAGAATATCATGTTTGAAACTTTACTTCATTCGCGAAGGGTCCAGAAAATTCGAATCCGACAAAGACACAATCAGACTTCAAATTTCGCATCACAAGGAAAAATCTTGAGAATCGAATCGACTGATGGATGCTGTCAATATTCAGCGAATTCATCTCCCTACTTCTCTCTCTCTCTCTCTTCATCTTTTTTCTCTCTCTCTCTCTCTCTCTCTCTCTCTCTCTCTCTCTCTCTCTCTCTGGAGTCTATTCCCTATATACATAACCCGCCTCTCTGATAATTTTTATGAGAGACGGAAGACGATAAATAAGATGTACATAGACAGAAGATGGTAACATCTGCCGTGAACTTGTATTCTTTTCTTCATTTTCATTTCCATAGAGTCACAGACAAGAATGAGATTGAGAAATTTCATACTGGACCTTAAATTGCTGATACAAAGAATACAGTCCGACAATAATGAATTCTCTTTTGAACTTGAGTAGCAAAAAATAATCTCTTTCTACTCTTCAAATAAATATGTATCTCTTGAAAATTGGAGGAATAAGGAGGAAAGCTGACAGATTATAACCTCCCTGCACACCAAAAAAGTTTCAGGAGGTTCATCATATTAAAATAAAGTCAGAAAAAAGCCAGAATCGTCTGAATTTAAACCCTCAGACATCTCGACCACTTTTTAAATTCTCCTAGGTTTTTTCTATCCTTACAGTTTCACTTTTTTGGTTTCCCTTTCACCGCGGAGAAAGGGTGTTGTTTACTGACCTCTCTCTATGACTTATAAAATTCTTTACTTTTCTTAATTGATCTGTGTTTTCACTTTTTTCCCATAAAGTCTCTTCCTCTTTTCATGTTATTCCTCTCTTTCTCTTTCTTTCTCTCTCTCTCTTTATCTCTCTTTATCTCTCTCTCTCTCTCTCTCTCTCTCTCTCTCTCTCTCTCTCTCTCTCTCTCTCTCTCTCTCTCTGTCTCTCTAACTATTAGTTTATTTCCTTTCCTAGCTCAAATCAAGAAAGCTTGGACCGAAGACTCAAGTAGACGCGGAAGCTTCCTCTGTCTGATTAGACAGTGACTATTCGTTGAACTGATCTGGAAAACGGATTTGATTAGTTCGAAGAAGATGTACATATATATCACTTCAAACAACTGTCAGAGGAATGAAGAAATTATGATTGAATGACTATGACGCATACAAACTTTAAAATAAACCAACTGAGCAAGGTAAGTCATAAAATAACACATGCTCCGATCGCAATTTATGCATAACTGTCGCATAAAATTTCATGTACGATTGAATGAATAAATAAACAAACAAAAACATATTAAAAATAATTAGCATTAACACTAACGATGGTTTATCAGCGTAACGTTTGTTCACTAAATTCTTATCGGGAAAGACATCAAACACTTTTGATGTTACTTTAAACAAATTTATTTCAAAAGGTCAGAATTTTTTCAGTGACACACTCTTGAGGGAGTGACGCCAGATTAATCAAACCATCAGACGGACCAGAGCTATTTTACGAAGCGGAATTATCAGTTAACGCGCTCGCATCCTGGTCAGATAAAGAAATGACTGGTTTCATTCCCGCCTGTTGCAATAGCTTTTGTACTGAACTATGCATGTGATGGTAACGTACCCCTCTCCAATACTCCGTTTGGTGGACTATCTTTTGCCGAGCGATAGCTTAATCTTTTGTGTACTTTACCATTTTTTTTAAAGTTTGTAGGAGTTCGCAGAACCTTGAAGGCGCACGCGAATAACAAAAGTAAATAATTGGCGAAAGTCAATATTTTAAATAAGATGGTACCATAAGATTACTTAAAAAAAGATATTAATCCTTAATCGCAAATGTAGAAGGATTCATATCAATGTTTTCCTACGTTTGAAACTCTATTTTTTCACTTTCCTGAATTGATCATTTTTTGCTGATCATTTCTCAAGATAACCGATAATTTTCCTTAGAAAACCTCACATTTGAAGCGAGAAGCTCGAATACCTTGAAAACAACGAGCTGAAACAATGAGAGATCGCTAGCAGCCATTCTGATAAGAAGATCTGGTTTCACAGATGTTTCTCTCTTCATCGCAAGCAGGATGAATGATGAATATGGCAATGGAGTGGAGGGGCAGAGACACAGAGAGCACAATCGGAGAACTAGGGAATTCAAGAGAGATCACGAGTAACACAGACAACATAGTGATAAAAATAGTGTATGGGTAAGGGTGAGAGATCAGCTATATTATATCTTCCCCCAACCATATGCCCGCCCGATGTCTTTCTTCTCCAGGATTCAAAGATAGCGACCAGATATCGCCGAAAAAAGATGGAATTGAAATGATGGGAGTAAATAATAAGGAGTAAATCAGAGATTATTAGAGTGATTCAGTCAGAGAAAGAGTGAGAGATTGAACGAGAGAGAGAGAGAGAGAGAGAGAGAGAGAGAGAGAGAGAGAGAGAGAGAGAGAGAGAGAGAGAAGAGAGAGAAAGAGAGAATGAGAGGAGAAGAGAGAGAGAAACATAGAGAGAGGAGGAGAGAGAGACTGAATAAAGTCAAGTTTACGAAGAAAAAACAATGAAATAAATAGGAATCGAGAAGAGATTGAACAATATTTTCCAAAACAGGAAGACGGAATTCAAAAACTCGATTCAGTTGATATTGTCTAAAGAAATGTTTAGCCTAAGCGAACAGCATTTGAAGAACAGCAATGAATTAAAGTACCTAGCACAACAAACAATTATTATTAACATTATGTGGTTGATTTATTAGGTTAAATTAAGTTAATTAGGTTGAGGTAAGGCAAGGTTAACATCATAGAAAAACCGAATAATTTTCCATGAGATTGCGCCATATGATGGACTGATGCATTTGAGGGGACAATACTTGTTCACAGATATGCATCTCTCGTCTCTTATATGTATAACCCTGTTCCATCGTGTTCTTTCGGTACCGCTTTTCTTGAACTTCCTTTTCTGACGATCTAACTCTGTCTGTCTGTCTCTCTCTCTCTCTCTCTCTCTCTCTCTCTCTCTCTTTCTCTTTCTGCCTCTCTCGTTCGGTTCGTTCTCCCTCTCTCGAGTTATGTCTCTCTCCTCTCTATTCTTTTCTCTTATCTCGTTTTATAAAATAGTCTCGTTATATATCTCATTATATAATCCGTACTTATCTCACCTCCAGCGACCTCGTGTCTCTTTATCTCTTAGGTAGCTCTTCTCCTTTCCCATGTTCCTCTCTCGCCTGCATCTCTTCTAGTCTACCTATGTAGTCGTCTCGTCCTCTGGCCAATTGCACACATTTTAACGGTCAAGTACGTATGGCATGACTTCCTGCTGGATTGCTTTCACTTCGCCTGCTCATGTCTTCTTCCATAGTACTATCTCTTTTATGGATGCTTTTTTTCTCTTCGCATTCAAACATTTCTCAGTCCTCGTTCCATCTCTACCCCAGGTTTCTATCAACACTACGACTTTGCGTTTTAACTTATCAGAGTTTGCGAACAACATGCAGAAGTAAGACTTTGGCGAATAAAAAAATTCCGATATGTGATACAAAATATTGCAGAAGCTGAAATTAAGAGACTTAGTGAGAGAAGAATAAAACATCACAAAGAGAGAGAGAGAGAGAGAGTTATTAAAAGAGAGTAAAGTGGAAAGCATAGGTTTCGCTGGGGTCGAGGTGGAACAATCTTCATTGGAATAGCTAATGGGTAGGATTTTAAGGCAAAACAAGCGGCACTGACAATATTTGTCCACAAAACGTGTAAAACCGCACAATATTGGAAGAATAGTGAATTATATCTCATTTTCTTTTCGAAAAGTTAGTGAAAAGGGAAGAAGGATGGTTTTTTCCTTAAGAGATTCAATGAATGAGACCGAACAGAATCAAATCAGAAAACAAGAACAAATACTTTAAGAAAAAAGCGCGAGATAGGGGAGGAGAGAGAGTTAGATTGAGAGAGATAGAGAAAGAGAGATTGTGAGAGAGATAGAGGTTGTGAGAGAGATAGAGATTGATAGAGATATTGAGAGAGAGATTGAGAGAGAGAGATTGAAAAAGAGATCGAGAGAAAGAAAGAGATAGATATAGATATTGAGATTGCGAGAGAGATTGAGAGAGAGCTGTAAGAGAGGGAGATGCCATAATGTGTATTGAATGCACTAACAGCAAAGACAATAATGTCTTTGCCAGACCGAACTAATAATTAAATTAATGCAAATCTGGCAGGAAATACCAAGGATTAAGAATTATTTCGATAAGATCACGGCTTTGAACTCACAATTTCTCAGGGAAGCGGCGTTGCATATATTTTTAATTTTGTGACTTCTGCCTCTCCTCTATCTACTTTTCTCTCTCTTTTTCTCTGTAACTCTTTCTCTTGTTATCTCTATAATGACATCTCTATATCTCCCATTCTCCTATTCTCTTAACATCTTTATTTTTGAAACCAATCTCTTCTTCTGCCTTGATTGGGAAACTGTGGAAAAAACTAAGAGAACCGTGCACTTACGAACAAACACATAATATTTTTTTCTAAAATTCATGTAAATGTTGGAAATTACACTTCCAAACCCTTGGAAGAAATTTCAAAAAAATCCAAACCATTGAGAAAAAAAGACGAGCAGCACCGGAGAGAGAAGAGCGATGGATAAGAAACGCGTTGCTACTGCCGAATATTTTCATATTTCTTTAATCTTCTTTCCCTCTCTCTCTGTGTGTTCCTTTCACCTTCGCTCTTTTCTGTTCTCCTATGGTTTTCTTTTACGTTGAATACAGTGTTCGAGTTGCTTATCCCCTATAACTTTTGTCTACTAGTGTTGTTAATTACTGATTGGGGTATGAGCAAGATGCCTTGCGTGTCAGAGGACCCAAAATAACCACAGCGAGACATAACGACTCTCAGTGCGACAAACAGAATATACTTAACTTTGAGTGCTTAAGTGGTTGGTTTAACATACCCAGTTGAGAATTAGGATTATAATGTGTCCGAATGGTCATCGTGACTATCCCGATAAACTTTTTCTCTCGTTTTCTTAATCTACTTACGGTCTTACTTTTTCTGTGATTCCTTTTTGTCTCTCTTTATCTGTTATTCAAACTATCTCCCTTGTTCCCGGTTTGTTTCGCTGTATTTTTCGATTCCTCTTTCTACTTCTCTCTTAATAAATCTTTTGTTTTTCTTTCGTTTTATCTCTAACTCTCTCTTTCTTTGCTTTCTTCCATTTTCTCTTCTTTCAGCTTGAGAATTCTTTAAGATATGGCGATGTAGCTACTAGCTAGTTAAGTCTCCTTGCTTACCATTCTTACAATTCTTTTCGACAAGAGATCTCACAAGATTGTCAATACATTAGACGAGAAAGTTTGCTTCCTTTTTTTCCAAACTTCACGTTCAATTACTTTTGTTTACCTCTTCTCTGAAGCTTTGCTATCTTTCGTTATCTTTTCTTTCTCTCTCTCTAATTTTCTTCTCACTCTCTCTCTTTTCACCTATATCTTTCTCTTTTTCATTTCCTCGGCTTTTTTTGCGCGGCAAAACGTAATCGATAACAGGAGTGAAAGAAGACTGGAAAGTGACGGGTAGAAAGTACGTAATAAATAGATAAAAAGCTAAGGAGAGTGCGGGTTGAGAAGTAGTATGAGTGGGATGGATAAACAGAGCCGTTAAGGGTGAAGATAAAGGACTCGGGTATTAAGCGAGTGCGGGTTGAGAAGTAGTATGAGTGGGATGGATAAACAGAGCCGTTAAGGGTGAAGATAAAGGACTCGGGTATTAAGCGAGTGCGGGTTGAGAAGTAGTATGAGTGGGATGGATAAACAGAGCCGTTAAGGGTGAAGATAAAGGACTCGGGTATTAAGCGAGTGCGGGTTGAGAAGTAGTATGAGTGGGATGGATAAACAGAGCCGTTAAGGGTGAAGATAAAGGACTCGGGTATTTAAGCGCAACAACACAACATCTGGTAGGAACAGGAGATAACAACACAACATCTGGTAGGAACAGGAGATAAAAAAAGGAACACGGATATTTAAATGAATAGAACCATAAGATTAGGAGAGAAAGCCGCTTTAAGTAACTAACTGATAATAAGGCGGAACTAGCTGATACTTCAAAGTTTGTTCTGATTATCTTCCAAGAATGTTAGAGAGAACGAGGAAAACTATAGAAATACAGAAAGAGAAAAAGCGAGAGATAAGAAACATAAATGAAGAAAGAATGTAGAAAAGAGTAGGAGAGAAATGAGAAGCCACTGCTCAAGGACATCTTGTAAGTGATGAGAGAAACGAGAAGCGTCAAACTACTGAGCGGTAAAAGTTAACAATAAAACTAATGGAAGATCTCTATGAGAATTCAGTTTATTATCATAAAAAAGTCTTTCTAAAATTCTCAATCAGTTACCGTGAAATTCGAATAAAAAATCTCAAAATATAAGGCGGTATATTTTCCAGGTCTATAAAAAAACTTGAACTTGTAAAAATGTATATACTTGCACTGGTACTTGCACTTGTAAAGAAGGCATATTACTATTCGAAGCAAATGTGCTATGCACAGGGCCCCTTTCTTGTTCTCTCAGTCAAGCATGATTTTGTCGAGTTCATTATCATACATAGTCATATCACGAAACAAGGAAATCTCTACAGTGAGAAGTGGTTAAGGACATAATCGTATTTGGCTTCCGTTAGTTCTAGGCTTAACCGAATTCATGTCTACCCGCATTAAAACCTACACGCATTTAGATCTAAACGCTTCTGAACCTAACATTTACATAGATAAACTGATAAATAAGAACTAATAGTTACTAAATGCTACTTTAATAAATAGACTGAAGTCATGAAGGGGGACTTCATCCATGATTCCGATGAACGAAATTCATTTTTCCAATTTGTCATGTTTGTCAAGTTTGGCTGACCACCGAATAAAACAGAGTTTTTCGAGTTGAAGTCTTTTTAGACGGCTATGAACGGAGAGCGCATGATATGTTGTCGATAGAAACACGCGATGGACAGAGTAAGCAATAAAGAGGGAGAAGTTGCCCATGTTCGCGCAGATAATTAGTTGATAAGAAGTGCGTGCTACCGAATCAATTGAACTCATATACGGTAGAGTGATCATCAGTAGGGCGGAGCTCTGATCGCCTAAAGGTGGAGTATGATAAGAAAACTAGGAGGGGAGAGAGGAGTTTGGGGCGGAGCTTCTGCTTTGATGAACAGCCTTACGTTGGTGAGAAGGTAATTTACTGAGTAGGTGTTATCGAGTTTAGAGCTCTTTACAAAAAGTTGGAGAAAAAGAGCGACCATTGGTTAAAAAACATCCAAGCTATACTAACGGGAGATGTTGAGTTTGATAAAGGGTTCGGGATTCATAGCACCTAGACCGAGAAAGGTGATTATAGGTTATACAAGCTGCACAGGTAAGTAGGAACCGCAGGGTTTAAAGTAAGTTTTAAAAACATTCAAGAAAGTTCAAATTTAGAAACGAGCCAAAAAGTGATTACGTTACATAGTAGGCTACTATAGGAAAAAAAGATGAAGAGGAAAAAAAGATATAAATATTGTATAAAGTGTGAGAAATAATTCTTGAAAAAGGGAATAAAGGGCGTGAAGAGATAATAAGTGATACATAGCTACGAGGAGTAATTCATTCATTCATTCATTCATTCATTCTTTATTCCAAGCATGTAGGTATTTAAGGCAAAAGCAAATTACTGATAAACAAAAGTATGCATGGACTACATTACACATAAAGCTTAGTCGCGGTGTGTAAAGGGGAAAAAAGGGGGGCTGTGATACAGATGAAAAATTACAAATCTTAATTAAGTATGAGAAACAAGACTAACTGGCACAATCACATTCACAGGCAACGAAAGAAGTTGCTTTCTAAATTTAAGGCTACTAGCTTCGTACAATGAACTTCAAGAAGGAAATAATACTGAATTGAGATATGAAGTGATCATGTTAGTGCGAGGGCTTCCAGGAGCAAGGTAGAAGATGCTAGAGAGGAGGATTGGGAAGAGGAAAAGTATTTTAGATGAATAGATAATTAAAGAGAGAATAAAACAAAGAAAAAAGAGAGAGGACACAGAGAGAGAAAGAGACAGAGAAAAAAAGAGAGAGAAAAAGAGAGAGAGAAAGGGAGAGAGAAAGAGAGAGAAGAGGGAGGAAAGGAGAGAGAGTGGGAGAGGGAGAGAGAAAGAAAGAGGAAAAAGAGGTGGAAGAGAGAGGGGGAGAGAGGGGGGGAAAGAGAGAGAGGGGGAAAAGAGAGAGAGGGGGGAAAGAGAGAGGGGAGAAGAGAGAAAGAGAAAGAGAGAGAGAGATAAAGCGAGAGAGAAAGCTGCGCAGTGACTGTGAGTAAGCGAAGCACTCACTCATCTCTTGTTGGTTCGTGGACTGTTAATGAAGAAGAGATCTAATGGATAGGAAATCGAGATAAACAGAATCAGCTGGCTAGAGAGCTCACTGAACATCTTGCTTAGAAGGAGAACACAAAGCTTGAGAGAAAGATGACAAGAGCTAGAGAGCGTGAAGAAGCAGAGCCAGAACGTGATAGGCAGACAGATGGACAAACATAATGAATGCTGATGACACAGATAGCTCCCACGTATCAAACATGAGTCTTCTCTATCAATTTCCAACCTATTGGTTCTATTCTTCCACGGTGATAACCGACAAACTCTGAATATTCTCAATTATTTTTGCGGTTAAGGGCTAAAAACAATGACTGGAAAGCATAGCTCAGCATTAGTTCTCATACATATAAACTCAAGCATACTGTAGCGGAACTCTGATAGGGTTAATATACATGCGTTTACAGCACACAACTCAGATGGAGACTGGATTGATATAGAGCAAGACCAATTTTGTTCGTTCTTTTATCTTTCTTTCTCTTCGCACCTTCTCGTTCCTGATCTTTCGACACTCTCCCGCCAACCTCTGCTCTCTCTCTCTCTCTTTCTCTCTCTCTCTCTCTCTCTCTCTCTCTCTCTCTCTCTCTCTCTCTTCATTCAAGGTTGAGTCTCATTGAGATGCGAAAGAGAAACTCTTGTAGTTTACCAATGATACTTTCAAGATTGCCATACTCATGTACTTCTCTTTGTGTTATACGAATATCTGAACTTTCCACACTTTTCTCGAGTCTCTGATTACCCTTTCTCTCTCTCTCTTTGCTTCTCTGCCTCTTTCTATTCTATCTCTTCTCGCTCTCTCTCTCTCTTTTTATCCATTTCTGTTCTCTCTCTGCTCTCTTTCTTTTTGTCCTCTATCTCTCTCTTTCTTTCTGTTCTCTCTCTTTCTTTCTCTCTCTCTCTTTCTCTCTCTCTATTCATCTCTATATTTTTCCTGGAGCTCTTTTGTCCCTCTCTTCCACAATCTTGTAACATTTGCCCTTGGGGCTCAATTATACACAACCAAGATAGATATTTCCCTTTCTTTGAAACTATTATAAACATGTAGGAAAAGCGGGGTATGGCGGACGTTTTTGATTCGGATATCGGTTGGTTTTTCAAATTTTCCCTTCTTCATCCTCGATATTTTTCTCAACTTTTTGTCATCTACCTTAATTCTGTCTTCTTTTTTTCATCTACCTTAATTAACTTTTTTCATCTACCTTAATTCCGTCATACAAGTTCGTTATACCAGTTTATCAACTCCGTCTTTCGAGTTCCTAGTTTATCACTAATATTTTCTATTTCTTATCTGTTTTTTTTTAAAATTTACCTATTCTCTAACCAACTTTCTCCCACTAATTCTTCTGAACCTCATATCTTCGACTTTTTTTTTTCCTTTGTTGACCTATAATCAGTGCAATTATAGCGAGAAAAAAATCCGTAAGGAGAGAATCTGCAGATTCTCTCCTTACGGATTTTTTTCATGATAACTGAGAATTCTTAAACTTTTCTTACGAACTTTTCGCCAGCTTACTCATTATTTTCATTTTCTCAACATTGAAACTGAAAGTTTTTTCTAAACTTCAAGTGAATATTAATAAAGAAACTTAAATGAAATATTCTTGATTCCTCTGAAAAACCTCGATGCATTACGATTTATATCATATTGAATCTGAAACACAAAAAGTCCGAAATTCTGAACTAAGGTTGTTTTAATTTGCAGAAACAACCCTGCCAGCGAAAAAATTGAAAACTATTCAAACAAGCAACAAGTGAATAATTTTCGAAGGAGATTAAATGACAAAGTCGTACGAAATAATAGTTATCAGCCACACAGAAGAACTCAAGGGCCTTAAATTTGGAATTGATTTAAGTCGCCTATTAATTCTATCGTTTGAAGTAGAGGCTAGTGGTCTTGACCAATACCTGGACAGTTTGAAGCCGGGTCTTAAAAACCATGGTCAACATTCCTGTCTCTACGCATTGATAATATTCACCAAGAATCGCAAAAGGAGGAACCGCTTGAGTCAATGGCTTTCATGTCCTGTTAAATTGATACTGAAGCTTTGAAACTAGAATTAGAACTTTTCGTCGATGGGAAAACGATTTAGTTTCCGGTGAGAGAGAGGCGAAAGAATCGATTCTACACCGTGTAAAAGCTTTTGCCCGGGCGTAAGTTCTATCGAAGTTCCTAATTTCAAAAAGCTTGAAAAACAAATAAGAACGACTTCAAAAAAGGAAAGCATTGAAGCAAAGGAAATACAGCAACTTTTTCATAAATAGATAAATGCAATTATATACAAAGCGATCACTGTCTTCAATGAAAGTTGAAATCGAATAGGTTGATGGAAACTTTAAAGGAACAAAAACTTAATTTTAAAAGCTGTGTGCGAAGACTTATGTTCTTCAGTTTTTGCACACAGGCAACGATGCCCTCCCAACCGGGTGTTGAGCCAACCCCTTATAGTCTAATTCGCTATTTGTCCCGAGTTCAACTTAAACCGAAAAAAATAAATAAATAATATTGTATTATATTATAGCAATGATTCGATCATTTGAACATTATAGATCATTTACGTAAGACACAAGTGAAGATACTTTTTCATCCAATCATTCTTTACAACCCAGTAGCTCTCCCTCAACAAAAAAAAACTAATTGAACCTTTCCTTAAAAAAAAAACTTACAAAATCTCACACTCTGACGAGTCGACAATGGTATTACGGGACAACATTAATCTAAAAGAAGAAAAAGAGAATGAGCTTCTTTGGAAGAAGAAAATTAAGAAGATTTGGTTATCTTTTTAATGTCATTTTATTATAGCAACGTTTAGGAAAGTTATTTTTCCTCTCTTTTTTTAAATCTTATCATCCACTATCTTGAAATTTATTTACATCAATTTGTTGTCACTAACATTTAATTTACTTATCCGCTAGAATGTAATGCTATAATTATAAATATATTTATTTATTTATTTATTTATTCATATTTCATCTAACATTTTAGTAGAGATACTATTTAGGTTTGATTTACCTTTTCTCCTTTACTTTGTTTTTGTTGATTTTTTTGTTGTATATAAGTCATTTTTCTTGAAATTTAACGTTAATGTACTCTCTGGGCACTCACTGATGAGCTCCACCCAGAGAGCACAGAAATATGTCTGAGCTGGGGCGAAACAGATTTCTGTGAATAGCGTAGAAACAGTGAATTCATAATTTATGCTGAAATTCTTTTATATCCTACTCTACAATAACAACAATTATACCCCAGACACCAAAACTGAGCGGTTGAAGAAAGGCAGTATCGATTGCAGTCCTCTAACTTTTCTCTTCACTTAACACACTTACAGTGACCCATGTACATATTAACGACTAATTCAACCAGGTTATGCCTCTACGTATTTCATCCCATGGGTTGACGTTCCCTGTGGCATAGCAAGGGTAACCGTGAATAGTAAGACAGCAATGCTCAGGTATATCTGCTTGTAACTAAGTATTCCTAGCCAGTTGACGACTTCTCTCTATCTTTTTTGAACCTGTTATTACTCTTTCCTTTCTTCACATGTCCTTTCTTCATTTCTTCTTGTCTTTACTGTTGATTCTCTCTTTATCTCTCTCTTTTCTTCCTCTATCTCTTTCCTCTTTATCTCTCTCTTTTCTTCCTCTATATCTTTCCTCTTTCTTTCCCTTTCTCTCTTCTTTTCTCTCTTTCGCTCTCCTCGCAATCTCTCTTCTTCTATTATTATCTCGGCAGGATGATTTCTCCCCGTTCCAATCATCATCAGTGCATCACACCACAGAGAAAATATGAATGAATAAGACTGCTAATGGATAATCTCCGTATGAAGGATAAGAAACATGAAGAGAAAGAGAGGCGAAAAAAGAGAGTGAATGAAAAAGAGGAAGGAAGAAAGTAACTGATAGAACAAGTAAAATAGAAAGAGAGGAAAGGATGAGCTTATGGAGGAGTGACAAGAAGATATTAAGGAGAAAGAGATAGGAGTCTATTCTTCTCGAGTGATGAGCAGGAAATAAAATATATACATACATGAACATAATCTCAGCATTAATAGAAGTAGATATGGGCAAGGAGAAAGAAGAAGAGCCTACTGCAAAAGGAAGTCAATTATTATTTCTTTTCTTTCGATATTTCAAAAGTTTTCGTCGCTTTTTTGAAGTTATTGAATAAGGTAGAAGTGTTATTTCACTATAAATTTCGTTCAAAATAAAGTTGAGAAGTTATTGAATTCGGAAAATTCTAAATGTATAAACCACTAAAAAGCTTCATTATTTCACGGATGCAGAAGCGTTTGCAAAAGAGAAATGTGCTCAAATACGATTGAATAACTTCCCAGCCCTGAACAGTTTCATTTGAAAAAAAGAAATAGAACTGAGAAAAAAATCAACATGGCTTAAAATTCTACGAAACAAGAATATGTATTAAAAAAGTTAAAGGCGAGATAAATCAAAAGTTAATACGGCTTTTCAAAACAACAATACGTATTTTTCCAATCAAAGACGAAATTCATAGAGACCACAAGCTTCAGGTTTCAGCTTATATTCAATAGCGACTTGTTCCATCTATCATCCCAATTCTCGAGTTATCAAAAATTTTCTCTAATTACTCAAGATCTCATTAGTATTTTTCTGCTCTCTCTCTTCTCTCTCTCTCTCTCCCTCTCTATCGTTCTCTCTCTCTATCCCTCTCTATCGTTCTCTCTCTCTCTATCCCTCTCTATCTTTCTCTCTCTCTATCCCTCTCTATCATTCTCTCTCTCTATCCCTCTCTATCGTTCTCTCTCTCGCTGTCTCTCTCTTCCTTTCTATCCTCTTTCATCCTTTCACACTCTCTCTCTATCTTTCTTTCTTGCTTTCGATATATTGCCTCTGAATATTTTTGTTCAAATCTTTCAACTCTTTGCCTCTCTGCTCCTTATCTTCCGCTCTCTTACTGCATAACCGATATGATGATTAGAAGCCAGAAGACTAAATGTGCGCGAGGTACAGATGTGCTTAACAGCACATAGTGCACCATAGTGAGAGATACCAGCTAGTCAGGGCACCGGAGGAGAGTTCAAGATAAAGAGAATCCGCGGGAAGAGCATTCGAATAAAAGATCATTTACACAGCGTAATAAATGAACGGGGGAGAGATATGAAAAGATCCTCAGAGTTAAATCCAAGGGAGTGGAGGCGAAATTTGAGTGATATGATTGACAGATAGTGGTTAAGGGGAAATAGAGAATAAAATTAAGAGGAGTGGAGATAAGCGAGAGAAATGAAGAGAGAAAGAGTGAAAAGAGAGGAATTATGAAAAGGAGAAGCTTTTATCCGGGAGAGATAAGAAAACAATGCGTTCTCTCTTTCACCCTATCGATAATCTCTCACTTTTTTACTTTATCTCTCTCTCTCTCTCTCTCTCTCTCTCTCTCTCTCTCTCTCTCTCTCTCTCTCTATCTTTCTCTCCAATCTCTTCATCAATTTATTTATCCTTTTTTTCACTAACGAATACTTCGTATTCATTTCTTCGCATCAATTTTCCAGTAAATAAGCATAATCAGATGTGTAGGTCGCTTTTAAGGACTTTTAAGAAACTGATGAGAAAGATAAGTTATTTGAATGTATATGAGAATAAGCAGTGATCAAAGGAAACTGGCACATCTTCACAACATACTTTGTTCTGTATAACTTCTCACGTATTCTCCTCTTCCTCTATTTCTCTCTCTCTCTCTCTCTCTTTCTGTGTAATTCTTTCTCTTTCTCTCTCTATCTTTCTCTATATCTATTTTCCTCTCTCTCTATTTCTCGCTGAGTCTCCCTATTATTTCCCGCGCTCATTTCCAACCCTCAACTAAACTGTTCCCTTAATTGCTTAGAGCATTTTGAGAACATTTTAAGCTTCATAAAAGCGTGTCTCAAACGTGAGATTTGTAGTTAATCAAATAAGCAAATCTTTTCTATCAATGCTCAATGCTCATAAACTAATTCGATAGAAACAGAAGACTAAAAATGATTAATCTTCAAATGCTAAGTTACACAGGTGAAAGCCAGGGACGCCTGGTTAAGACAATTGAGTAAACCATCGCACACAGAAAAGTTATTGCACTGGGCGGGATCGAACCCCGCCATCTCTTCTCAATCTGGCAGCAAGCGCGTTACCATTAAACCACTGTGTTACCATTAAATCAATGTTTCATTGCTATTTAATGCAATAGTGCTATAAGAAAGGCTCAATTCCCTTGCTATCAGTCACGCATGCTAACGAAGCGAAAGCGTCGTGAATGGAGCCTAACTCCAGAATTTGAAGTTAAGAGAGAAGTACTATGGAAGATGAATTTTAAGTCTTCAAATACTAAGTTACACAGTTTAAAGGCAGTGACGACTGGTTTTGAAAATTGTTGTTGAAAATATAAAAAATTCTTTCCCAAAACATATAAATAAGACAATGAAACGGCTTTTTACTCAGTGAGTCCTCGGAGAGAAAAACGGTGAAAAGAGTGAATCCGGCAGAGCCTCATGGTCCATTATCTCCCGTGTATTATTCAATGCTTTTTTCTTCTCCACTTTTCCCATCTCCCTCTTTCCCTCTGCTCTCTCTCTCTTTGTCTCTATATTTCTCTTTCGTTCTCAGTTTTGTCACTTTAATGATAGGTCAGAGAGAAGACCTTGCCTGTTGAGAGCCTGTGACAAGAGAATGGAGACAGCGAAGAGAGATAATGGATAAGTGTAGAGGATGGAGGGAGGGACTGAATTATACACAAAGTGGGAACGAAAAGAAAGGAGAAGATAAAGAGTGAGACACTTTCCAAATTTGTCTTGTGTGTGTATCCTGGTGGTCAACGACTACCTTGACTACCACAAGAAAAACGAGGAGGGAAAAAGGAGGCTGTGATTAGGGATAAAAGGGTCCTTACCGTACATTTCATACACACATCCATCCATACATATATTCAAACATAAACACTCTAATTTATAAGTAGTTTATATCACATACATATAACATTATTCCCAAATACTCTGTACTTATAACAACGGGGCTCAACTATGTATGTCAAATTTCTTATTGTCCTGAAAGTGACACATCAATTTACTCTTCACTGCTTTCGTTATTATTCAACCTTCGAGTTGATTTGATTTTCTTTCTTACTTATTTTTTGAACTTTTCATAAGCTTTTCAAAATGAATAACCTCTCACATAACATGATTTTCGTGCCAGAAAACCGGTTTTTTCTTGACCTTTCCTAATTTTCTCTAAAGGGACTGGAACTGGAACTGTATGATAATAACCGTCGAAAAGTATCTCGGACTTAACATAAAACAGTGAATGTGTTAATTAAATGGTGCTGATTTTTCATTATCCTTGTTTCAAAATAATAATAATAATAATAATAAGGAAACCTGTAGAAAAAAAACTTAGAATTGAAGGTCGCCTAAAATTTGTTGAAAGAAGTCCGATAAAATTCCGAAAATTATGAAAGGAGAGGGAATGAAGAAACGAGTTGGCGAAACGATCTCTAATTCTGAATAAGGTAATCACTTCACAGAAGATCGGTGAGCTCTTTCAAATAAATAAGAAAAGAGAGAAAGAGATGTGGAAAACGAAGAGTACCAAACAACTGGTAAATGAAGTAGTTGCAGAGAAATTGAGAGAGTCACAGAATAAAGGATAATAAAGGATAAAGAATAACCAGCGCTAAGAAGACAAAAAAGATAATGAAGTGGAACGCAAGCTTGGGTAACAGTCCTGAGAGAAAGAGAGAGATAAAGAGAAAGAAATAAAGATAACGAAAGAAAGATAAAAAAGAAAGAGAGAGAAAGAGAGAGAGAAAGAGAGAGAGAGCAAGAGAGAGAGAGAGAAAGAGAGAGAAAGAGAGAGCAAGAGAGAGAGCAAGAGAAAGAGAGAGAAGAGAGACTGAGCAGCTGAGGAAGGAAGATCTGATGGGTTGATGATTGCAGTTGAAGAGTGGGTGATGATCGGAAGAAAGGGGAGGCGGTGGAAAGGAAAACATCAAAGAAGTACCCGTGTCTCTAAATATAGCCATGGGCCGGTCAGACAAGAGAATGAATAAGAAAGTGGGTAAGGCTGAGAGAGAGGCAGAGGAAGTTGAGAGATTCAGTCTAAAAGAGAGGACACTATTTCTTCTTCTTCTTCTTCTTCCTAGCGTTTATCCCGCCGCCGGGCAGGGTCCGCTTTGTAGACTGCACCACGCCATTTCACCCGATCAGCTGCGTCTTCAGTCTTCAGCCCGGTCGTGTTCATGTCTACTTCGATGCAGTCTCGCCACCTAGTTTTGGGTCTGCCTCTGGGTCTTTTGCCCTCTACTTCGAGGTTCCAGGACGATTGAGAAACGGAATGGGGATTTGATCTTATCACGTGCCCGTACCATCTCAGCCTTGACTCTCGAAGCTTTTCAGATATAGGGGCGATGCCCAGACGATCTCGGATGGTTTCATTTCGCACCATGTCTAGACGAGTGAGTCCGAGGCTCCATCTCAGCATTTTCATCTCCATAACATGCAGCATCTGTATAGTCTTTGCTGTGCATGGAGAACATTCGAGGCCGTACAACGCTACTGGTCTGACAACTGATCGGTAAATTTTACTTTTCAGTCTGTCAGGCATTCGCTTGTCGCATAGTACACCGGTTGATTCTCTCCATTTGAGCCAGGCAGCATTGACTCTCGCAGCAACTGTAGCCTTGGGGTCTAGGTCTGCGGTGATGTAGAATCCGAGGTACTTGAAGCCATCCACTTTCCGGAGTTCGGTGTTCTTGACTTTGATGGTATTCGAGGTATTCGAAGTACTTTTTCCCATTTCCAAGTACTCAGTCTTTTGGAGGTTTAGTCGTAGACTTGGGGTTACTCTGATGGTGCATCTTGGGGGGGATGCGACGGTTTCAGAAGAGAGGACACTATTGAAGATCAAAAGAGAGGACACTATTGAAGATCAAAAAATAAGCAAGTTAGCGAGTTCGACCACCAACGAGTTCATAGAAATACCGTTACCCTGAGAAAATGCTCTTTGGGGAAGTCTTTGGAGAAAAAGTAGACTATGCTGCTTTTTACGGCATATTTTTCCATTTCCAAAGAAGTAAAACGTTATAAAGCATATTCACTCCTCAATTAGTAAAATGCACTTACAATTAGCCATTTTGAGAGTGGAATTTGATGAAGGAATCGTTTGCCAATAAGTATTGTACAACTTTCTATTTCTCTCTCCTTTTCTCTCTTAATCTTTATTTCTCTTTGATTTTCTATCTCTCTTCCTCTCTCTTTTTCTATGTATTCCTCTCTCTCTTTCTCTCATTCCATATCTCTCTCTCTCTATGGCTGAATTACGCCCTTTCCGCGAACTTTCCTCAGCTAAGCTCTTCGCCGCCCTCAGCTCGTGACAAGCTACGCTTTTCGACCAATCGCCCAGACAACGGAATACCGATTACTTTTTTCACAAGACGCACGACAAACTAAAGTCGAAGTTCTTGGGAGGATAAGAAGAAACGATGAAGAGAAGCAAAAAAGAACGAATGATACATGTGCTTAGAGAGGTAGAAAGAGTCAAGAAAGCATGAGAGGAAGGACAAGGTAGAACCTTGAAGCTCTGATAAAGAGGCAAATACTCTCTCTCTCTCTCTCTCTCTCTCTCTCTCTCTCTCTCTCTCTCTCTCTCTCTCTCTCTCTCTCTCTCTCTCTCTCTCTTCCTACGTTTCCTCCTCGCTCTCTTTGTATTCTGGGTCTCCTATAGTCATTTCGGGCCAATTTTCTAAATCTCTTTCTCGGTCCCCTTTATCTTTTAACACTTTTCTCACACCTTAAGTGAAACCCATTTCTTGCTTTCCTCTTCTTTCTGTTACCTTCCATTTTTATTCTCTCTCTCCTATTTTCCCACTTTATCTTCAGGCTTATCTTTTCTTTTTCCCTATTTTCTTCGCCACTCTTCCTCTCTGTTGTCTCAGAACCCTTTTTCCTGCTCACCTTCTCTATCTCTCTCGATCTCAAAGCCATTGTATAATATTCGAGGAGCTTCCTGCCCAAGTGTTCGTAAGCAACCAACGGAAGTGTGCCCCGGTAGATAATAGGCCAGACTCTAGAAGCACAAGAACAAGAAGGGAAAAGACTATCAAATCAAGTGGGCGTGGCGAGAGCATCGATAAGCAGACGGAAAGGCAGTCAAGCGTGTCTTATGCTCATAGAATTTAGATAAAGATTGGAAAGGGAGGCAGATAGAGGAGTCAGAAGAGGTAGAAGAGGCATCGAAACTGAGGGTGGCATATGATGTGGAAAAGGAGATGAGAAATGGGAGATGGAACAAGAGAAGGGCAGGATGGAAGGAAAGGGAGCCTGCCTGCGCTACGGGTGGTAGTGATACAGGTCAGAGTTGATCAGGAGAGCTTTCACTTGATACAGAAACAGAGAAAGATTTATAGGAGAGAATGGAAGATAGAGAAGGGAGAGGGATGGAAAGGAAGAGAGTGAAGATAGAGAAGGGAGGGATGGAAAGGAAGAGAGTGAAGATATCCAGAAAAGGAAAAAGAGAACAGAACCATACAAATAAGAGAGAGAGAGAAAAAAACATTGGTAGAGAGGCAAAAACAAAATAAATTTCAAGTTAAGGCATGGTGCTTCTTCTCATTTCTCAAGATCTTAGCACATGATAAAGAATTTCTCAAGCGAACTTACATAATAAGTTCACCAAGTTTTCAGAAGGTATAAATCAATTTCTTTTGAAGAAATGTGCCCTGGCACTTGCTTTCCCACTTTCCCTACTATTCGAAGACTCTTTCAAGCGATGCTCAATTCCTATTCAATGGAAATCCGGAGAAGTCATCCCAGTCTACAAACGTAAAGGTGATCGAGAGAATTTCAGCAATTATCGCCCTATCACTGTGACTTCCGCGGTCTGTTGAGTTTTCGAGATCATTTTATCTAATCACGTGAAACTTAACAACAGAAACTTCTTCTCCAAGTCCCAATATGGCTTCATATCCAGAAGAAGTTGTGAGTTGCAACTTTTAAAATCGATCAGTGAGTGGGAAATATCTCTTCAGAAACATCAAGCACTAGATGTTGTATATTTTGATTTCGCGAGGGCTTTCGACAAGGTCTCACATTCAGAGTTGATCAAAAAGCTTCATTTAATGGTCTCTCTCTCTCTCTTGCTCTAATAGACTGGATTACTTTATTCCTGCAAAACCGTTCATTTAAGGTTCGCATAGAAAAATGTCTACTCTGATTCTTTCCCAGTACTCAGCGGGGTACCCCAAGGGACAGTTCTCGGACAGTTTCTTATGTTCCTCTGCTTCATCAATGAAATTGAGAGCTGTATTCCGTCGATTGTGAAGTTTTCCTTGTTTGCCGATGACCTTAAAATTTATAGCGAGGACTCTGATTCTTTTCAACTATGTATAAACAATATCTCAAATTGGTGACGTGAATTCAAGCTTCCCTTAGCAGTCGATAAAATCAGCTGTCTCCGTCTAGGGAAATCTCAAAACGATTACTTCATTGATAGCTCGCTGATAAAGGTCGTTAATTTAGTCAGAGACTTAGGTATTTTTGTGGACTCTAAGCTCAACTTCAAGCAACACGTAGAAATCATACGTGTCAGGACTCTTTGTAGAATTTCACAAGTTTTCAAAGTATTTAGATGTCTGGACTTGAACGGTTACAAAACCGTTTACACCACTTACATCAGACCCCTACTTGAATATGGTACAATTAATTTCTCCCCGAAAGTCCGCAGTAATAATTCGAAAAGGTTGGAATACCCTCAAAGACTTTTTACAAAAAGAGCTTATTCTCGTTGTGGAAGTATTAGGTTGAGCTACCCCCAACGTCTCGCTGAATTCAATTTAGATTCACTAATCATTCGACGAATCCGTTTTGATTTATTGGTAGTTTTTCGTTTACTTTGTGATAGAGCGGATTGTCAGACATGCAAAAAAGAGCTGAAGTTAAGAACTGAAACCAATCTCCGCACTTCAGGCCGAACCTCCCAACTAACTCTTATGAACTTTAAACGATACAATGACCCACATTCTTTCTTTTCTAGAGCAATTGCTTTATGGAACAAAGTTACAGATAATGTCAAAGAGATTCAAGATATCGAAGCATTCGGCCAGGCTCTAGAAGAGCCTGGCCTCTCGAATCTCATAGCCCTACCGAAATATCTGTTGTCAACAACAAGAGTGGAGACCAACGAAAATTGATTATCTTATTCCCCATTATTCCCCATTAATTCCCTTCCTATTTCATGATTCCATATAAGCGATGGCCTTACAAGCTATCCTATGGTGATAATAAAGAATTTCAAATTCATTTAAGTGCATATAAAGACATAAAAAATTTAGCGGAAGTCAAAACAATTACGGTTTTTGAACAGGAAAGAAATGTGTATATTAGATCGAGGGAACAGGAAATAAATATTTCTTGTTACTCGCGCCTCGCGGCAGGGTACGCTCTCTCCAAAAAATGAGATAGGCCTATCCTTGTAGAACCAGTGGCTGCATGTTGAATCACTACTAGTATGTGTAGCAGCATTAAAGACAGTCCGATTGGCGCAAGCATTATCAAAATTTCTTTACCATCTTAATTTGTGTGGATCTGTCAGGGGTGAGAATCAAAAATTGGTTCCCTTTGCACAATGGTCAGACACACTGTCATGCCAACTTCTGTAAACTCTTCGAAGGTAAGAGGGAAACAGAAATTTCAACCTTTATGCATTATCGCCTGATATAGACTGAAATAAAATGATATATTTTGCAAGACAACAGTTGTTGAAGTAAAATATTTATTATGATACCACTGCTGATAGCAATCACGATAGCTTTGCACTTTAGTGCTCACGTTTTCTCTAAATACGACAAGGAGGTAGATCATCCGATGTCGATCAAAAAACGGGGCGGGAGAAAAGGCTGGAGAGCGTATAACGATCCTCTCGCGCCCATTGAGGGCCGAGTCCTTAACCCTGCCTCGTCACTTGTATTTTTATGAGCGAAACCCGAAGAGTAGGGTATCACTTTTATATGTTTTTGTTGAGTGTGACTCGAAACCCGACCAACGGTATCAAACCTTTTATACACATGATTATGTATAAACATGAGACAACAACATAACAAGAAAGATACATTAACTATCATTTGGCAGACGCTCCCTTTTCAAACGACTTCTTTCTTGAAGCATCAGTCTCCTTCGGACTCTGATTCTTCTTTTCGACCCCTCGCTGCTCCTTTCCCCATTTTCTCTGTTGTCCTCGCTTTCGTCTGAAAACGAGAAGTATTGGTCTTGGGATGGAAAGCAATTCTATAAAAAAAAATTTGCTAGGGTAGGAATGTGATTGCTATCAGCAGTGTTATCATAATAAATATTTTACTTCAACAACTGTGTTGTCTTGCAAAATATATCATTATAATCCACTGCTTCTAGCAATCACGATAGCTTATTCAACACATCTGACCTGAACTGAACGTTGAAAAGACGTCTTCTGTACTTCCTTGTGATAGAATTTCTCAAATGTGGAACCTTTGGGTGACCAGTTCGCGGCTGCCATAATCGCGCTACTGGATATGCCACTCAAGCTGCTAGCTGATGTCGCTGCTGCCCTAGTTGAGTGAGCCTCAAAACTGCTATCTACTCCTGCTGCTAAGAGCACTGACCTTAACCATCTAGCTATTGTAGAGGTGGAAACGGATTTATGTGGGGCATTAATAGCCAATATTAGTCTGTTTCCTTCATTCCTGTAAGAACTTGTTCTACGAATGTACTCATTTATGGTTTGTATAGGGCACAAAGATTTCTCTTAGAAAGTTTCGAAAACTGCCTTATGGGGGGTACTGGGGGTACTTCCCATTCTTCTGTTCTTATTCATGAAATTTAGAATGAATGTCCACCCCTGGCTACCCTTTTTGACCGAGTCCAACGAGAACCTTGCTATCTCTGATACCCGTTTTGGTGAAGAGAGTGCAAGTAACATGACAAGCTTATGTGTGAGATCTTTGAGGGACAAACTTCGAATGTCGCCTAAATTCTTAAGATAACTCAAAACCACGCTTACATCCCAAACCTGAGAGTATTTTGGTTTTGAAGGTTTCATTCTGAATAAACCCTTCACAGCTCTTGAAATAATGTTTTCAGAGTTCTTGCTCAACTCTCTCGCTGAAATACTCTCCATGTATGCTTTAATAGCCGCTCTATGCGTCACAATGGAAGAATAACTCAAACCTTGATTATGTATTTCTGCAAAAAAGTTGATCAGATCAAACGCCTCTGGTCTCAGCCTATCAATACCCTGTGAAGCACAATATTCTGCCCAGTGCTTGAGAGCGCTGTTATATTGATTTCGAGTGCTAGTGGCCCAACTATTTAAAACAGCTTCCGCTGCAAGTTTTGATAGACCGGAGTCAGTGAAAAAACGCACTAAATTCTCCATGCGATCAGCGGCAATGATCCTTTTTTCAGGCACCGGTGGGTCTCTCCCTCCGTGTTGGTCAGTAGGTCCCTCTGGGGTGGGATTTCCCATTTTGGACCCTGAGAGTATCTTAGTAACAGCGGGTACCAATGTTGCGCGGGCCAGTCCGGCGTGACTAGAATGAGACTCGCTCTTTCTGTCACCGCTTTTTTGATCACCCTCCCCACCATGTTGAACGGCGGAAAGGCGTAGCCGTAAATCCCCGATTGAAACTGTCGGTCGCTTGCGCCATCGGGTCTGGACGGAATTACATGAATTTTGCACACTTAGCGTTGTGTCTAGAAGCGAACAGATCACATTCTGGAATTCCAAAGTAAGAGAATAAGCTCTCAACTATCGCTGGTTTCAGGGCCCATTCCCCTGTTTCCTTGAAGTGCCTAGATTCCGCGTCGGCCTCTTCATTGTCAATTCCGGGTCTATGGGTGGCAATAAGATGAATTTCTCTTTCTCTAACCCAATCCCATATTATCCTAGCGAGCGTGTTTAGCCTCTCGCTTCTAACACCTCCAAACTTATTGATGTACCATACTGCTGCTGTGTTATCGATCTCTAAGCGGATGGAGACCTGTCTCTCCGTTGTAATAAAACATTTGAGTGCGAAATAAGTAGCCATTAGTTCTTTATAGTTGATGTGCCAGATTTTTTCTTCCGCTGACCATCTACCTCCTGTTTTATTATTCCCGCATATCGCTCCCCAACCTACGTTAGAAGCATCTGACTGAAGTGTAATTTTGCACTCTGGTTTCCTTTTTTTTTTCCTGTGCTATTTCGCTCGTGAAAGAGTGAACCCACCAGTCAAGATCGATATTGCATTTTTCAGAAAGAATTTCACGCTTATCGTAAGAGCGCTCATCGGCCGGGTCTACCCTAGCTGTGATCCATCTTTGGAGCTCTCTTATTCCGAAACGGGTGTAGGGTGCAACGCAAGCGACGGCGTTTGCTCTACCCACGAATCTGCTAATCTCTCTAACAGAATGATTTCTTCCGTCTCTAAGACGGACTGCGTGTGTTTTCAAAGAATGCAATTTTTTCTCCGGTACTGATTCTAGAGTCGATTTCAAAACCTATAAACTCTATTTTTTGAGTGGGTACCAAGTGTTACTTTACAAAGTTCACAGTTAAACCAAGACTTTCAAAAAGGTCTATCGCGTTGTGCAAGGTTTTTGAAAGTTCGATTTGTGATCATGCAAAAAACAGCCAGTCATCTAAATAAACTATGAGACGCACCCCGGCTTTTCTGAGTTTTTCTGCTATTGGTCTAACGATCCGTGTATATACTCGGGGAGCTGAGGATAATCCAAATGGCAGTGCTGTGAAGCGGTAATATGCACCAGCGTGCTCAAATACCAATAATTTTTGGTGGTCAGGATGAATGGGAATAGCGAAATAAGCGTCTTTCATGTCTATCTTCGCCATGTAATCACCTTTTATCAAAAGGTCCCTAACCATAAAAAAACCCCTCCATCTTAAAATGGTGTTGCTTCACGTACTTATTCAGCGGTTTAAGGTTTATAACCGGTCTCTGTCCTCCTTCTTTTTTGGTACACAGAAAATAGATGAAACCCAGGCTTCATCCTCGTTGGGATGCTCTACTATCGCGCCTTTCTCTAAGAGTGCTTCTATCTCTGCTTGAATAAGTGGGCTAAAACTAGATCGCCGTCGTTTGTTCGTAAACAATCTAACCGGAGGGAATGTATGAAGCTCTAGTTTGTACCCAGATATAGTATCTAGTACCCACTGGTCACTAGTTAATGTTCTCCATTCCTCGAGAAACTGTATTAGTCTGCCCGCAAACTCAGGTTTTCTCGTAGAGCAATGTTTTCCTTGCTCGCTTATAACTCTCTGACACTCTGACCTCTTCGAAGATGTCGTTGGTGCTTGGAAGTCCTTTCCTCGCCGCTTGTCGAAGACGTTCTTGTGTTTCTGCAGCGTACGTATGGACTTCTCCACGTCTGTCGAGCTCCCCTTGTTCAGTAGCTCTCCCACCAGTTGTCCACCGAAGAGAGCGGGATGAAGTTCTCTCCCGAACTCGACCGTCTCAGAGCCGAGCGTAGACATTCTCACCGAAGGCATCGCCTCGTGAGGGTCCAGTCGCATAGCTCTCAAGTTCATTTCCCGACGAGCAGATATCAAATCGTGTTGAGCTGATCCCAGTAGCTCCAATGTGGCTTTCCCGTAGCCCTTGACTAGACCTTCCGTTGTCTCGCCTTCGAACGACGTTAGAAGAAAGCCGACCGCGTTCATCGCACCGACGATCGAAGACTGGATTCTATACAGAGCGGCGTCTGTGATGGATCCACGAACGGGGGCTCCCGTTGTGTGAAGACAGTCTTCGACCCGTGGAGGGAGTGCGTAGATCGAGTCGGCCAACGGGATTGACTCGAGGAACGCCTCGCGTTCTGCATTCGGTAGAGCTGTGCCTCTCGCTGCGTCTTCAAACAGCGGTTTGACGTTTTTGCTTAATCACACTCTTCCACGCATCGGTTTGCGTTGAATGGTCGGCGCCTCAGGTATCGTATTGGAAGCAGCGACGAAGTCGGTGACTCGCGGGATCTTTCGTTCCAGAAGGCTCTTCTGACGAGATTCCTCCTGTTAATGTTTAGCATTGAACACCAGTAATACTCTTTTCTATTTATTTCGTAAATAGTTCTAGAATTTTTGACCTGATACTCAGTGTTCCTGGAAAACGTCTTTTGACCAAGAAATAAACAGAACTGACCTCCCGTCTTTTGTTTTCCAGTCCTGCAGTCACTTCGTCCTCAACAGCCCGTTCTTCATCCGTATCGAAGGCGTTCGGGTCGTAATGTTCTTCATTCTCCTCGTCTGTGGCGGACGAGTCACCGTCGGATGATTCATCAGACGACATGGAGAGTTGAGGATTCTCTGGTGCTGCGAATTTCGCCGACCTGCGAGTCGCGAGTCGTAAAAGACTCATTCTGAGAATGGGATGAAAATAGTCACTTTGCAGATTTATTACCCCTACACGACTAAACTGTGCGTAATTGGCATCACGTCTTGTTATATCTCACCGTTAGGTAGATCGAATGGAACGTTACCCAGACCGACTACCTACCTATCAATCACCTTGCGGGAGATCGGCGGGAAACTATCCGAGTATAACGTCTCGTGATTACCTCAACAAATAGGAGATCAAACGACACGTCTACAAAGATCGATCACATCACAACCAATCACCTTACGGTGAGCTTAGTCAAAAATCCATCTCTGTATTTCTACCTCATAATCTTCACCGATGGGGAGATCAAACGAAGTAAAACCCTCTCAGACCTTACTTCTTCTCAATTTAGGTGAACTCAGCGAGCCAAAGTCATACACAATGACGAGGCAAGCGATAGCTCAAACCCAAAAAGCAAGTAGATCAAATGAGGTAAATACTATCCGACCCTGTGTTAATCAATTCAGGTGAACTCAGCGAGCCAAAGTCACTCACAATGACAAGGCAGGCGATAGCTCAAGTTAATCAATCCAGGTGAACTCAGCGAGCCAAAGTCACTCACAATGACAGAGGCAAGCGATAGCTCAAACCCGAAGAGAAACAAGGGAGAGTGAACAAACAATGTATTTCTACCTCATAATCTTCACCGATGGGGAGATCAAACGAAGTAAACCTCTCAGACCTTACTTCTTCTCAATTTAGGTGAACTCAGCGAGCCAAAGTCATACACAATGACGAGGCAAGCGATAGCTCAAACCCAAAAAGCAAGTAAATCAATGAGTTAAATACTATCCGACCCTGTGTTAATCAATTCAGGTGAACTCAGCGAGCCAAAGTCACTCAAAATGACAAGGCAGGCGATAGCTCAAACCCGAAGAAAAACAAGATCGAGCGAGTTAAACACTCTCATACCCTGTGTTAATCAATCCAGGTGAACTCAGCGAGCCAACGTCACTCACAATGACATAGGCAAGCGATAGCTCAAACCCGAAGAGAAACAAGGGAGAGCGAATAAACACACTCAAATACGAGCGAATAAGAGAGTAGTAAAAAACCGAAGCGAAAACCGACTACTCTACGTGAGCTCTAAAAATACAAGTGACGAGGCAGGGACAAGGACTCGGCCCTCAATGGGCGCAAGAGGATCGTTATACGCTCTCCAACCTTTTCTCCCGCCACGTTTTTTGATCGACATCGGATGATCTACCTCCTTGTCGTATTCAGAGAAAACTTGAGCACTAAAGTGCAAAGCTATCGTGATTGCTAGAAGCAGTGGATTATAATGTTATCGATTCATAAGACTTTCATCGACTGATAAGATTGAAATTGATTGTTTCATAAAGAAATACAAAGTTCGTTAACAATAAGTTCAATCAAACGACATAAGAACATGAAGAAAATTCAAATTTTAAAATTTGAGTTCCTTCGTGAATTTTGAAAACGGATAGTGACTTATTCACACAGAGATTACAGGATGGGTGCGAAGGTGAGAGGATCGGTGAGATGAGCGAATACGGACTGATTGGATGGGTCCAACGTTGTGACCTTCTGTCCACGTGTTGCATTGTGGTGGCATCATGATCATTCATGGTAGAACTAGAAGATATATTACAAAGGGGAGATGGGGCAGTTATTGGCGAGCAACAAAGAAGGAAGTTGAGAACAGGGGTTAAGAAGAGGAAAAAAGATAGAGAGCTCATAGAAAGATAGAACGAGATAGGGAAGGAAAGCAAGATGAACAAAAAGACAGAGAAAAAACAGAGAGACAGAGATCAAGAAATAAAGAGGGACCCAAGCGATTAAAAAATTGGTTCAGAGAAAGATAAAGACCGTATTTTGAAACGCTGGTGATCAGGGGAAAAATTGATGATGAAATATTGGAATGTCTTCTTAGGAGACAAGGCATAGAAAGGCAATTGAGACAGAGGAAAGAAAGAAATTGGAGAATCAGGAAGAGATTAAGATAAGGAAGAAAAAGAAATAAAGATAGAGAGAAAGGAGATAGAGAAAACTGCAAAGCCAACCGATTGTGAAAATAACTCGCTGAGAAACAAGGAGAACCTGAAGGTTTTCAACAATAAACACTGTCTCTGGTGTTCAATATAGTTTGAAAATTCTCAATTTTATTATTGATGATTCTTCCAAAGAATGTTTCTCAAATAACTATTTGAAGTAAACAAGAAAATTAAAAAATTAATCAAATACCTCCAAAAAACATATCAAAATTCACCAGAAAAATCAAATAATGCGATTTTCGTGAGAAAGCCTCTCGAAAGAAAGAGCTAAGATGTGGAGAGTACAAGGAGACACTCTACGTAACCATATCAATCACTACATTTCTTCATCGGATCAAGAAACACAAAAGAAATCTTAGCTCACGATAGAGTAAGGAATAGAGAAACGTATATCACTGGAAAGAAAGAGAAAGGTCGAGAGTGAGAGATTAAAGAGAAAATATAGTGTAAGAATCATAATGTGAGAGAAGAAGATTGAATGGTCTGTATAACAAAGATGAGAAAGTGTGGTGCTTGAGTCTTTGAGTCATTGATGATGCTTATAAATCATTTATACGACATTTGTTTTGAATTAATATTTAAATTAGATTTATAAGAATGATTTAAACTTTATATTATGAATAAAAAACTTTCTGTTCTTCCTCCGCGTACCGTTCAGTTTCGTCGAATTTCGATCTCAAGTATATATATTTGAGCGGTCGGGTCGATCCATGATTTTTTCCATTGTTATTTTCAGGCCGATGTTGTTCATTCTTTGGTTCGGGAATGCTATTCAGATAATAAGGAAGTTGAAAGACAATGAGAACTTTTTTTTCTTCTTTCTTTCACCTCAGCTTCATCACGGAGGCGAAGGTCTTTCACCTCAGCGTATACATTAAGTAAACTTCATTTGAAAAGAAGGAGAAAATAGAAAACTGTTCATCCGTGAAAAATTCCCGAGTTTTGAGATATTGTAACTTTTACCTACTCTGGATTGTGAAAACTTTAACTACAGAGTCGTGATACCTACCGAAAAAAGAAAAAGTATTGAAACGGAGTTTTACATACTAACTCATGAAGGAAAAGGCAGAAAATTAATTTCGTGCAGAAAAGATCATTCATCTCTCTTCTCTCCACTTACTGATTCATTCATCTCTTAGAAACGCGACATTTGGTTCCCCTGCTTCACTGATTTTCCGGTGTTGGTGAAGCGATAATCGGAAATAGGACCTTATGCAATCAGTTATAGTGAGGGAACACGAAAGGAAAGGGGAGGAGAGATTAAGAGAAGGGAGAGACAAAGATAGAGAAAAGAGAGAGATAATAAGAGTGAGAGAGCTGAAGAGAGCAAGAGAAAGTAAGAGAGAGAGAGAGATAAAGTAAGAGAGACAGAGCCAGATAGATAGAGAGAAAGAGAGAGAGGGAAAGCGGTTGCTCAGCAAAAAGCCATCCGTGTCCATATCCCAAATAAACATAAACAACGGTTGCCGCATGGACTGCTTGTTAAATGGAGTAAACGGTGCATGATGAAACGGAACGAGCAAATGTTTGCCAGTAACTTCTAGATTAAGAAAAAAAGCTTGTAAATCTGTGGAGAATGTCCCGTCACAAACAATAGTTACAAACAATAGTAACATTTAACAGTCATAAGAAATAGTCACAGGCAATAGGGACTAACCAATAGTCACAAGCTAAATCTGAATAGGATAAATTCTCAGTTTGTCTCTTCATGTTTTTAATATTAAAAAAGGTTTTTGTTATAATGCATACACATTTACATATTCCAGCTCTTTATAAGTCTCCGTGTCTTAATCATACAGGAATCACACACTGAAAACCTTTCCAACCTGTCCAATGAGTTTTTTTTAATCAAAAGCCTACACTGACCTTAATGATAATAAGCCTACAGTAATCATAATGATTACAAGCTTACAGTAACCTTATTGATTAGAAGCTTACAGTAACCATATTGAGACCAGCGATCATGTCACTGGACTGGTATAATCTTAGTGGAGAGAGGCATGACGGTGAAAATGAATCTCTCTCTCTCTTACTCTACCCCTTTTTTGTTGTTTCTATTTCTGTCTTTTTCCCTATCTTTCTCTCTCCTCAAAACCAATTCTTCAACGGTGATTTTCGCATATTTTGAATCAACAGGTGCATTTAATGAGCACCTTCACTTACAGATGAAGGGATAAAAAATGAATGCACGATGAAAGACAGGAAAAAGGAAAAAAAACTTGATCTGAGAAAAAGGAATGCTCGAATTTTCGACGAGAAAAAAGATCAAAATGATCATGCCGGAAACAATTTAATTGGAAGAGAATCATAAAGTTCAGAAATTTTGAAAGATATTTAATTGGAAAAAAAATAATTACAGTCATTAGTGTTAATTTTTGAGCGATATGGCAAGTTGAAAAGGAGTACATACATATGTGCAGATACTGAACTTTCACAGGTACTGTTTTAGAATCGAAATTAACTTTTCCAGTTAAAATCAGGCATCTTTTTTTGTGTAACAAGGAAAAAAAACCTTAAAACAATTCTGTTTTCCAGTGCCAGCCTTTAAATTTCTGAACTGTTCTTTCAAGCATCAGCCCAGCAGAGTTATTATCCTTACCCGTGAGCCTCTCTTCCTATTGTGCCTATATTGAGAGGATGTCGGTTTCATCTTTGAAATCTAACATGAAAACAGCCAAAATGCGGTCAATGTTTCACAGTTCACGATGGCCTTTACAAAGTTTCAAAACCTTCACGAAAGCCTTCACAAAGAAACTTTGAAAAAGAATCGAGAACTGCGTTCAACGGACTGCGCTAATCCCAGATCAGATGCCTCCGTCGACAAGGATGACGTCTCTTGAAGAGTTCAGAGAAATTTGAGAGTACAGAGCGAGGATGAAAGAGAAAGAGAAAGAGAGAGAAAAGAGAGAGAGAGAGAGATTGAAAGAGGAAACAGGCACGGAGACAGTCCTATATTCAGAGAGAAAGAAGAAAAGGGATACGAAGACAGAATTACAAGGGGAAAAGTGAGAGAAAGAGAAAGAAAGAGAGAGAATGAATGAGAGAGAGAAAGAAAGAACGAAAGAGAAAGGGAGAAAAAAGAGAGATAAAGAAAGAAAGAGAAAGATAGAAAAAGCCAGAGGGAGAGAGAACCACAGTGAAAGAAAAAGAAAGGAGATTGATGTAAAAAAAAGATAAGAAAAGTCAGAGAGACGTGACCAAGGATAAGAAGCTACATGGTTTGAACTAGAAAAAAGATTAAGCTCAAAAATAAGGCAAAATGAATTAGGCAAAATAAAGTTGAACGAGAGAGAGACAGAGAGAGAGACACACACAGAGAGAGAGAAAGAGAGAGAGAGAGAGAGAAAGAGAGAGATAGAAAAAGAGAGAGAGAGAAGAGAAGAGAAAGATAGAGTCAGAAAGCGAAGAGAGAAAGATAGAAAGAGAAAAATACGTCGATGAGAGAAGCTCAACTTCTCGCTTGTTCTTCTTCGACCACTGCGATTTGCTCGGCGAAAGAGGCCAAGTTGAAAGAACTTGAAGGAGTTAATGAGTAACTTCTCAACATTTTTTCATATTGGGGGCCAATGGACATAAACTAGTCGAGAGATAGAGAGATAGAAAGAGATGCGGGAAAGGTTTTCAACAGAAGCAGAGAGAGAAGGGAGAAAACGGAAGAAAGTGAAAAAGAGAGAGGGATAGAGAGATAGAGACCAAGAAAAGGACATGGAAAGCATGGAAAAGGGAATTAGCTAGAGAAAGATTTAAAATGAGACGAGAAAGAGAAAGGGAGGGGCGCAAAAATGAACAAAGCAAAAGCGGAAACCGCATAGCTTTTCGGACTCTTCCTAGCATATGAGGTGACGACGGAAGCATTCGATGACCTTCTCTAGTGTCATCAGCTTCTGAGGTGACGACGGAAGCATTCGATGACCTTCCCTAGTGTCATCAGCTTCTGAGGTGACGACGGAAGCATTCGATGACCTTCCCTAGTGTCATCAGCTTCTGAGGGGACGACGGAAGCATTCGATGACCTTCCCTAGTGTCATCAGCTTCTGAGGTGACGACGGAAGCATTCGATGACCTTCCCTAGTGTCATCAGCTTCTGAGGTGACGACGGAAGCATTCGATGACCTTCCCTAGTGTCATCAGCTTCTGAGGTGACGACGGAAGCATTCGATGACCTTCTCTAGTGTCATCAGCTTCTGAGGTGACGACGGAAGCATTCGATGACCTTACCTAGTTTCATCAGCTTCTGAGGTGACGACGGAAGCATTCGATGACCTTCCCTAGTGTCATCAGCTTCTGAGGTGACGACGGAAGCATTCGATGACCTTCCCTAGTGTCATCAGCTTCTGAGGTGACGACGGAAGCATTCGATGACCTTCCCTAGTGTCATCAGCTTCTGAGGTGACGACGGAAGCATTCGATGACCTTACCTAGTGTCATCAGCTTCTGAGGTGACGACGGAAGCATTCGATGACCTTCCCTAGTGTCATCAGCTTCTGAGGTGACGACGGAAGCATTCGATGACCTTCCCTAGTGTCATCAGCTTAAGATTACGTACTAAAGACCGGACAGAATGGTAATAGATTACATTCTTGCCTTTCGTTTTCTTAACGAGCGGTGACTCTTCATATCGCTCTGTCAAATTGCTCTTCCTATTGGACTAATATCGATTACCCTGCCACGCTCAAAGCCTGGTGCCAAGGCTCGCTTTCAATTATATGGCACCATAATCGGTGAGTGAGTTCGCTTTATCACTTCTTATCCATCATCTTATAAATGGAGTCTTCAATTTCTCCTCAAATTTCCTCCCCGCTCGTTTCTCTTTTTAACAGGATGAGAAACATCACAACAACGAGAGGAAGACGAGTGACCGAGGAAGCGGACCCTCTAACTGAGCTCTATAACTATTTGAAGAAAAGTGATGAGAAGAACCTTCTACTGGAGCAGAAGAACACCAAGTTGGCCTCCCTTGTTGACGCCCAAGGTCAACTCATTAAGAATCTTACTATGAAAGTAGAGGAACTCGCCGAACAATTGTTGAAAGTGAATGCTAGCCCCCAGTGTGTTCATGGCAATACTTCTCCCTCTTCGATTATTACCACTTCTACTAAGCCTCTCTCATCTACTTCTGTACCTCCCCCGATCATCAATTTTACCCCTACGCCGCAGCCACCACCGCTTACTTCTCCATCATTCAAGTATTACGAGTCTCCATCCGAAATAGCTGATCGGATGGAGAGACATCGCAGTGTAGTACTTTTCCGCCTTCCTGAGTCCCGTTCCCCCAACGCTTCGCAACGTGTCGATGACGACTGGGAAAGAGTTCGTTGCATTCTAGACGCGATGCAAATTGAAGCATGTCCTGTTAAAGTCTATCGCATGCCTTCTCATCGTCCGAAATCACCAAATGCTCCTCCCCGCCCACTCAAAATAGTACTCCCTACAATAGGACATCAACAAGAAACTCTTCTATGTCGCGATGTACTTTCCCGTTTTTCCTCCGATTTGTATTTGAGACATTCACAGACTAGAGCTGAGAGAACTTATGACCGGGCAGTCCGTGCTTGGCTGGCTGATAGGAGTAAGCCAAAACCTCATATTCCTCTTTTCGGTCCCCCTCTGAGTTATAGCAAACCTCGCCCACTGATGGCCGAGCGTATTGAACCTCCTCGAAGATTCATGTCACCTCGTCCTAATCGTTCTTTAAACTAGACCAAAATCGCCGGTCTTCCACAAGTCACGTGAATTGTTATTTCGCAAATGTTAGATCTCTAGTGAATAAGATTAATGATCTACAACTTTTGCTGTCAAAGAGATACTCTATAATTTCTTTTTGTGAGACATGGCTATCGGATAGATACCCGGACTCTTTTGTTCTCTCCTCCTTCATCTCTCAATATAACATTGTTCGATGTGATAGGAGCGAAATAACTAATGGCGGGGGAGTGCTATTTCTCATACACTCCTTATTATCATTCAAAATTATCTATTCTCAATCAATCAAGAATTCTCATGAAATCCTAGCTATTGATATTGAAATAGAATCTCACGTGATACGTTTCATTAGTCTATATCGAGTCCCTCATATAAACACACCGAAGAGCGAGAGGTTATTAAACCTCTTGATTGATCTAGTCACCTGCAACCACCCATGTATTATAATGGGAGATTTTAACTTACCCGACATAGACTGGAATAAATCCCCTATAGCCTCATCGAATCCCGCTTCCAAATCATTTCTTGAATTTTGCTCAGCCACTCAGATGAATCAATATATTAGATGCCCTACGAGAGGATCACACATTCTAGACCTCCTCCTCTCCAATAGCAAAGATTTATTGAAGAACCCATGTGTCACTCCCTCATTCAGTAATTCAGACCACGAATCAATCAGTTTCGAACTTTCCCTATTCCACGAAATTCCTCTTTACTCGTATCGACGCATATACAGTAAAATAAACTATTCCTTATTACTCCCTTCATTATGTAATTTAGATTGGCATTCCTTGTTCAACCCCATCAAAGATACAGATTCAATGTACGAATTGTTACTATCCATACTAGAGGACTTTTCCGAGCAATTCGCTCCTATCCAGAAGGTCTCTCTAGCGACCCATGCATCTCTTCCAACGCATATACAGAGAGCTCAAGAAAAGCGTTTTCTCTTCTGGAACAACTATATTTCTAGTGGACTAAGTGAGGACTATGACATTTATGTTAAAGCCAGTAAGAAATGCAAAAAGTTTGTAGATAAATTCAACCTAAATGTAGAAAAGAACATTGTTAATAGTAAGAACAAAAACTTGTTCTTCAAGTATATAAGGTCTAATACATCCCAGAAACAAAGCGGTGTCGACACTTTGGTGAATGAACTCGGCATCTCAGTATCTAAAGACTTAGAAAAAGCAAATCTTCTTGGAGAATTCTTCCAGAAGTCATACACCATAGACAATGGAAAGCTTCCCCCACTCTCTCATAATTCAGTCTTGAGAGCATCCTCTCTAGAAGAACCCTTGTTTACGCGTCATGATATTTGTAGACTAATAGAGAAATACCCAATGTCTTCTTGTACTACCCCAGATCATCTGAATATGCTTTTTATCAAGAAAATCGCTGTCCCTCTGTCTATTCCGCTTGAAATAATTTATAACCAATCTTTCCTTTCATCTGAAATCCCGAACAGATGGAAACATTCCATAGTCACACCAGTTAAGAAGAAGCCTCCTTACAGTAGTCCTTCCAATTACCGTCCCATCAGTATAACATCACTATTTTCCCGTATATTCGAGAAAGTGTTGAGTAAAGAAATAGAGAAACATTGTGAGATAAACCAGATTTTGCCAGATGATCAATTCGGGTTTCGCCATAAGAGATCAATAGAACAGTTGATGTTACTGTTCCTTGAAGACTGTTCTGTAGCCGTAGACCAGAAAAAGTTCACAGATATCATTTATTTCGATTTTGAGAAAGCCTTCGATAAAGTTTCTCACTCTAAACTTATTTATAAACTAAAGTCCATTCAACTCCCTCCCAGAATTATTTCGTGGATCGAAGCTTATTTAGGTAATAGAACCTACCAAGTTCGAGTTAATCAATCACTTTCTAATAGTTTCATGGTTACCAGTGGTGTTCCCCAAGGCAGTGTCTTAGGCCCATTATTATTCATCATTTATACATCTGAGATAGTGAATATGATAACTTCTTCTAATTGTAAAATTAAAGTTTTTGCAGACGACATGAAAGTTTATAAGTCTTTTTCTAAAACAGACTCTCATACAACACTGCAACACTCGATTGATACCATAGTGGAGTGGTGCGACGCTTGGCAATTGCCTTTATCTCTACCAAAATGTGCTGTGTTAAGAATTGGTACCCAGAGTTCCCCTCATTTTCCATATTCTATAAATAGTCACTCCCTACCCTACCTCAACGAGATTCGTGATTTAGGATTTATTGTAGACAACAAGTTGACTTTTTCTGCTCATTGCTCAACAATAGCTCAGAAAGCAAAGCGTAAATGTCATCTTATTCTTAAAGTTCTCAAGAGTCGTAAACCGGATGTACTTGTTAACGCTTACAAGATATACATTAAATCTATTGTAGAACACTGTACAACTGTTTACTCCCCACATTTCGCTAAGGACATAGCTGTACTAGAGAAGGTTCAAAATTATTTTACGCGTCGCGTTTTTCGCCGGTGCTTTGGTTGTTCGTTTAATAATATGCCAAGTAGTCAGACGAGAAACAATCAACTAGGCCTAGTATCTCTTCTCTCTGTTAGAGAATCTAACGACCTCAAACTACTCTTGAAACTGATATTTGGGAAAAAAGTACTCTCTGACAGGACGCACCACAACTTTGAAATAAGAGCGTCCAACACTAGAGGCGCATTTTTCAAAATAATCCACCCTGCTCCGAGAACTATTTGCAGAAGAAATGCCTTCTCTATACGATCAGCTCGTATATTCACCGAAATTAATAGTGTTGATGAATGATATATGTTTGCCTGGATGTAATCTGCATTGTTTCACCTATTTATGTAATTCAAACAATTCAATTGTTTAATCTCGTACCACGTGATTAATTTATGCGTTGCTGCATGTAATGTTTTCACGTAATAAAATTGAAATTGAAATAGCCACTTGTTCCAACTTCATCCTATGAAATACTCCATGAATAGCTTGCCCAGGGCCAACCAAAGTCATTGATATTATGTAAAGTACATTTCATTCTTTCCATGACGGCTCTCATTAATTTCTACCGTTAACATCGCAAAGCAGCCAATCTTCAAAAACTGCCGGGAGTGGTCTTTAGGAGACGGCATGTTTCGTATTAAAAAGCTATCCATCGAGTACCATTCTTGATTACGAACGACAGTCAGTAGATTCCCACGATTTTGTAAGGTAATTTCGATGAAAATGCTACGAACTAATTAAGTTTTATATATATATAGAATCTACATTAATATTGTATTTTTCTTATGAAAGGAGCTTTATTGATGAATTTTGCTTTCTTTGATTTCTTCTCCTACCTTCCAGTTGCATCTCAATGTACAAACCAAACAACTCTGTGGCTGCTGCGATGGAAATGAAAGAAGATTCGCGGGGAGAAGAGCAAAAAGAAGTTGTTCGAGCGCAGTTCACCCCATCATCTTTCATCATATCTATCGCCCGCTGCTTTCTAGTCTATCTTCGCTCGTCTAACATCCTCGGTGACAAACCGTAATCGATCTGATGGCAAACATGGCACTGGGGCACACAAGCAGGAGTTAGTAAGATTGAGAACAGTAGGAAGGAAGAGTTGGAGAGGGAGAAAAACAGATAGATTGAGAGGAATGAAAAGGAGGACAAGGAAGAGGGAGAGACAAAGATAGAGATCTAAAAAGAGAGAAAGAGTGATGCAGCTAAAATGATAGTGAATTACAAGAATTCATCAAACAACCGCGAAGAAAGGAGGAGGTGGCATATCGAACAAAACGGACCATCCAGCCGGTTATTGCTTTTAAAATGAAAGAGATGGTGAGAAAACGAGTAGGAAAGCAAAGGGATAGAGAGAACAGAATTGATGGAGACAGAGAGAGAAAGACAGAGAAAAGTAGATGAGCTGAACTCTGAGAAAGATGAAAGGGGAAGGTTTGAATGTAAAAAATGGTATATAATAGAATTCAAGAAAATTAATGGAAACATAACGGTTTTTACTGAGATACTGGCACTGAGACTCAGAACTACAAACTTGTCTCACGATAAGACGATAACTAAGCAACTGCAAAGAAACACATGAGGTTATACTGAGAATAAGGTACTTGAAGGAGCAATAACTCGAGTCTAAGCTGAGTCTCAATGGTCTGCTCACCAAACTGATAGGTGTGATTACATTTCATGGACGTCAGTTTGACAAAACTGTGTGAAAGTTGTTTCACAAATTACAATTTTATTACAAGAAGGTGTGTAAAATGATGCGCTTTGATATCTTAGAAAGATGGGGAGGGGGGAGGGCGGAAGAGAGGAAAGGTGAGAAGAGGCGCGGAGAACAGAGGAAGAGGCTGGATACATTGGCGCTACCTTAGAACAGTTTCAAGGTTGTTGCATACTTTCCGCCCGCTTATCTTTGTCTCTTCGCACGTGGCGGTCTTTCTCCCAATCTCTCTCTCTTATGAATATCTCTCTATTCTCATTTCTCCTTATTTTCAAGTAGCACAGAGAGCCATGAACTCTCTCTCTCTGTTGTTTCCCTGCATCTCTGGGTCTCCTAACACCCGCGGCTCTTATCGCTGTTTTTCCTAGATTCGCATACACTACATCCTCTTGAGATATTGGGAAGGGAGGAGGGGAAGTCTTCCCTATCAGCAGCCCCCCCCCCCCCGCGCGCCCTTCTTCGCTCTGCTATGTATGAGGTGCCCTCTATGATTTGCACACTCTATTACGAAGCACTTCGCACAAACGAATCAGTGCTCACCTTCTTCCCAATCTTTCCTCTCCTATACTCCCCCCCCGTTCTTCATACCGTAATCTGATAGATAAACAGAGCAATAGGGAGAGTAAGTTGCAAAGACGTTGCAGTAGGACTGAGATAATAAGAGAAGTAGACAAGAAATGCGACCGAGATAGGAGAAGATTAGGCGGGGAAAAGAGAAATAGAAAAAGAGAGAAAATAGTGAGAAAGAGGAAACTAAAGAAAACTCTTTCCAATTCAGCCGAGAGAAGATTAACACTCACTGATACGACAACAGACAGAGGTTACTGTAGGATTACATGTAAGCCCCCTTTCGCATAAGCCCAAGTACGGTACATAAAAAAATATCTAGAACATCGTTATTTGAACCGTGCAGAAGAACAACAACAAAAAAACTCTAAAAGTTTTCGGAAGAGATTTCGTTTTTGAGCGCGGTGGAGATGAAATGATCTAACAAAAGAGAACTAACTCCTCTCACTGATAAAACTAAAAAAAACATATGGAGAAGTTTTCGATGTCTGAGAAAAAACTTATACGGGAAGTTTCCGAAGTCTGGAAAAGTCAAAGGTAAACTTCCGAAGCTCTCCGCCGCTGTTTAAAAAATGAATACTATTTATACATATTCCACATAAAAACGCAAAAAAAACTGTTCTTAATATATAAATGCACCAGACTTCTCTAAATCTTACAAGCGCTTTCACATTTCTTTGAATTTAATGTTGTAAATATATGCACCAAATTAAATATGTTTTCTGTATTTGCAAATACATTTCTGCAATTTGTCATGGTTAAGAACGATCGACTCTTTTTTCTTTCCTCATTTCTATCGCCCAGAATATAGGATTCCTGTCTCTAGCACGATTCGGACACCATGAGTCCGTAATGCTCAAACCATAATCGACACTCCACTCTACGTTCCACGTTCTCAGTTTCTACACCAATAGCCGGAGAATCAGATTGAAAAATTTGAATTAATGGTGCTTCATTTCCTATGATATAGAGAATAAAGCGTTTGAAATGATTTGAATGGAATATGCGCATAATCAAATAACTGGAGTTCTGCGATAACTTTATGATGACTACACAAGGTTTTTATCAGCGTAACGTCCAAACACCGATAATATTCAACAAAAAAACATCGAAACTTAGCGAGAACTTGAAATTTCCATCGGAAACCTGCAGAGTTTATTGTTAAACAACAAAAAGAAAAGTTCTGCAATGTTGTTAATTTGGAGCTCATAAGTAACACAATGAAAGAAACAAGATAGGAAACAAGAAAAAAAAACGAAATTTCGCTTATTTTGTATCTGAAACACTCTATCTCAGTTTTTTTCATCGTGTAAATTATTAGTTTCTAAATCTTTAACATTGAAAAGCCGCTCAGAAAGTCGCGTTCACCGTACTTATGGAGTAGAGAGTAGTGATATCACAGCTTTTATACTGTGATACAACTTTGACTATTATATGACAATGACATTCAAGATATGCCTATCATATATAAGACCATAATATAGCAACAATTAAATATGAGACCAGGACTACATTCCAGGGGCTGTGGATCACTTAAAATGGAAATGTGAACTTTTCTCATGTTCATCTTTCGACTACTTTTCTATCTCTTTCCTCCTTTTCCCAAACAACAAATCTTCAAGGTGCTCTTCGCTCCCAACATCACAAGAGATTACTGATTGAGGTGGCACAAGAAAGAGGAATTGAGGAGAGCAGAAGAGAAGCAGAGAGAGAGAGAGAGAGAGAGAGAGAGAGAGAGAGAGAGAGAGAGAGAGAGAGGGAGGGAGGGACAGAAATATGTAGAGGGGGAGAGAGAGTGAGAGAGTGAGTGAGATAGTAAGAGAGGGAGGGGAAGGCGAGAGAGAAAGAGAGAGAGAGATAGAGATCGTGAAAGAGAGTGAGAGATTGAGAGATTAGAGAGAGAGATAGAGAGAGATAAGAGAGAGAGGTTAAGAGATAGCCTTGAGAGGACTGAAGTGAAAGAAAGAAGAAAGCGAAGGAGGTTCAAATCACTTTCAAATCACGATGATGGTAGAGACTCCTATCTTTTCTTTCCTCATTTCTTTTCAAGAAAAGGGAGCTATTACTGATCGGAGAATTAGAAAGAAGAATAGAGATAAAAGAGGAAAAGAGAGAGGCGAAGAGAAAGAGAGAAATAGAGTACGAAGGAAGAAGAGAGTTTCGAGAGAGAAAAGGGAGATTTAGTAATAAGAAATAAGTGAGAAAAAGAAAGAGAGAGAGAGAGAGAGAGATAAAGAGAGAGAGAAGATAAAGTACGAAAAAAGACAGAGAGTCGAGAGGATGTAGGATATAATAAAATAATGGGAGAAAAAAGGAATGAAAAGCGAGGAAAGAGTGAAGACTTACATGTAAAAACTGGGAGAGATAGGGAGAGAGCATCACAAAAGAGAAACAGGGAAAAACTCTTACTGTTCTACGATCGCAAAGTAGTCAGATCAATAGTTAATAATTTGAATGTGGTGACTAGAAGATCCTCCGAGGGAGTAAGAGGTTTAACAGAAGAGTAAGAGTAATTAACTCAGAGAGAGTGAGAGTAAGAAAAAAAACCGAAAACGAAAAATGCATCACTCACACACTCAACACTCCCAATAGAAAGAAAATCTTAAAACACAAACACTTTTACATTTCGGAAAATCGAATCCACGCACCTCCTATACTTTTTTAGGGCAGCCATTGCACACACCCGGGTTTATTAAAGACCTTGGAGTGATAATTTCAGAGAACCATTCTTTTTCTAATCATATTACTGAATGTTGAATGCTGAGTGACGCGCATCGTGAAGAGTTATAAGGTCAATGGAAGTCTTAGTTGTGCCAGTGTTGAGATGCGGTGTGGTTTAGAAGAGTGAGTTCGGACGTTTCGCTTTATTTAAAGCATCATCAGCGATATTGCAAGTAACATATTACTGACATAGTTAATAAAGCAACTAAACGTGTAAACCTTCTTTTTATAGCAATAAAATCGTGTAATCCCATAGTTTTGACACATGTTTACAAAGCTTACATACGTTCTATTTTAGAGTATGCTTCCCCTGTACATGATCCACACTTGTTATACGAAAAGCGTATGCTTGAAAATGTCCAGTATCTCTTTTTAAGACGCCTTTTCTTCCGCTGTAATATACCATGGACTTGTTATATACTAGCTTGTGAAATGTTTGATTTGTAATCTTTACTGGATAGAAGACAAATAGCAACTTTTCGATTACTACATTCTATTTTGATCGGCTCATCCGATGTTATGATCACTGATTTTTTTCTCTATCAAAGAATCAAATACTCGTGGCCTCTCAAATAAGCTTTTTCCGCTTGTTAAAGCTAATGACAACATTATTAGTTTTCTAATCGTACGTATGCAATAGTCAACAACATGGATGATAGCATTCTTAACATTTCTTCTGAATCATTCTCTAACCGTGTATTGTTGATAATTCCACGTCAGTATTTAAAATAAGATTTTGTTTACAACTTTAATTGGAATTTCATTTCATTTCATTCAATTCTATTTTTATTTATATACGAAAGCAATGTGAGTGCAAAGCCTTTTGCTGGATACTTTGTGATTGTTTGTAACATCTGTAATGATCACGAGATAAAGATGATGATGAACAGTTATCACGAGAAAAGATGTCACGAGAAAAGATATCACGAGAAAAAAAACGCATATTGTCTATGTCTTCTGTTCGATGATATGCGTTTTCTCTCTTTTAAGTTTACTGTTCGTTAAATGAAAAAAGGAAACGAAGAGAAAATAATGAGAGATAGAAAGTGAGAACGTATGTACAGGAAAGAGGAAAAAGAGATACAATATACATATAGAATCGAAGAAAGCAAAAGGCTGATAGAGGGGCGAATAATTGAGTTGTAGAGAATAGTAATAAAAGGCTGGAGAAGAAATTCGTAAATTTTTAATAATTCTTTTTTTGTTGTAATTTGAAAAAAAATTCTTTAAAAAAGTTTATGTAACACAAATCAGTGAATTGGAAGTGAGTGATGAACTTGTTTTATGTATAACGACGTTCCTCTGTTTTTGAGAAATTAGGAAAGAGCTCAGGGAAATGTTTCAAGACTGAAAGTATACAGTTTGCAAGAGATAGAGAGAGAACAAAACATAAACGTAAAAAGGGGGGAAAAACAAAGAGTGAGAGAAAAACAAAGAGAGATAGAGAGAGACAGAGAAAAAATAAAGATAAAGAGATAGAGGAAGAGACAGACATAGAGAGAAGATGTGATGAGGAATAGAGAAGCTGAACAAGATCATTTTCTCCTGCCCTATCTCTCTATCCACCCTTCTCCCGCAAACATCGTATTTGAATAGAAATCTGTGCTCACTATCTTAAAAAGAAATTTGAGTCATCAATAACATCTCGGATATTTAAAGAATATTAGAAGAAAAATATTAAAGAGAGAAATCAAAGAAAATGTAGAGGGATAAAGAATGATAAGCGATTAGAATTCATCATAACATCGCACGGAAAAAAGCTGCTCCCCGGGCGGGATCGAACCCAGCAATCTCTTCTCAATCAGGGAGCAAGCGCGTTGCCATTACACCACAGTGACACATTGCTATTCCTTGAAAAAGTGCTATATGAAAGGCTCAATCGCATTGCTCTTTTAGTCACGCACGCTCAAAAAGCGAAAGCGCCGTGAATGCAGAATTCACAGTTAAGACAGAAGAGTGATGGAAGATGGATGGCTAATCTTCAAATGCTAAGTTACACAGTTTAAAGGCAGTGAAGCCTGGTTGAGACGAAAATTGTGTCACCGTGATGTAGTGTTAATGCGCTTGCTCCCGGATTGAGAAGAGATTGCTCTGTGGACCAGGTTTTAATTTTGATGGTAAGTTCATTTGTCGTCATTTCTTCAAAAAAAACTTAGCATTTGAAGATTAATCGATTAGAGTTATGATGAAGAAAAAACAAGTGAATAAAAAAGAGAACTACCCGATTTGCTCAGATAAACTCAGTTGGTTCATACATCTATAAACTCTCCTCAACATGTTTTCCTAGGCTTACCTCTGTCTTCTTTAAAAAGATAATATAGCAGTCAAATTAATGAGAGTGGTCGGAAGATTAGATAGGTTTAGAGGGTGAGTGAAAACCAGATTGGTTAAAGGGAGTGAGCTAAGGAAGTGACTGTTAAGAAAAAACAGGAAAACATCAGAGGATTGAGAAAGAGAGTGAGAAGAAATAGTGAGGAAAAAGGAAAAAGACATAACGAGAGAGAGAGAGAGAGAGAGAGAGAGAGAGAGAGAGAGAGAGATAGAGAGAGAAAGAGAGAGAGAGAGAAAATAAAAAGAAGCGAGCAAGTTGAATGAGATAGAAAAAAGTAAGAAACGAGGAAAAAAAGAGAGAAATGAAAAGCTGAAAATCTAAATTTTTTATTATTTTTATTTATTCGCTTTATAGTAAATTTCATAGGCATGAATCGCCATAATTCATAAAAATCATCATATTTCTTTTATCAATCAATATTCGTGATGAAGCAGGAGTTAGAACATTCAACATACATAGAGATGAGAGAATTTAGATTATGGTCTTAAGGTGTCCAAATCCTGCTTTAGACCGAGCTCAACTATGCTGATGAGTGGAGGAAGAAAGAGTGGGATGCAGAAACAACCGCTCTTTTACCGATCAGAATGGGAACCGAACCCGCGACTTGAGCGCGCTCTGACTGATATTCTACATAGTGCTCTACCGATTGAGCCATCGCGGGCTCTATATGATCGATGGGCTTTCACTGAAAACCGAAGTATACATACGATGTTAACGGAAGATGATGTAAATTCGTAACGGATACGGTGTTTAACTTTTTTGAAGAATCAACTTTTAAAACCCTAACTGATTACGGAAAAATACAGAAACTTCGAAAAAAATTGCAATAGACTCAAAAGAGAACAATAATCGGAACTTCAACAAGGTTCTGAATGAATAAAAGCACAGAATGTTTGAGTTTTATCCGGCTTTCGGAACATGAAAGGCTTCATATTATTACTAGTGCAAATCGCCAGAAAAGTACAATGAGATGAAGTTTTCCGTGAGATTCGTGAGAAGGCGGGACTTAAAAACCACTGATGATGAGCTGATAGAGAGTACGGTACGTGATAAGAATCTGCTCTGATTGGATAAGACGCGAACCAAAATTCAAGAAAGAGTAGCAGGCGATGAGAATGAATCATTTATTGATCATTAATTGATTTATTGATTGATCACCTTCGTTTCACTGTATTACCTCAACTTCGTTTTTTTCATTTCTTAATTTTTCTTTTATCATATATGAAAATCCATGTTAGATTGTAGTTATATTTCGATTCCACGTTAAACATATGTACATGGAAATAAAGAACGAATCATAGGAGTACGCTTTTTAATATTACATCATGATCGAATTAAAAAATTAGGTATGTGAATATATTAGTTATGAAAAATTACTTCTTAAAATTTATATGTTTTACAAATTTAAAAAAAAAGTTGTCTCATAGTCATTATTTGTCTATTTTCAAACATTTTAACAGTATGTCAACGTTAAAAAGTAAATTATTAGGACGTGATTAGGACAAATTCTAACAGTGTTTGCAGGACAACTCAATGATTACCTAATCAATTAAATGACACTCTAATTTCTAGAGACGAGACAAAATACTCCGGAAATCTTTATTGTATAAACCAGTATTTTAAGGGAACCAGGAGCAGAACTCTGACGGTTCTTGCTAAGTCACCCAAAAAGTTCCGAATCCATTTCGGATTCCCATGTGCACTGGGTTACACGGGGACGTGTCCCTCTTTCCGCGCATGACAAAGTCAAATTGAAGGTTGTAGTGATTGATGTATTGATAGCAGACCAGCCTGTAATTACGGAGGTGTTCGAGGGAGAAAAAAACGACCCAGGAAAGGTAGACAGGGAAAGAAGTTAGCCGATGCGATTGATGGAAATTCACTTTGATGAAGAATACTCTAAAAAAACAGAGAGGATTTTAAATAGTTTAATAGAGTCGATGAGAATTCAAAAATTTTTGGAATACTTTTTTCAAAATTTCTCAAATTTTAAATCATCGCTTGCCATACGTTATTGTTTATAACTTTCGTAAAAAGTAGTTCATCGGTGTTTCGCTGATTTAAAAATAAGAAAACCCTTTTCTGTAAATAAAGTTTTGAGATAGAGCCAACAATTTAACAAGGACCAGTAAAACTGAAAGAAGGAACGCGCTGAAAAACATCAAAAATTTAAAAGCTGAACCTCATCAGATGATGTTCAGCTATAATACAATTTTTGAGCCTGGTTAAGACAAAGCTATAATCGATGATAGCCAAAAATTCCCAGTTCTCTCTCTTACCCAAAGGAGGCACGTTACCACTGAAGTATCGAGGACATTGTGCTGAAAATTATTCACTCTAATGCTGCCTTCCTCGCTTGAGTTAGCGAGATCATCTGCTATGTATTCATGTATTTATGATGTATACAGTATGAGCAAATATGTAAACACAAAATAAGCGAGTAGGTGATAAGCAGAACACAAGTGTTGATCGCATCTCTCTTCTCACCACAATTTCCCTGCATCTATTGACACTCCAACAGGAGTTGGGCGAGGTTAATCAAACAATCAAGACTATTTGAGACTACATCGGAAGACTACAGAGATACTGATAGTGTGTGCTAGAGCAAGAGAGAAAGATCGAGAGAGAGAGAGAGAGAGAGAGAGAGAGAGAGAGAGAGAGAGAGAGAGAGAGAGAGAGAGAGAGAGAGAGAGAGAGAGAGAGAGAGAGAGAGAGAGAGAGAGAGAGAGGTCGATAGAGATCGGTATTTGGTGAGAAGAAGACAAGAACGCTGAAAAAGTGAGAGAAAAGTAGTAGACAATTAGCAAGACAGAGTGAGTGAAAAGAGAAAAAGAAGAGAAGAGAGAGAGACAAGAAGCGGCCAACAGAGGCCAACCACAAACATAACCTGCTCTTCCACTATTTCTCTCTCTTTTGTTTTCTCTCTCTCTTTTTCTCACCCTCTTCCTCTCATACCCTGATCTCTATCTCCTATTCTCTATCTTTCCATCAAATTCTCAGAACTCTGATTTTACTGAGTAAAAAGAATGTCTTGTTTATTTGTCCGTTTTCTAACTTGCTATCTTGCTATCCTCAATCACTTTATCTCCCTCTATCTTTTCTTTCCCTTATTTCTCTCTCTCTCTCTCTTTGTTCTAATCATCTCTGTCTCTCTCTCCTAAACTCTATCCCTGTTTTATCTCCTCTACAACTTGACACCCTTCCTCCTTATACCTGTTATAACAACAAACAGAAGAAAGAGCGGAAGAGAAGAGAAAAACTCGAAAATATTAACCGTAAGCATCATTATTAACATGAGCACAGCAATAATGTATGTATGTCATTGGAAGTATACTATGGGCTTTTCAGAGTTTCCTGGGAGGAGTAAGGAGAAAGGAATAGGAGATGGAGAAGGCCACAAAAAAAGATGAAATCGCTGCCTATAACTTAAATTTCATACCGACTTGACTACACCATGAACAAAATTAAGGCCAGAACATCAATATACAAGGTGACTGTTAATTACCCGGAAGTTTTAAGCGCACCGTATAAGCGACGCAGTTGACCGACAACTTCATAAAGGTCAGAGAATATTGGTCTTATTATATAGCTTCAATGACTACTGCAAGTATGCTCAAATCAAATCTTTTCGAGACTGCGATAACTGCGCTCAACTTTGGTCATACAAGAGCTGACGTGACTCGTCGACACGAAGCTCTACAACTAGCTGTTAAAGGAACCTTTCTGAATACTGGCGACCTTGAAAGAAAAAGTAGTCCTTTAACATCCGATATCTTAAAGGTCGTATAAAGAGGCATGCAAAAACGCCTTAAGTTTCCTGGGAATTTCTAGTGTTAGCTTTGGGGTTATCAACTTATGACGTGTACATATGTATATTGAATATCTTTCTTGCACTTGTTCCTGCCTCGTGGCAAAGCTCCCTTGAGATGCGGTTCAGACCATATTCTGGTAGAAATTGTTGCTGTGCGTGAGCCACTGCTAGTTGTGTAGCACCCGGGGGGGGGGCGAGAGATTCAGACTTCACTTGTATATTTATGCAGACATATATGACAACTTCATAAAGGTCAGAGAATATTGGTCTTATTATATAGCTTCAATGACTACTGCAAGTATGCTCAAATCAAATCTTTTCGAGACTGCGATAACTGCGCTCAACTTTGGTCATACAAGAGCTGACGTGACTCGTCGACACGAAGCTCTACAACTAGCTGTTAAAGGAACCTTTCTGAATACTGGCGACCTTGAAAGAAAAAGTAGTCCTTTAACATCCGATATCTTAAAGGTCGTATAAAGAGGCATGCAAAAACGCCTTAAGTTTCCTGGGAATTTCTAGTGTTAGCTGTGGGGTTATCAACTTATGACGTTGTGTACATATGTATATTGAATATCTTTCTTGCACTTGTTCCTGCCTCGTGGCAAAGCTCCCTTGAGATGCGGTTCAGACCATATTCTGGTAGAAATTGTTGCTGTGCGTGAGCCACTGCTAGTTGTGTAGCACCCGGGGGGGGGGGGGGGGCGAGAGATTCAGACTTCACTTGTATATTTATGCAGACATATATGTATGGGAGAAAACGTTTAAAATATTTAGTGATTATACTTACTCTTGCACTGAGTGTTAAGCTTAAACTTCTCTCCCGCATAAAAACAACACCACTGTTCTTTCGCTAGAATTTTCAAAGGCATTGGGAAAGAATGTGCTCAAAACTACTTGTTTTGATATTTTATTATGAAGTTGTTCGACGTTTTAAGTTTTAAAACGTGCCATTACATTGCCTACGAATCGGTCACTGTTTAAAGTTTTAATAATTTTTTTAAAGCAGTGCGCCGCTGCTAGTTGTGTAGCAGCAGGAGAGATTCAGACTTTACTTGTATATTCACAAATATTCATACATGTTTTTATGGGAGTAAACGTTAAAAAAGTACTGAGTTATTCTTGTAACTCTTGTACTGAGTTCTAAGCTGATTTTTCACTAGCGCATATTTTTTAAAAACTTTATTTAACATAGAAAAAACAGTAATTAGACGATTATTTTTCCTCGTCAGTAAACAGCTTGCATATGTTTTGACTTGAGTGCTTCATGTTCTGAAAAACTTCCAAGAGGCGGGCATTGATCACTTGGTAAGTCAGAGAATTGCCCTGCAACCAAAGATTTTTCGAGTACAGTACGTTCCTCTCTTTATGTTCATGAAAGAAATGATTTTCAGATCTCTAGCCGTGTTTTTCCTCAATGGATGTCCAGATATTCACTCCAGATAGTCACCCCATAGTCACTCCCAGACTTTCTGACTGGAATTGTCTGACTCTGAAATTCATACGACAACTGCGTTCTCACGACCAATTTAATTGTTGAGCTTTGAACTCTTTTTATGTATAACGCAGGGTGCGTTCATTAAAGAAACGGATTCAATTTACCCTTGAGACATCCCCTAAATTTATTATAAAAACAAGATGAATTGTTTACACAGCAGGTGAAGTAAATTTTCAAAACCTTACCTACAAATGTATGCGCTATGTATGCATCAAGCAGCGAAGAGATAAAACTTAATACTGATTGATAAATTTATGTAAAGGCTTGGAGGTATCTTGAAATGTTTCAATAAAAAAGTTTCTTACTTTGTTTACTTATATTTCCAAATTTCTCGAGTTAGTTTTTTTCTGGTTTTTTTTGTGGCTTCAAGTTAGCAAAAAAAACTAAACGGATCAAAAAATGAAGTATTCCAAGCCTTTTGCGCTGTCTCGTCGAAATTTCTCATGATCCTATGATGCTTTGCAATGATTCGATTATCTTTGAAGCATTTTATTTCCCTGGTCAACACAATATTCTTAGAGAATGTATACCGCGGTGGTCCAGGAAAGAAGCAGATAACAAGAATCCAAGAAAGAGACTGTGTTTAATGACAAACTCCGCATAAAACGCACTGCCATCTGCATCGAAAGGGACATCAATTGGGACACAGACCTACCTCTTCATTTCCCATTATTTCTCCCTTTTCATCTATCTTCCCAAGCTCCATTTTCCTTTTTGCCTTTCCGCTCTCCTACCGGGCACTTTTATTTTATTCAATTTATAATCATCCTTTTTTCGGAATTCTCCCTTCTCTCTCGGCCTTTCTATCTCCCTCCTTCTCTCTTTCTCGGTCTGTGTCTTTTCTCTATCGCTCTTTCTGTCTTTCTTCAGAATGCGCTCTCTTTCTCTTTCTCATTCTTAACTTCTCATTCTCTCTTTTTCTTAACTTAAATTTCTGTCTCTCTCTTTCTCTCTCTCTCTCTCTCTCTCTCTCTCTCTCTCTCTCTCTCGCTCGCTTAAACGACTCTTGCTCCTCTTCTCCTCCTTATTCAACTAATTACCGTCTTTCTGTTGATCAGGCTCCCTCTACATCTATGTGCTTGCCATAACTCGAGTGCTGAATTTGATGGTTGCGTTTGAGGGAAGCGAGGTGTATTTTATGGGATAAAAGAGATAAAGAGGAAAATAGAAAAGAAATAAGAAATGTGAGAATGACCAGAATGGGTTGGAAAACAAGGTAGAGAGAATGATATGAAATGAGAATAAAAGAGGTGATCTATAAAAAGCTGAGACAGAAAGACAGACAGAGAGAGATAAAGAGGCAAGTAGAAAATGATAGATAGATAGAAAGAACGAGTTGAAAAGAGAGAGAGAGAGAGAAGTAGAGAGAGAGAAAAAGAGAGAGGAGCAGGACCCAAACTGAAGAAAAGGAAGAGATAACCGCTAATTGGTTGTCATGGTGTACCGTGACGGGTGGTCGTTTTTCTTGTATCTAACCCTATCTAATTAGGTTGATCTCTCAAAAAGATGGTCTGTGCTGAGATATTGACAAGTAGATAATAATTTTTGTCTGGTTTAAATTTAGAGGTTTTCGGTAGTTCAGATCTTTTTTCATTAATTTTTTTTCAAATAACACCTGAATTAAATCTTATTTTTACATTTAAATATTAGAAGAATTAATGTCAGAAGAATTTTGTTTTTTTTATTTGAGTATGATTTACTAAATTACTTAATGGAGACTTCTCGGTTACATAGCATTGCATAAGAAACAATTGGAAGGGTTAACTTTGGAGAAAACAACCATCTTGAGCGAGTTTAAAAACGAAGAAGAAAGAAAGAAAAATATAGAGCTTGACAAAAACTTTTCAAGCGCAGAAAAACACCCTTCTATCTTTTTGTTATCAATAAACTTACTAATTTTTTGCGGATGTCACTTTGAACGACACAAGTTAGTCAAAGAAACCGATCTCAAAAAAATATTTAAAAGGAGAATGAACAAAAACTGAAGTTGAGTTCATATGAACGCATATAACTTTTCTTTTAAAATTGTAATTTACTCGCTTCATTTTTTGAACAAATTCATAGAACAGCAAATTTCTTTGGAACCAAAAACCTTTTCCTTTCGTCTATCATTCAATAATTGGGCTCACGAAACGTTCCGAAACATTTTTCGAGAGTTCTTCAGGGAAAATGATTGTTGAGCCCTAAATGCACGGAAAAAGCTAGTTCACCGGACGGGATCGAACCCAGCTATTTCTTTTCTTACTGTTGATTAAACCATCGCACGGAAAAAGCTAGTTCACCGGACGGGATCGAACCCAGCTATTTCTTTTCTTACTGTTGATTAAACCATCGCACGGAAAAAGCTAGTTCACCGGACGGGATCGAACCCAGCTATTTCTTTTCTTACTGTTGATTAAACCATCGCACGGAAAAAGCTAGTTCACCGGACGGGATCGAACCCAGCTATTTCTTTTCTTACTGTTGATTAAACCATCGCACGGAAAAAGCTAGTTCACCGGACGGGATCGAACCCAGCTATTTCTTTTCTTACTGTTGATTAAACCATCGCACGGAAAAAGCTAGTTCACCGGACGGGATCGAACCCAGCTATTTCTTTTCTTACTGTTGATTAAACCATCGCACGGAAAAAGCTAGTTCACCGGACGGGATCGAACCCAGCTATTTCTTTTCTTACTGTTGATTAAACCATCGCACGGAAAAAGCTAGTTCACCGGACGGGATCGAACCCAGCTATTTCTTTTCTTACTGTTGATTAAACCATCGCACGGAAAAAGCTAGTTCACCGGACGGGATCGAACCCAGCTATTTTTTTTCTTACTGTTGATTAAACCATCGCACGGAAAAAGCTAGTTCACCGGACGGGATCGAACCCAGCTATTTCTTTTCTTACTGTTGATTAAACCATCGCACGGAAAAAGCTAGTTCACCGGACGGGATCGAACCCAGCTATTTCTTTTCTTACTGTTGATTAAACCATCGCACGGAAAAAGCTAGTTCACCGGACGGGATCGAACCCAGCTATTTCTTTTCTTACTGTTGATTAAACCATCGCACGGAAAAAGCTAGTTCACCGGACGGGATCGAACCCAGCTATTTCTTTTCTTACTGTTGATTAAACCATCGCACGGAAAAAGCTAGTTCACCCGACGGGATCGAACCCAGCTATTTCTTTTCTTACTGTTGATTAAACCATCGCACGGAAAAAGCTAGTTCACCGGACGGGATCGAACCCAGCTATTTCTTTTCTTACTGTTGATTAAACCATCGCACGGAAAAAGCTAGTTCACCGGACGGGATCGAACCCAGCTATTTCTTTTCTTACTGTTGATTAAACCATCGCACGGAAAAAGCTAGTTCACCGGACGGGATCGAACCCAGCTATTTCTTTTCTTACTGTTGATTAAACCATCGCACGGAAAAAGCTAGTTCACCGGACGGGATCGAACCCAGCTATTTCTTTTCTTTCTGTTGATTAAACCATCGCACGGAAAAAGCTAGTTCACCGGACGGGATCGAACCCAGCTATTTCTTTTCTTACTGTTGATTAAACCATCGCACGGAAAAAGCTAGTTCACCGGACGGGATCGAACCCAGCTATTTCTTTTCTTACTGTTGATTAAACCATCGCACGGAAAAAGCTAGTTCACCGGACGGGATCGAACCCAGCTATTTCTTTTCTTACTGTTGATTAAACCATCGCACGGAAAAAGCTAGTTCACCGGACGGGATCGAACCCAGCTATTTCTTTTCTTACCGGTAGCGAGCGCGTTACCATCACACCGTGTATTTACTTCTTCTTACTTACAATTAGTCTGTTTATCAAATACTCTGCCTCAACTTGACCTGGCTAAACAACGGAAGTCACACACGCAGCCACCCATGTCAGCCGTGGTCGGACTTGAAATCTTTTGTTCTGTCAGTCATTAGTGATGAATGACGGAGAGAAAGCACAGTGAGTAAGATACAGAGAAATTGAGCTGGCGAAACGGGAAGAGATAAAGGTGTAGAGATATAGAGAGAGAGAGAGAGAGAGAGAGAGAGAGAGAGAGAGAGAGAGAGAGAGAGCGAGAAAGTGGGAGATGCATCCAGAGAGTTAGAGTTAGAGAGAATATATAGAGGTAGATATATAGATAGATAGATAGAGAGAGATGAAGTTGAAGATAGCGCGCGCGAGAGAGAGGAGAGAAACTGAAAATTGGAGGCACACACAGAGAAACAATTCAAACGAATGCAATCAGCGATTGACAGTAAAGTACAAGACGCAAACCCCGTTCTCAGATTTCATCAGGTTCTCAACGCTCTTCAGCCTGTTATTTTCTCTCTCACTCTCTTTCTATCTCTCATTCTCTCTCTCTCTATCTCTCTCTCTCTCTATCTATCTATCTCTGTTTCTTTTTCTCATTACCATCTCTCCAGTCCATTCTTTCCTATACATTAATGTCTTTCTTCATTTGAGACACTTACAATCTGTCCATTTACTCCTTAACTCCGTTTTCTGTTGCGTAACCCTCTTTTCTCTTGATACAGAAGTCTTATATCTATTGTGTGAGGAGCAGGAAAGCCATGCAGAAAGATAATGATGATACATTTGGAGTGGGTGAGCATTATGAGAAATAGAGAGGGAAAGAGAGAGAGAGACAGAGAGAGAAAGAGAGAGAGAGAGAGAGAGAGAGAGAGAGAGAGAAAGAGAGAGAGAAAGAGAAAGAAACGAAATCATAGAGAGACAGAGATAGAGTGAAGAAAAATGAACAATTATGTACTTATCACATGAAAACCTATAGCGAGAGACTGATTGAATAGTGCGACCCAGAACACATCTTGAGCAAGATGTTAAAAAGATCTCTAACAGAAAGATTCTCAACACCTTTGTGTCCTTCGCCAGAATTTTGAAAGGAATTGGGTAAGAATGTGCGATAAACTAGTTGTTTTGATATCTTCTACTGAAGTTGATCGACGTTCCTGAACTTAATCGAAGTTTTCAGACGTGCCATTACATTGCCTACTCATCGGTCACTATTTATAATTAAATCAATTTTTTTAAACACCTGTATTTTTGGTCATAGTTATGATGAACAACGCAACTCACTGTAAAATATCGCGAGCAAAAAGTAATTTGATGGTGGGCTTGAAATAGATGTGATGGGCTTGACTAACGACAAAAGGTAATAGAAGGACTTAAGAAGTTGATGGCAGACTTACAGGGGAAAAGAAGATTTGAAAAAGATGAGTCAGAGAAGATTCAGTCCAAGGATTTTCTATTACTTACTCAGTTCACTGAAACTCAATTACACACACATGTTTCAATGACAAAATTTCAAGTCGAAATCAAAGGAATTTGCTCAGCCTTTGACGTCGGTTAGTCTTTTTAGAGGAGTTATCGGACTGTTCAAGTGTTGGCATAGTTTTACTAGAGGGAGTGGCGCACTTAACAAGGAAGAGGCTTTTGTTTCAATTTCATAGGGACTACTGTAGCTAATAGGGACTACTGTAGCTAATAGGGACTACTGTAGCTAATAGGGACTACTGTAGCTAATAGGGACTACTGTAGCTAATACACCATTTTATCTGTTTTTCGGCAAGTTCAGTAAATTAATACGGCACAAATAAGATTTTGCGAAAAAATTTTTCCATGCTGTCTCGTTCCTAAGCCGTGCGGCCTCGTTAACGTAACCTTTGCTTAAACCTGAGCTATAAAAAAACGAACAGCTTAAAGCAGCTAAGACAATATACTTAATTATTCGGCTTCAAACATCAATACTGTCGCTAATTGTCTATACAGCCTCGTAACTAGACCGTATGGTCACATTCCTAAGCCTTACTGCCTCATTAACATAAAAACTACCTAATACTAAGCGAAAACTCAGAGAAAAGTACCTGACCTCCCTTTCCCTAGCTGTAATACCACGCACGCAACCCAAAACATTGTTTACACGAATGTTGTTGTTGTTGTTGCCGGCAAGCAGCCCGCATCGAAGACTTTTGGTTATGAACACTCTCTTTAATGAAAGAGGTTCTCGTGTTGTTCTTCGGACGAGATGCGTTTGGAGAAGGGTTTTGATGTCCTTTGCAGTCCTGAGACTGTCATGCTGCACCTTGTGAAGGCGGACATCGTTGTAGCAACCTGTTCATGCTATAGGCCTTGTGAGTGGGTGGTCAACCCGGCCTAGCATCGTTTTGGTTGGGAGTAGAGACGTTTCGCCTTTCGTTGACCGAAGATAGGCAAGAGGCTATTTAACTGGTGCCTCGACTCGCCATTGAAAAGTATAGCGAAGTATCGGCTGATGTTTTGTCCGATGGCTTGCCCAGGCCGGTCCGACATCGCCCTCCTTTGACGAGCTATGTTACCCAGTTTTGGTCCGTGGCGGGATTTCTCCCGCTACCTCCCGGCACGAATTCTTTGTAGGGAGGCGTTTCTCTATCCACCAACTGAGGTCGCGCTCGATTCCGGACTGGATGATCCGGCTCTATCCATGACAGGCTCTTAAGGCTGTAGAGTCATGGATGGCCACTGTTGCCAGTGTGTTTCGAGAATTACACGAATGAGATGAGGACGCTTCGCTGGGCATTCGGGCTCGTCTGAAACCTGTACATGCCTACATTCCCGTTCTTGCTATCCCACATCCAGAAGATAGGAGAATTGTTTGTATCGAATTGTATAACTTATCGCGATTCATGTATGTACGAAGTAAATCAAAAGAACTTGGACGAACTTTAATCTGAATTGAGAAAAAGGACGCTTCTCGCGTGGAAAAAATGACGTCACATCATTCATCCCTTCCTTTTCTAGTAATTTTTCTTTTCTTTTTCTTTTCGGCAAATTATTAATTTTAATTTCATGGTTAGATGCGCTTTCATCCGTCTCGATAAGCGATTTTAAAGTTGAGAGACTACGGTCAACCGCCTTCAGAGATCTTTTATTTACTTGGCGTTCTTCGTTGAACTGCCTATCACACTCTTAAACGTGGCACTTTGTCTGACGGTCCCCGTGCAGGCTGTCCCGTTTCTGCCACAGCTCCTCGTATCAAGAAGATCGTCCAAAAAAAGAACGAACGCAACTCTGAACGCAGCATGAGAAAAATGACTCGGTGTGTCAAGTTCATCGATAAGGATCAAGGCCGTTCATTTTTCGTTTCTTGTTTTTTTTTGTTGTTTTTTTCGATAAATTCGAAAAATGAATTAGTAGAAAAAACTTTTTTTCGAAAATTCGAAAAACAAAAAAGTCGAGAAACTTTTTTTTCTCGAAAATTCGAAAAACCAAAATGTCGCAAAACATTTTTTCGAATTTTCGAAAAAAAGGTCCAACAAAATTTTTCGAAGTGTCGAAAAAATTTTCGAGAGCAAACTGAAAAAATGCCAAAAATAGAGTTTTTGTGGTGGTTTTGGTTTCCTGCCTGGCACATGTTTCAATGCTTTTTACAAACAGAGTTTCGGCGCTTGCGTGCTAATAATTAATTGACCCGACCGAACCGAATTCCCGTGTTCTCGGAAAATGAGGAGAAAGTTTCATTCAGATAAAACAACTTTTTTTTGTTGGTTTTTTTCGGTTTTTTAAATCGAAAAAATTCGAAAAAAATTTTTGGTTTTTTTTTCGCTCACCCCTGATAAGGATAGTTGGCAGCGAGCAACTGAAGATATAACCCTACAAGTAAATAAACCACTAAACCACCAGGGTTTGTCGGAAAAGCAAAAAAAAGCGATGGAGCGTTAGAATTCAACTTTTCACTTTGCCAAGTAATTTTCTGCAAAGTGATCCCGTTAAACGCTCACCACGAATTACCGTGAAAAGAAAAATGGACTGGGGTAAAAAGAAAGAACACATGTATACTAAGACAAAGCGACGATTTTTCTGTAAAATTCATAAAAAAAATTACGCCTAACAGTAGAAGTTATTATAAAGTAATACCGTAGTCCATTTTTCTCTTCACTCACAAAAATTTTTTACATGAAAATTCATACCAGCAAAGCATGGGAAGCGTAACGATACGTTTGAAAGTATTCCGAGGAATACTTTCTCAAAGTCACTCTTACTCTCTGTTCACACACTGAGCGGTGAGGTTATACACTGCTCTCATATCGATTACCATCAAGTCCAATTTTTTCTCTTTCCAAACCTTCAAATCGAAAATGCCTTCCTCATCTTCTCAATCAAGCTCCGATGTCAAAACCCTCATTGATGCCGTCAATCGCCAAAGTGAGCAAATATCTCAACTACTGACCGCGGTCACTTCCATGATGAACACCTTCTCTTCAATCATTCCACTTCTCTCTAAACTCACGTCACAAACCATGGCTACTCCAAACAACTTGGGAACCTCTTCTCTCAATCTACAGCCAGAATTGGTCGCTTACGACGCCGTAAGGAGAGTTCTCCAGGAAGACAGAACACTTCTTGAAGAGAAGTCGCACAACCTCGTCATCGTTGGCATCCCGGAAGAAGAGAGGGATGAAGACACGGATCAACGAGATGGACAGCTTTTGGACTCACTCGTTAGTGAGCTCAATATTCTGTCACTCACTGATGCACACTCTCAGAACACCATCACTCATCGCCGTTTCGGGAACAAGGAAAGTAAGAAGAGGATTCTGAAAATCCACTTCCCCTCTCCCTCGATCCGTACTGAAGTTCTACGATCATTGCGAGCTCGCCGTCCTGCCGTCTTCCGCAACTTCCCTCATGCATACGGAAGAGAAGATCTGACGAGAGAAGGGCTTCTGCTGGAGAAGGACTGCAAGAAGATGGCCAAGGACCGGAACGAGCAAGCTGGTGCGATGAAGTGGGGAGTTCGAGGGACAAGGCTGATCCGTTTCTCTCATCCCAGGCCTCTCTACAACTCGAGCAACAATGAAGGGCTGCAGAACGTGACGATTCAACAGCCTAGCAGCCCGGCAATCGTGTCTGCTCCTCCGCCTACGCCTTCTCGGAAGAACGCGAAAATGACGAAGACGATCTCTTCGAAGCAGCTCTCCCAGGCAGCTCGCTCATTCAACTGACGGGACAAACAACGGTCAATTTCTATTTCTAGTTTGAATTGTGTTAATTTGAGTTGCTGTGATAAGAATTCTCTTTCTTGTTATTTAGTCAATTTTCGCTCACTGCCTTTCAAGTTAGACATTCTCACTTTTTTCTTAGAGTCTCATAATGTTGACATTCTATGTATAACTGAGAGCTGGGGCTCCCCAGATAGATTACTTGACTCCATGTTAACTAATGGAGGTCTTTATACTGTTCATCGTTGTGATAGGGTTAGTGATTTTCCGGGAGGGGGTGTTTTAGTATTGATTTCTTCCCGTATTACTTCCACGCTCATTTCCTCTCAATCTTTCTCAGCGTATTGTCAAATGATAACATGTGAAATCAAGTGTAAGCCAGTTCCTTTCTTGTTGTCGGTAGTGTATAGAAGCCCTTCGTGTGATTTAGAATCGTTTTCCGAATGTCTTTCAGTTCTTAGTGATTCATTCGCTACCTCGTCTTCCCCATTTATCCTATGCGGTGATTTCAATTGCAAAGAGATAGACTGGTCGAATAACAAATTGTATGTTCCTGTGTCAGAATCCCACCCTTCTTCAGTTCTTCTTTCTTTTGCTCTATCAGCTGATCTATTCCAGAAAGTTAGTGAACCAACAAGAGGTTCGAGTCTGCTTGACCTGGTATTCAGTAGTGACCCATTCATCATTTCTTCATGTATTGTTGATCCTCCTCTCCCTACATTAGATCACTGCCTAGTTCGTTTTTCGATTTCATCTGCTTCAGCTCCTAAGAAAAAGCTTTACTATTTAGACTATAAGAAAACAAACTTTGAGCTTGCTGTTTATCTGATTTCATCTTATGATTGGACCCAACTTCTCTCCTTTTCCGCCGACCCTAACATTCTTTATGATACCTTCCTTTCAATAATGCTTGACATTATAGGTCAAACAGTGCCTAGACGTTGTGTTCCATCTGAGAATACTTGTTTTTCTCAAGAGATAGTTGCATTGTTGCGTAAATGCCGTAAGCTTTATAAACGTGCTTCCAAAATATGTTATCGTTCATATTTCAAACACTCAATCAAGTTACGTTATGCTATTCGCAAGTTTCAAGCCAAACAAGAATCTGAGATTGCCTTATGGAAGAACAAAAGGCGATTCTATTCTTTTGTGAATAATAAACTTAAACCATCATCTTCTGTTGGACCTATAAAAGACCCATTGAATGGAATGATAGTTGAGACAGACCTCGAAAATGCCGAAGTACTCGCTAGAATGTTCTCATCCTCTTTCACCGAGAAACCGCATAGGGAAGTGAACAGTCCCATCTCCTACACCGAAGCCACTATTGATTATATAGAGATAACTCCATCGATTGTTTATCATGTCTTGTCTAAGCTCAAAAATGTCAATTCTATGTCCCCTGACCATCTTCCGTACTCATTTTTGAAAGGATCGGCCCAAGCTATAGCTACACCTCTTTCAATTCTCTTCAATAGTTTTCTTCTTCATGGAAATTGTCCTGATATTTGGCGGCAGGCTTTCGTGAAACCGTTGTATAAACGTAAGGGTTCCATACAGGATGCAGCTAACTATAGACCTATTTCGTTGACTTGTTGCTGCAGCAAAGTATTTGAGAGAATATTGAGCACGTCACTGCACACTTACCTCGAGGCCAATACTCTCATAAGTCCTCACCAACATGGTTTCCGTTCTAGAAAGTCCTGCTCTTCCGCTCTTTTGACTTCCTTGTCTGTTTGGTACAAAGCACTCGATGTAACTTCTTCTGCCTATGTTTCTTGTGTTTTTATCGACTATAGCAAAGCGTTTGATACAGTACCTTTGAACCGTCTAATGCAGAAGTTGTCAGCCTATGGTATATCTGGTTGTCTTTATAAATTCATTTTTTCTTATCTTTCTAACAGGAGTCAGTGTGTAGTTGTTAACGATTCATTCTCTAGTAGTTATTCAGTTAGATGTGGGGTCCCGCAGGGATCTGTGTTGAGTCCATTGCTTTTCTTGCTTTATATAAATGATTTACCCAGTGCTTTACCGAAAGATGTTTATTGCACGTTGTATGCTGACGACGCTAAGCTTTTCACACTTAACAATTCCGGTCTACTGCAGACAGCTTTGGATTCAGTATCTCAGTGGTCTGATGAATGGGGACTTACTATATCGAGCAGTAAGACAATTGCTATGCAAATAGGAAGGGATCATCCAGATGTCAACTTTAATCTCAATTCCTCTCCGATTTCGTTCACTTCATCATTTCGTGATTTAGGAGTAACTATCTCCAACGATCTCTATTTTAAGGAACATGTTAATCATATCTGTAATAAGGCTTTTTCTATTTCTTATCTCATTCTGAGATCTTTTCGTACAAAAAATGTTGCAATTCTCATGAAGCTATTTTGTACTTACGTTAGACCTATCCTGGAGTACTCCAGTGAAGTCTGGAATACTATTGACTTAACGCTAAGTAAGAAAGTAGAGTCTGTCCAAAGAAGATTTACTAAGCGTATTTTTAATAGAGCAGGAATTAGTTTATCTTACGAAGGAAGACTGAATTGGCTTGGCTGTGAAAGTCTTCAAAGACGCAGACTTATTAACGATGTGTTCACTTTGCATAGAATAGTGTTTAAAAGATTAGATATCACTTGTCCAGATTTCTTACCAATGTCTCACTGTACTAGGACTAGAGGACATCATTGGAAGCTTTTGTTGCCTTTGTGCCGCACAAACCGATACAAGAAATTCTTCACAAATAGAGTTGTGAATGATTGGAATTCTCTTCCTTCTTATTTTTTCAATATGAATGCATTGTCAGCTAAGAAGTTTCTATTCCAGTACTTAAATTAGAATCCTGATCATTTATTGGCTGTTGTTCATTTTAAAATATTGATTACCATGTTGTAATCTCTCACCATCCGTTGTATGTCTGAACCATTACAACTGGAATAAAGAATATAATTAATAATAAAAAAAGTATTGTCTTTCATACCGCGAAAACATGGTTTTTCATGGAATCAAAGTATTCTAGGCATACCACTGTTTGTCGGGATACTACACAAAAGTATTCTTTTTCATACCTCGAAAGTTTTTTTCTCATTAAATCAAAGTATTGCAGGCCATACTTTGAAGTATGCCGTTTCTTTTTTTTCCTTTATTTTTGTGTCGAGAATCTTTTTTATTTGTTTTTTCTGTAGTCAAGTTTTTTATGATTGAATCAACAAATTTTTATTCAATAACAGCAAACAATGTTATAATCACAATCAACCAGCGAAAAATTGTAATATATTACAATTTTGTTATTATAATAACAAAATTAGAGTCAGCACAACAAATACATTTTTACCTTCTGCCAAGCATGAAATTTTTCGAAAATCTACTTAGTCATAAATTAAAAAGGAACTCGTGAAATAATTTTGAGAGCGATCTTTTCTTTTTTGAGGGCGATCTTTTGACGCCGATCCTTAGAAACCAAAAGTGTTTACGTAAAAGAAGAGAAAACAAGATGAGCAAGTGATCAAGTTCTTAACTTATGCAGTGTTTTTATTTGCGAAAACATAATGAAACATAACGACATCCCGTTTTTTTTCCACGTTATGTTCACAACTAAAATTTGTATAAATAATAGTCTCAAATGGAATAGCGCTTCAAATGTGCATGGTGTACGGTATTTTGTGCCCTTTCTGTGACATAGAAGTCGCGGTGTCTCTCGTTGTCTGCGGCGAGAGAGTATTTGAGAACATTTTAGTTGTTAACATAACATGGAAAAAAAAACGGGATGTCGTTATGTTTCATTATGTTTTTCGCAAATAAAAACACTGCATTAATCTCTTTAACTAATGGTCTTCTGAGTAAGATTAACAACAGCAAGAACGAATTTAAACGGTTTAACATTTTTTATATACTAGTTCGCAGAACATTAATACTGTGACTAATTGTTTTATACGGTCTCATTACTAAGCCGTACGGCCTCGTTAGCTTGAAATTTTACTAAGCATAAGCAAACTGCACTGTTAAATACTTTTTGATATTAAAAGAGCAAAATATTTAAAGTAAAATTGGCACTTTTGCACTTTAGGTCCCCCCCCCCTCCCAGAGGTTCCATGGGTCATACTTCTGACTCATTTACATTTTCAAAAAAGTTATTTTTACATTAAAAAACTTTTTTCAATTAAAAAAACGCTTAGGCTTAGTGAAAGTTTACGCTAGCAAGGCCGTCCGGCTTAGGCTAACGAGACCGTATCAAGAAATTTACCCAAAAACTGACTCATGGAACCTCTGGGAGGAGGGGGGCCCTAAAGTGCAAAAGTTCTGTAAAATTCCACCATAAAAGCATGAGTGTGACCCCATGCAAGACACAGGTTAAAGTTCAACGTTCTCAACTTTGAAAAAGAAGAATTTTTTGATACAGTACTTGAGTTTTAACGTTACTTCGGGTCACGCTTTTGATTTTTACGATGAGGCATACTTTCACAAGTATTGTATTAAAAAATTCAAAGTATGCCTCTTTAGCATACTTTGATATTGTTGAAGGGATATCGCATTGTCGCTGCCAGGAATACTTTCGAAGTATTTTTATTCATGAAATGCCTTTATCCTTTTTAGCATACTTCCCAATAGTTATGCTCTTTTTTTGTGAGCACGGTAATTCGTGGTGAGACATTGGAGCGTTCAACGGGATCACTTTGCAGAAAATTACTTTGCAAAGTGAAAAGTTGAATTCTAAGGCTCCATAAGACTCGTAAAATGTCGAAGGCCGCGGCTGAACGTAACCTTACCACTCTTTTCACTTAAGAAAACACTTAAACTATTGAACGCAGTGACAATCATCAAAATTACAGGGTTCTTTCCTGCTTCCCTAAAGCCGCTATATCTGTTGGAAGAATCGTGTTCCATTTCTCTCATCTCGCTTCCGTGCTAGCTGTTTCCGGTGAATCTGCCAGTGGTCGCACTCTTTTTTTTCGTTTCGAAGGAAGCTGAGGTCAATAAGGAACTGTACATTTCGGATATTCTCCAGAAGAACGTTGAAACGTGGGCTGCTGACCTCACCGGGAATCAGCCGCGGGAATGAGATCATCGGTGCGATGACCTCATGCCATTCAAATTAGGCGAAAATTTTGAAAAATGTTGGAAGAAAAAAGTGATAACAAAAAGAAAAAAATGTTGGGTACAAAGTTTCGGGGTACGAAATGTCGCGGTACGAAGTGTCGAGAATACAACAAAAAACAAAAAATTTAATGAAATGTTCAACACAAAAAGTGAAATGATTTTTAAGTACGGAAACAAACTAGATTGCGATTAGTTAGTATTTTAAGATTCAGTTGGAAAGCAAGACGACATGTGAAATCTCATTTTCTCGTACTTTAAGATGTTATTTCGCGTGCTCTCGCAAGATCATCTCATACCTCACTGATCCAACATTTTTTGACTAAAAAGTGCGAGAGCCATGATCTCATCGTGAAAAATTTCAGTTGTATTAACACTGACTCGATGATCTCATTCATCGAGCAATGATGTCATCTTTACAGATACATCGTCGATCACTCAACTTTTTTCGAGAGATTAATGTCGCGGCAGAATTGGACGTTCTTACAAGTCGGAGTTCTTAGCAACATCAAAAAACTTTCATGTTGTGTTGAAAAACAAAAATTATTCATTTTTATTGATTTATTCGTAACTTCAAGTTACAAATTGAATTATTTTTTCAAAGAAACTTTTACATTCTGACTAGCAAAACATGCAGTTATAGCAAGATCATCGGAAATGGTAACATCGTTTGATTATAGTAGCTTCTTTGAACCGTTCTTCGCGTCTTCGCGTCTTCGCTCTTCTCGCTATCTTTTTGCCGTTCTGCTCTCTTTTTCATTATAAAATTCAAAAAACCCTTTCCATCTCAAGCTAAGGCAAGGTTTTAGCAAAAAGAAAAGGAATGATTGTTTGTCTAGCACATAACCATCAACGAATGTATTGATTGGTAAGTGACGCAAAGATTGGCTGAACAACTTAGAATGAGACCTTACAAGTTGGAAAAGCAATGAACGGAATTTTAGATAGAGTGGGCGAATATGAATATGACTGGATAAACTCGAAGTTATTACAATATAATTATTTGCATGTATCTCATAACAACAAACTCAATCAAAATATGGGTCGGTAAAGGTATCAGAGCCGTTGTTAAAAAGCTATACCATAACCTGGGAATTTTTTAAAATTCATTTCATTTTGAGTTATATAATTTTCATGATTCTGCTAGCGTCTCGTAAAATTACGGGGTCCGTTTCGAAACAACTTTGTGCCATTTCGAAATCAATGATGCATTTTACGACAGTTTTCTTGAAGACAGCAATTTTTTTCGACGGACTGTCGCACGAACTTTCAGCTCATTTCAAACCCAACAATTTTGAATTGTGAAACTAGATCAGGTTGTTTTTAGCGAAGCGATGAACTCTACTTTTAGATTCTACGAAAGCAGTTCAAGATTCGTTGTATTGACATTCGAGACAATCAAATAATTACTGGGCAAAGCCAAATTAACTTTAAATATGAACGACAGCTTCAGGCCAAAACAGTTTTAAAAAAGGGGAAATAGCAGTTACAACGGTTATTGAAAAAAACAACAAAAAAAGTTTATGTAACGATTGGAGAATTCTGCAAGCTCCAAAAACGGTTGAATTTAACTTGAAAACACTCCTCTATCATTGTTGAACAGATGACTATTTCCAATTCAAAATGTGTCAGTCGAGCGTCAACGTGACATTTCCGCCTGTTGCAAGCAGGCATCTGTCAGGACTTACTCCACCTTCTGAGCTCGCCTTCTGGTGATTCTGACCGAGTCCGAGGGCGTGGGCGCCACTGATTCTTTCCCGTTGAAGTTTTCATGAATGCTCGCCGTTTTTGTGGACTGAAGCTAATCATTTTAGAAAATCCCAGGAAAGCATTCTGCAGAATACGATCAAAAATTGGCTAGAATGGGCTTGAAGCTTATGATTGATCTAATATAAAGCTCCACTCATATTATACATATAATCTGAAAGATTGGATGACCGAAGTATAGAACAATTACATTTGTAAAGAAGTTATGCGAATTTTTTTTCACGACAATTTTTTTTGCCAAAAATTTTTTCCCAATCAGAGCTCGTGAAAACTCTCTACAGTGCTGTAGGCGAACTCTATAACTTGACTCAACCCAAATGAGTCTAAATTTACAAAAAATTACGTGAATGAGTCTGAGTTAACAACTGAAGCTTGAGAAGTGTTGAGCTGACGTTGCTCAGTCAACGCTATATCTAGCGTTGACTGAGCTTGATATAGCGTTGACTGAGCTTGATATAGTGTTGACTGAACTTGATATAGCGTTGACTGAGCTTGATATAGCGTTGACTGAGCTTGATATAGCGTTGACTGAGCTTGATATAGCGTTGACTGAGCTTGATATAGCGTTGACTGAGCTTGATATAGCGTTGACTGAGCTTGATATAGCGTTGACTGAGCTTGATATAGCGTTGACTGAGCTTGATATAGCGTTGACTGAGCTTGATATAGCGTTGACTGAGCTTGATATAGCGTTGACTGAGCTTGAAATAGCGTTGACTGAGCTTGATATAGCGTTGACTGAGCTTGATATAGCGTTGACTGAGCTTGATATAGCGTTGACTGAGCTTGATATAGCGTTGACTGAGCTTGATATAGCGTTGATATAGCGCTACAATTTCAACCTTCCCACAAAACTTCCAGTTCAAAAAGTTAGAGTACATCACTGCTATTCTCGGTAAAGCCTCACTGCTAAAGCCTCAGCCGGAAGCACCTGGGGCAACCAAAAAGAAACCCTCCGCCTCACGTTCAAAGCCATCTCGCAAGCGATCTGCAACTACGCCGCACCCGCCTGGTCCACCTTCCTCTCGGACTCCGCTCACGCCAAAATCCAACGTTCTCAGAACTCCGGACTCCGCGTCGTGACAGGGAATCATCAAATGGCCGACACTGACCATATTCATCGCGAATCAAAGGTCATGCGCACCAAATCCCATCTGAACATGCTCGCCGCGCAGTACCTCGCGAGATCGTTGGACTGCCCGGCGCCCCCTCGCGCAATGAAGAACAACCTCGTGTTGAGCTGCAAGAAGACTGTCGAAGCCGCGAAACAGATGTCAAAGGATCCGAACAATGGGAAATCAGTCGCAAACACCGTACACTCGATGATGGTCTCGAACGAACTCCAATCGTTGAAGGGTGCCGTCATCCTGGGAGGCAGACCTCCGCCCCTTATCCAGGAAGAAGAGAAGGAGTTACCCCGCAAGACTAGATGCACGCTCAGCCAGCTCCGCTCGGGATTCAGCAGATTCATCAACAACTACCTCCACCGCATTGACGAATCCATCCCCGACGTGTGTCCCGATTGCTCTTCCGGACCTCACGACGTTGCGCATCTCTTCAACTGCCCATGCCACCCGACCGCGCTGTCTCCAATCGACCTCTGGACCAAGCCGCTGGATGTCGCAGCGTTCTTGAAGATATAAGAAAAAAAAAAAAAGAAGAACAAGAAACGAAGTACACAGACGTTCTTCGAAGCCGGCTACATCCGGCAACAACAACAACAACGCTATTCTCGGTAGATATTTACATATAAGCTGACTGAGTACTTCTCTGCTTCCCTATTTAAATTTCTTGAGCTTAGTGAAGTACCAATAAGTTTTATATGCGCCCCTGTCAAGGAGAAGAGAGCGCTATTCGAAGAATTAAAAGTGCATTTATATCCCAAACTATTTGAAGAAACTTCGATAAATTTTTTGTTTAGTTTGCTCAATCCGTTAAGTTTTTATCGGAAAATTACTATCCACCTAGATTCTTGCCGCACTCTGGTCATTTTCGATTCCACCAACTTTTAAAACATTGTATTCATGAATCTTTTTGCAGCTTACCCAGAATAGAAAAGTAGCGAAGTACTCAGTTTTATTATACCCAACATAAAAAAGTTTTGGAAAATCTCGTACGTCTTTCTTGCTGAGAACGGAGTATCGGTTGTTCTTCTTGAGATACGCGTGGTAGAAGAAGTTGCAGAACAGAATGAAGTAGGTCGCATACATCGTCAGGTTGAGCGCCAGGTTCTCATTCGATTGCTGGCAGTATCCTCCTTGTAACTGTAAGTCATGCCTATTCATTATTTTGTAAGTCATGACTACTCATTCTTTTGTGTAATTCATGACTACTCATTCTTTTGTGTAAGTCATGACTACTTATTCATACTTCCACGTTTTCTATGTGATTGACAACGTATCACGAAATTTTGCACCCGTGACACGTTGTACACGACACTTTGTACCTGCGAAACTTAAAACGGCGAGACTTTGTACCCGAGACATTTTTTTACGCGTGATACTGTCTGTGTACGGCAAAATTTTGTTCTTTAAAAAATAATTTTCCCTTTTCGCTCGGGCTTAGGATAAAGATTACGCTAACAGGGCCGTACAGCCAAATTTAAAAGAAAATTCTCAAAATATAATTTTTTTGCCAATTTGGTTATAGTACGAAGAGTGTCGGGGACAAAGTGTCGCGGGTACAAAGTGTCGGTGATCCGATTGACAATCAGTGAATAATCATTCTTTCGTGCTTCCAAGCTCATGGGCGGTTGGTAATGTTCTTTTTTTTCTTTTGTCCACTTATGCGAACTACGCTTCCAAACAGTAAAAAACCTTATTGAAGCCGTATTTTTTTTTGATTTACGAGGAGAAGACTTTCTAACTTGATTCATGAGATCATGTTTGAGAATATAAGTCAAAAAGTCACAATGGTAGCTATTTTGAAAAGAAACTGACGAGTCCACACAAAAAGTTAAAAAAATCAAACAAGGCTACCATATTTAAAAAATACACAGGTTAATTTTATTTTAACTTTCTGAAGTCTTAAGTAAGCCAATTTTTGAATTTTTCAATACTTACCTTAATGTAGAATACCAAAATGCCGATGAAAATACCCATGATCATTTGCGAGATCTGAAATGCAAGTTTTTGAATTCTAAAAATTTTAAACATATTTCACGAAAACTTTCTTTAAAAGTTGGGCATTCAAAACCAATCTTTCACACATCTAAGATTGCTTCATTAACATACAAATAAAAATTGATTGATTAACATACAAATAAGTATTGACTGATTAACATACAATTAAGTACAGTAATATCATGAAGCGAAAAATTGTAAATTTAATGAGAAAAAATGAGAATAAAATTTCAACTACGAATAAAACTTGATGTACCGCAAAGTCTTCAACCTGTAGTACTGTGATGAGCATAGCAACAGCTTTTGGTGTTCGTACTCGGAGAGCGCGGAGTGCGTAGTAGGAATACATGACGGCGTGGACTCCGTAATTCATCCAGATAAACCAGCGACCTGAAGAAGATAACAATTTTTTTAATGGAGCTAAGCTTTCAAAAATAACATTCAAAAGAAAAAAAGGTTACTAGAAATATCACCTAGCTAGTAATAATCATTAAATATTTCAAATAATATTACAAGTTCATTTTTCGCTGCCTTTAGAAGTTTTTTGGAGAGATAATCATTTTTAGAAAGTATGGTTGAGGTTTTCAATATTCATATTGTTTTTTAAAAGGAAGTGTTCTTTCTTTTGAGAATTTCTTTGTCCTCTGTTTAAATGATGTTCATCATGACACGCTTTATGAGTTATTTATTTTCTGGAAACTTTTTGCATTGAAAAAAGTAGATAAAATAAAAAAAGCTCAATATTTCTTCTTCATAGTTACTTGATCCAAGAGAATATTCAAATATAGAAGTCTAAGAAACCTTTCCTGAATCGAACCCCTTTATAGAACCAAAACTCTTTTTAAAATAACCAAAACTTAGAACCAAAACTCTTTTTAAACGACTTTCATCTGCTCGAAATAATCTTAAAGCATTCTCGTAATCTCATTTTTTCCACATAGTCGTCGTTTCTTCTCCCTGGAGTTCTGATTCGATACATTCTTCTATTCAAGTGGCTTCAATTGCTAACCTATGTATCTCTAGAGTAAATAAAACTGAGAGAGATACTCCGGTATCAGTTCAACTTCAACAAAACCCAGCCGGTATACTTCCCATGGTACCTGGTTATTCTTGTTCAGGTAAACTTCAAAAAACCCAGCCGGTATACTTCCCATGGTATCTGGTTATTCTTTTTCAGGTAAACTTCAACAAAACCCAGCCGGTATACTTCCCATGGTACCTGGTTATTCTTGTTCAGGTAAACTTCAAAAAACCCAGCCGGTATACTTCCCATGGTATCTGGTTATTCTTGTTCAGGTAAACTTTAACAAAACCCAGCCGGTATACTTCAAATGGTACCTGTTTAATCTTGTTAAAGCATTATATGGTGGAAAAAGAATTTGAAAAAAACAGGTTATTGAGAAAGATGAATTCTTATCTATTCAACTTTCACAATATCCTCCTATGATTTTCCCCATGTTAGCTGATGATTCTTAACAAAACATCCTTTGGAGGATAAACAATTTAAAATTTAATAAATAAATAAAATAAAATAAATTCGCACAATTCCAATGCGGATATCATCCACTTATGAAATACCGAGCAAGCCTTCTTTTTTTGTTCTCTTCTCGGCTCACACAGAACTACAAAGAGCGGTTGGCTCACACAGAACTGAGAGAACTACAGCAGGCGGTCCATGAAATTTCACACCACGTCATTTCATACCACGACATTTCACAGAGAGTTTCCATTTTCATGCCTCATTTGCTTCAATGTCTCTGTTCTCTATGTCCGTGTTTCTTCATTCGCGGCCAATCGCTTGAAATCTAATACTCATTCACATTTAATTGTACATGTTTGTAAGCTGAAAAAGTCAAAGAAATGGACGGTGGATATGAGAGGTACAAGTTTAGAGAGAATTTAGGTGTGAGGAGAGGATGAGATGATAATTAGAGGAGAGATTTACCGGTTTATTGCAGTCAAGAAGCAAAAACTGGAATTTGAAAAATAAAAATAAAATTGAAATCATCCATCCCAACTTCCCTTATATTAATCTACCTATTTTTCTACATTTAAGTCTATTAATATATTAAATATACATATTAAATATACATATACATTTTAAATAATGTGCAATGTGTTGCCAGTCCCCGATTTGAAATTTTATTGTCATACGAAATCTTGCAAAAATTTTGACCACTGAGCGGATCGAACGCCCAACCTTTCGATCTGGAGTCGAACGCGCTACCATTGCGCCAAGCGGTCACGCTACTATTGGCTCGAGAACTCATCTCTATACTTCATTTTGTTTTTCGAATCGGAAAATTGATGAATATGCAGAGTACAAATTTGTTAAATTCGAAAAGGAAATAGAGGAAGGGGGTTGAAAACACTAAGTTGAAAAAAAAGGTTTCTGAGAAGAAGAGGAATGATACAAGTGTTGTGGGAAGCAACAAAAATAAGAGTATAAAGAGAGAGATAAAAGACGAAATATTTACGACAAATATTCAAGTTTTGAAAATTTAATGAAAAAATATTTGAGTATATATTGAAATCAAAGCTTTAAAAAATTAAAGCCACCTTAGACGCTATCACGATATTTCGCAACACGACATTTCGCACCATAACAACTCACACCCTAAACTTCACAATCAAAATATTTCAATAGTTTTTTCCATTGGATTTTGTGCTTAGGCTAAGGTGAAGATTTTGCTAACGATGCCGTATGGCTGAGTAAGACACCGTATACAACGAAAACCACATAATTAGCGATTCGGAGAAAAAATTTAATTATTGCGAAATCCGGGTGCGAGTTGTAGCGGTGCGAAATGTCGTGATGCAAAGTCATGGAACCCTTTAGACACTTTCAAGTTAGCTTATAAAAACCTTCTTCGAGCTCATTTCTGTTTCGCGTCAAAGTACGCGCAACCCTGAGATTAAATCCAGGGGCCGTATTCAGGGACAAAAATTTGTACTAAAGTTTATATTAAACTTTATACTAAGTTGTAGTTTCGTCAAAATGGAATTCAGAGAGTATACTTGAGGGTAAACTTTATACTAAAGTTTAGTAGGAAAACTGAGACGCTCTCACCCGTCTCTGAATACAGAACTAATTTGAACTTAGGTCTACAATACACTAATGTAAAATTTACCCCTGAGTTCATCTTAGATCTCTGAATACGGCTCCAGACCTATGTAGTGGCTGCTACCTAACTAAGTTACTGCTGGTGTGTACAGCAGCGGTGAAGACAGTAAAGTTGATGCAATGAGCACTCTTAGTTTGGTTAAAGTTCGTCAAACTTGAAACCCAGTACACTATGGTCAGTTTTCATACATTTCTGTCACAGCCGGGCTCGCAGGCTACAAAGTAACATTAAACAACAAAAAACCTCATCAAAATTGATACTTGTTTTTGGAATCGCATCAAGTTTTTCAAGCTCGACGTGTTTATGGATGGATAGTACTTATCAGTGGCAGAATACTTGAAACACTCACCAGAAGCAGTGTGATCCTTGTAGGCGTGCCAGGTATAGACGAGGACGGTGACGTGATGGTACCAATGGAGGAAAAGGAGTGGTCGCTTTCTAGCTACTATGAATGCGGTGTCGAAGAGCTCTGCCACCTGCAGACCAAGTTCGAGTTGTCAAACATGACCAGTTAACAATACCACTTCACAAAATAGGCTGGTTTTCCATTCACCGAGTTTTATGTTAGGCCGCCCTACCCTAAAAAGAGATTGATTACCACGGACTCCGTTGGTACAAAACAAAATTTGTGAATTAACCTCCCATTAGTGTTAACCAGTGCTTAAAACCATTTGAAGCGTTGTATTACATGTTTTTTTTTGGGTTAGCAAGTCCTTTTTTGATACATTCAATAAGAATACTTTTGTTTGAAAGCAAGAATGAGCTTCATAATTTGATCTGTAAACTTCTTTTTTAATCACTGATTTTCTCATTTTTATTCGTTCCAAGGTTCCAAATGCTTACTTCCGATATTGTTCCTCACAACCAGTTTTTCTCGGCTAAAAAATCTCAGTTGACATGATTTAATAGTTTTGTCTCATGAACACCGTGACTAATGAACATGATGAATAGAGTTTAGTTAGCACTTAATGTGGTGTGATCAGAAGCATGCCATTCCGATTGAGTCCTGTCTGAGTCGTTTCCATTTTCATGCCTCATTTGCTCTTTTAGTTTTTTCATGCTCCCTGAATTTGTTCTCATCGCGTCTTTTACCTCCCTAGACTTTTATCACACACGTGAAGATAGAGCTGATAAGAATGTATACTAGGGCGATCTATCTCTTTTACACTTTGATTGTTATCTGTCTGTGTCTCTATCTCCTCTCTTTCATTCCTTTGCGTCTCTAGTTTGCTGCTCTCTCCCCAACTCTTTCTTTCATTTTTTCTCTTCATTCTTTCATGTTGTTCTCTCTCTCTAACTCTCTCTCTCTCTCTTGCTCCTGATACTCTCTTTGTTACTCTCTTTTTCATTCTGTTGGCGTCCACCCTCTCATACGCCTTCTTTTTACACATAGAAGACAAAGTTTTTCAAGCAACTTCCCCGTTTTCACTAATCAATGTCTACGAGTTTTACGCTTATTGCAGAATTTAGTGACCAAAACATTGATTAATTGAGAAATATAGGAAGTAGAAACGCGTTGTTAAGTCTTCTACCTGGCTTCCAGATTTCATTCATGAGCAAAAACACTCCCTTTTAACGCAAATCAAATAATGGAAATTATTGCTGTTTTGAGAAATAAATGCCTGAAGCAACCGTTTCGAGAAATGCTTCAGGAAACCGTTTCATACTCCTATGAAATGACAAAAATAAGGTATAAAAAAGTGCACTTAACTATTTATTCTGAATGAATCACAATGAGTTCCTTATCAAAGTTTTCGCGTGGAGGGAACGTTTCGCTAGACTTCTTATCTTATCCATAAGACCGAAAATTATTGTATTTGCATTCGATGAGATTTCTATGTGTGATATTGAATGTTTTTCGAACTTCCATTCTTCAAAGAGCGAAAAATCAAGTTTTTAATCCCTGACGTCTGAATATTCAATTCAATTGAAACGCTTTATTCACATGGGACATGAAGCGCCATTGATTCGAACGAATTCAGCTTCTAAAATCGTTCGTCACGACGATTATGGATATATCGTCACGAACGTCACGACCAAAACGACGAACGTCTGGATATGAAAATGAAAAAAATTGTCATGAATGTTCATGAACAACCTTGCTATGAGCGAACTTCTCCGTCCAGAAACCAGAAACCCCCTGAGCGAAAGAAGCGACACAAACGGAGTACTCGAAAGAGTTTTCTTTCACTGCCCACCACCTGCAAAAAAATTGTACTGGGTTGGGATTAGTGAAAATTGAAGAAAAAGGCTAATATTTTTCGTGGATTTTCAAGAAGTGTGGGAAATATTCCCTTGCTTTGAATTGTGGAAAGATGGGAACAAAAATGGTAAAGACTTGTTTATGCGAAGTTGGCTCTGAACTGAAATGAAATGAAATAGTCACAAATGCAGATTTACGAATTAGAAATTGAAGATGGGCGAATCGAGCAGACAATATACATATGGTATCAAAAAAAACTTCTCAACATAGTAACTGCTCACTAAAATGATAAACAACTCGAATGATCATTATGTCCACTTTCATTCGTCAGAAATGGTCGACTCCGATCCTTCACTTTTACAATAACTCCAACTCGTTTTTACTTGATAAACTTTTTTTGCAAGGCTTGGATTAAACTCAACGCGGGACTCTAAAGAAATTCGAAGTTGAGAAACCAATTAATGTACCAGGATTGGTCACAGCAGCGCCACAGTTTCCCATTCCATTCAACTGGCCTATTCCAATTCATTGTTCTCTGTTGGCTCGTCATGTCAGTCATGACCTCACAAGTTATCCTTTTGTAATAATTAAGATGACTAAATCGTTAGAATATCCTACCATTCCGGTGTCATTCGTAAGAAGCCGACAATAGAAAAGACTGCTAGACCGAAGTTCCACCAAAACAAAGGACCGTCTAGAGCAAAGGGCTTGCGAGACTCCATCAGCTGTAAAAAGAGGTCTGATACACTGCCTATATATGTATGTCAAAAAAGGTTTCGTCTAGGGCTTTTATCAACAAAAAAAGGTTATCCACTGCTTATAAGGAACGGAAAGGGGTCTTATCGACTGCTTTATGAACTATACATTTTTTTTTCCAATCGATGCATTTATAACACAAATCTTAAAGTTAATGACGTTAGCTCACCTGAAAAAACTTGAAACTTTTCAGTTTGAAACTAACGCTGAATGGAAAAAAAATCTTTTTTTTTTCAAATTTCGACTGGACTGCTCAAAGATGTTTCATTACACGAAAAGAGCTGATTCTTGAGTTGAAAACAGAATTCGATTGTTTTATTTACATATGTAGGTATGTTTCCAGACTACATAATTTATTGAAAAATTGTTGTTATTATCATTATCATCATATTTTTGTTCACAGTTATTACTATCTTTAATCATAAACACTGTGTTGAATTTAATTAAGTTTTTAAATGCTAAGAAAAATTTTCATCAAAATGCAAAAAAATAAAACATTTTCTTATCACTTGTGTAATTAGTTAAAACTATTAAGTGTTTTTATCATAAGTGTTTTATTATAACTGACTCACCTTTTGTCCTCCAAATATGACGATGATGTAGAGAGCAGAAGACGTTAATGAATGTAGCCAATTGCGCTGCAATGAAAAATAAGACTTCTTAAATAGTAAATTTCATTCTATGTAGACTGGAAACTTGAAAGTATGTTTAATCTTTCAGTCGCTAAGAATAACAAGAGGGCTTTTGTCAAAATGTTATTTTAGTGAGCAAGTGATCATGGAAAATTTCATCGTCTGAAATTGAATGTGGACGGCTATATTCACCTGGAAAGCTATAAATAAAAAATAAATAATGAATAGACAATGAATAACAACGAACTTGCATCCATTCAGTGCTCTCCTTCGGATTGAATCCATCCTCCAACGGCATGGTGAATGAATAATTCTCTGCTCCATATCGTGGCCAGTAATTGTAATTAGCCATTCTCTCGGTTATATGTATGATATATAAATTACTACAGGTTTAGGAATGAAAGCTTCGCAGTGCTACCCGTCCAGTGCAGAATCCTGGTTAAACTGCAACGAGAAGCGGATTCAAAACAATACCATTCAAAAGTTAAGGTTAATGTACATATGTATGTATGTACGTAATGGGCGACAACAACGCAACTTCAAATTGAAGAGAAATTTCAAATCGCAAAGAACCTTTCAAAAAAGCAGGGAATGTAACAAATTACTGAAAGAATGATGAAAACTTTGATAACTTCGGAGGACTTATCTTTATGTTTATTTATTTTTCTTCCCTTTTACTCTCTAAACTTTATTTCGGATCCCGAAAGCTTCCCGATCATTTCACTCTTCTGGCAGGTATTATTCATTCGGTTCCTTTACTGGAAACAGAAAAGGTTTTAAATATGATTGACTACCACACGAACGACAAAACAATACCAAACCAATCGCTTCTATTTTGTTGTTTTATGACCAAAAGTGAGCGTGTTACCACTACACTACAGAATATGAGAAGTTCCAGTTTTTTTTTCAGGCCAGTTTTTTTGTTTTTCGAATGCCAGCGAATTTGCAGAACATCCTACAAACTAGCCAGCTCCATGGTACAAACCACCAAACTCAAAGAAAATGTTGTATATATTTATATATTGATTTCGAATGAGTTATGGCGCTCCAGGTCTATCACCATTGATTATAAAGTGCGCAAATAATGAAAAATATTTATTTTTTTCTTATTTATATCTATATACTGTATACATATGCTGGAGCCGCAAAATAAAATTTTACTAAACCGTTCGGTAGAGATAGAAGAAAAAAATCGGAACTCTCGAATTCATTACCAAACGCAATAAACGCAATAAAAAATACCGCCTTGTGCTAACTTTCATGGACGCATAAGCCCTTTCCCGTCAGGAAACGGGAAAGGTTTGTTATTCAGATTCATAAAACTACTTTTTCTCGCTCCTGATTTCTCCGGTACTCTCCAGAGCCCACTCTTCCCCAACTGCCCTTTACTCTTTCATCTCCCAAGCTCTTTATCCCACTACTAAAATACTCAATTCAAATATTTCCTATTCACTCCTCCCTCCTCCCCCTCTTTTCCCCCGTCCCGATATTTAAGCGACCAAACATACACTGCCACTAGAAAAGAAGTCAATGCATATCCGCTTTAATAATTGTTCTCGTAGAACATGTGTGCATGAAATGAATCAATACCAACACCTTCCTTTCCTGTTAATAAATCCAACTGATGCCATTGCATTACTTCCCGCTCATACTTCGTTTCATCTTCATATTACACGTAGAACTCATTTCTTCGATCAGACAATCTTGAAAACACGAAGTCTTCAAGTCAGTCTGGCTCCTTCTTCTTACGATTGTGAAGAAAACATTTAATCAGTCCGTCTAAATTCTAATTACCACTGTTGCTATGGGTCACTAGTTGTTACCGAGAAAGAGGGCTTTGAAGTCTTTTGTGTAGAATAAGATAATGGAAACGGAAAAAATATAAAATCTTCTCATCATACATCATGTATAACATCATGGAAGAGATAATGTGGGAAAACAAAAAAAAACGCAAAAAAGCATCAAACAATCAGCAGAAAACACATACAAAACCAAGAATTGGAAAACTTGAAAATTAAATTTAGGGGCTCGTCACTAGATACTCATCAAAAAACTAATACGTTTTGGAGAAGAGTTTAAACATAAAAAAGAATCCTGCACCAGATTGTTCACAAACAGAGTAATAAAGAGGTGTAGCAAAAAATAATGAAAAAGGTTACACAAATAAAACTAACAGAGAGTAGTACATGCTCGATGAGCAAAATATTCGAGAAAAATAGCAATTTTTGGTTAGAGCAGCTCAATAAATCGAAAAGGGGAACATGAGTCGTTAAAAGTCCGATGAAAAGCTTGACAAAAGGAGAAAACTTTCAGTACTTTGAAGAAATAGTGAATAGGGACATGGCGCACTTGAGAATGAAGGAAATTTTGAGCAGAAATAGCAATCACTCACAGCCGTTTGTAAACATTTGCTTTTGTAAAGAGAGAATGAGAAGAAACATTCATAGGAACAAACAGAACCAGAGAGACAACAATCAAGGAATACATTGAGGGCATGGAATTCTTACCTTAAAGATTCTTCCCTTTCTTGTTTTCTACGAGCGGTCCCCTTGTTATGGCTCTGCTTTTCCATCATTTACAACTGTTCTCTCTTCCTGGGTTGACTGTTTACCATAAACCTTATGAGTGTTTATTTTCTTAGTGTTTCCTGAAACATCACGTAACAAAACCTTAGAAGTTCAAAGAAGGTTAGCTCTTTCTTTTCACACTGAAGGAATCAACAAAGTTCTTTTTTTAATCGATTTAAACGGAATTTCAGTATCCAATACGATTCTTACTTTCTCGGTATACTTACTCTTCAGGGTGAAGAGGGCAATATCAAAGTACAGGAACTGAAATCGTTACCGAATGGAATGAGTCCTCATTCTGCCATTGAATTCCGGATCAAAAAACCCGCCAGAAGTTGATAAGACCACACAGGAGAGACGCAGAGACGCAGAGCCAAAAATACAGATCAGGATAGAGCGATAGAGATACAGAGAAAAAAGAGAGCATGAGACAAAAGAAAAAAAGGAAAGCAAAGAGTGGGGAGAGGAGAATTACATGGCCAACAGAGAAAGAGACACAAAGTGTGATAGAGAGAAAGAGCGAAGGAGAGACTTTGTGAGAGACAAAGAGAGAGAGAGAAAGAGAGAGAGAGAGAGAGAGAGAGAGAGAGAGAGAGAGAGAGAGAGAGAGAGAGAGAGAGAGAGAGAGAGGGGGGGGGAGGGAATGTTCGAAATACGAAAATGTGCCCACTAAAAAAATTCAAAGTTAATTAGTAACAAAAGTTTTTCTTGGTATGCAGACGTTTGTATTCGTTTGAATGATGTAGATTATATATATATATATATATATATATATATATATATATATATATATATATATATATATATATATATATATATATAAACATTCTGTTCATATGCATGAGATGGCCAATAGAGATGAGTAGAAAAAAGACGTTTTGTTGAGGATATTTCGAAGCTCGAAACTTAGAACCACATCTAATTAATTTCCTATTCAAAAAATCTTTGGTCATTACTTGCCTTGAGAAGTTTTATAGAGAATGTGCATTCACAAATGCAGATGAAACATATCTCCTGCACTCATCTGTAAACTAGAAAACTACCACTGTTTTTAGCGGGGTCCTAGAATAATGAAGAGCAAATAATTTTTTTATAGTCTTGACCTCTCAAATTGTCTAATATCTCTAATTTTTCATCAACCGAAGACCGTTTTTTGTTTGATTAGCGGTCTTTTCGGTCAAATGGTGAAAACTTATGAAGAGTATTTTAATATGAAGCTTCAAATGGGAAGCCAGATTCTACAGAATGATGTACGTGAACAAACTTCGGGCTGAAAAATCTATAATTAGTCGTTTTTGCAACCAGCCGATCTACAAACTGAAAAAAAAATCTCATTTTCAAGTTCACGTATTTGTTTAATCTTACTTCTTGCAAATAAACATATACATTACATATTTTTCATGAACGACTGTTTTTTTACATTTCTTTCGTTAAAAAATCCCAATTTGAGTATACTAGATATCAAGAGATAGTCAAGATGATATATATATATATTTCTTATCGACATCTTACGATGAAAAAAATTAACATAACAATCAAGTAAAACGAACATGTTAAAACATGTTAAAAGGCACATGTGAAAACATCAACCATTACAAAATTCATAAAAAGTCTCTTACTTTTACATAACTCCGATATCGTTTCCTAGCTCCTAGTTATAGAAAATCCTCCTCATTCTTGATTTTCTCTATAATGGCCTCTCTGAAAGATCGTTGATGATTTACTAAAGAGGGTAGAATCGTGCTTTCTTTTGTGTGTCTTGAACCATCGAGATACATTATCAGTTTTTCAGACTAGATGTTTAATTCTCTAAATCTAAAAAAACCGGCGCACACCTGACAAATTATTTTTGTTTTCATTAGCCTCACATTTTTCTTGAGCAACACTTTTTTTAAGCCTAACACACATGACGTCTTGGAGGTTACGTATATGAAATGCTCAATTAAACAATCGGAGAAGTGAATAAATAGTTCTAATGAAGTTGAAGAACTGTTTAATTGGTCTGTGTAACATAAAGAGAGACGAGTATATGTAGAAGTGGAAAGGGTAAAACAAAGAAGTGTGAAACAAACGAGAACTTTTTTGTCTTGTCTAGAGGCGCAAATTCACATAGAATGTAATTGAACATGCCCTACAAGATGTTCTCAAACACAGTTCTAGGACGTGTGGCATCACTATAGAATTTGAAACGAAAAGAGCCGATGTAACGGTTAAATGTGAGTATTACAAGGAGAAAATATATGCAAAAAGAGAGGTCAATATAAGGACAGAAGAGGAAGAGTAAAGAGATGAAGAGAATGAGAGTAAAAGAAAGAGACATAGAAATATAACCGATAAAGAGGGAGAGATAGATAAACAAAAAGCAAAAGGCAGAGAAAGAGTAAAAATAAGTTTAAATAACACATCAGAAGAGGGAGAATTAATGAAAAAGCGGCTCGAAAGGTTAACGGGTGAACACATTATATGGATAGGGAGGAGAGAGTTAGAGTGAGAGGAGAGAGTGAGAGGCTAGAGAAACGGGGAAGCAGAGAGACTCCGTGAGGACAAAGTCCACTACAATGGCTGTATCTCTCTCGCTGCCCATCGCTCTTGCGCTCTAACAACAAACTGTCTAACACTCTCGTTCTGTCTCTTCCTCCTCCTCGTCTTTCTCTCCCTTTCACCCTCCCTCTTTCTAACCCTGTTTCATACCTTGCTTTCTTCTTATCTCTCGCTTCCTCTATCAATGTTTTTCTTACCATTTTCTCTTTTTTTTTCTCGCTCCTTGTCTTCCTCTCTCTCTACTCTTCCTCTCTCTCTACTCTTCCTCTCTCTCTACTCTTCCTCTCTCTCTACTCTTCCTCTCTCTCTACTCTTCCTCTCTCTCTACTCTTCCTCTCTCTCTACTCTTCCTCTCTCTCTACTCTTCCTCTCTCTCTACTCTTCCTCTCTCTCTACTCTTCCTCTCTCTCTACTCTTCCTCTCTCTCTACTTATATGGCTATCTTATTCTCACTATCTCTTTCTTTCTGTCTCTCCATCTGTGTCTCCCTGTTTCTCCTTCTTTTTCGTTTATTCCTTCTCGGTCAGTTTCTCTCTGTATTTATGTCTTTCCGTCTCTCTCTTTTCTGCTGATTCAATCCTACCCTCTCTCTCTCTTCTCCTGCCAAACTCGGTCCATCTATCTGACGCTAGCGCGAGTCCTACGAACATAGAGTAGTATTCTCGCGTGCGTATTCCTTGCTTTCTCTGTGGCTCTTTCACTCCTCTCAATTTCTGCCATTCTCTAACACATACATGTTTTACTGCTCTATCTCTCTCTCTCTCTCTCTCTCTCTCTCTCTCTCTCTCTCTCTCTCTCTCTCTCTCTCTCTCTCTCTCTCTCTCTCTCTCTCTCTCTCTCTCACTTGTTCTGAACTCTGCCTTTCTCTCTTATAACCTAACTTCTCTCTCTCCCTCTCTCTCTCTTTCCTTATCTCTCTTTCATTCTCCTCTAGTCTCTTTTTTCTCTACTTCGCTCTTTTCTCATTTTCCCTCAGACTGTTATGCTCTCTCTTTTTTTCTTTGCCCTCTGACTCACTATGTCCCACTTTCTCCATTTTCTCTCTCGTCGCTCGCATTCTCTCTTTTATCGGTCATTCATCCAGCATGACTTTCCCCACTTATGCTTTTCTGAAAACTCAAAAAAAAATTTTTTGCCAAGAGTTGCGACAAAATAGAAGCTCGTCGTATACATCTAGAACTAGAACTGGAAACAAATATGCAAATAGAAAGTATACGTTTTTGCGGAGGAAAAAATCCTAGATGAGGAATTGATCCGGCTTAGATCTTGTTCTTGAAAGTAATTTGAAAGAAAGTTACGAGTTAGGTAGAAAGGGAATAGCACTGACAGCAGAATACAAATACAGGGAGAATGAGAAGCAAACTAAGAGAAATATAGAAAGTCAAAGTAAGAGGGAGGGAGATAAAGAAAGAGAGAAAAGATAGAGAGCGAGGAGACAGAGAGTGAGGTGGAGGAAGAGAGAGGAGGAGGGGGAGTGGGGGTGGTGAAGAGAGAGGAGGAGCGGGAGTGGGGGGTGGTGAAGAGAGAGGAGGAGGGGGAGTGGGGGGTGGTGAAGAAATATCTAGATAACTTTACTAGGATGCTTATAGTCGCATTTATGTACATATATGTATATGTCAAATAAGAACACTAAAGCCGTAATTAGAGTGGAATGGGAGAGAAAAATGTTGTTTTCACCAACTGGATTAAATGTGTAAGTTTATCAAATTTGAATATATTTTTCAAATAACATAAAATAAAATAAATTTTTTTCAAAATTAATTTCATTAAGTTATTCAAAGAGTGCAAAACGGCTACTAAAACCTTTCTGAACTCGTGTGCAAGATTTTCATACGAGCACTCTTTCGCTTAGTGATTTTTCTGTGAATATTCGTTTTCTTACGGTGATTTTCTTTATGGTAATGGTGAGCCCTCATCTCTTTCGTTTTCGCCAAGAGAGTACTCCGACTCTAAAATTACCAGACAGATTCCTTACGTCTCAAGCACTGTTTGAAAGCAATATCGAGATGCCCTATTCCGCAATATCCGTTATCCTAGTGTTCGTAAAGTTTATGAGAAAGCTAGCGGTGATCTACTCAAACAAATCAACAAGTGGAACAAGCATTGCCTCAAGAGAAAGCTCACTTCCTCTCGCAACCTGTACCGGCACATCTCTTCACTCATCCGACCCAAGCCAAATCCTCCCCGTTCACTTATCGATCAAAATGGACATATTGTGACCGATTCTAGAATTAAATGTGAATTGTTAGCAGCTGAGTTTGCTTCTTCTTTTACACATGATGATGGCTTGTTTCCCTACCTCACGAGAGATCCCATTCCTCCACAAGCCAATCTGTGTCTCTTCCTTCCGTCCACTGTTTCATGGGCTCTTTCTAAACTGAAATATACTGGCAGCACCGGTGCTGATGGAAATCCTCAACTTGTATTCAAAATGTGTCACTCTTCACTTTCTGTTCCTCTATGCCATATTTACAACTTTTGTCTAATTACATCTTCAACTCCCGCTACTTGAAAACATTCTTTTGTTACCGCCATTTTAAAACAAGGCAAGAAACCTTCTTCTCCTTCTTCCTATAGGCCCATCTCGATATTGTCACCCGCATCGAAGACATAAGAGCGCTTACTTCGTGAAACTTTGACAGATCATTTAGATAGTTTCAATGTCTTGTCAAGTTATCAGCACCGATTTCGAGCAAAGGCTTCCGTTGTGACTAATCTTTTAATGTGCGAGGACGATTGGACAAGAGCGCTTTCAAGCGGCCTTGCCACTGATGTCATATACCTTGATTTCTCTCGTGCCTTTGATACAATTAGTATTCCTAAGTTGCTTTTCAAGTGTAGACACTATGGTATACCATCCCAATTGTTGTCATTTCTCGAATCTTTTTTGAAAGAACGCACTTTTTCCGTTCGCAGGGGTAGATTTCGTTCTCTTCCATTGAGTGTGGCATCAGGGGTTCCCCAGGGTTCCGTCCTTGGGCCCCTGCTTTTCATCTTATACATATCCGATTAGAACGATGTGCTATCACTATTCCCTAACGTAAAATTCCAAGCGTTCGCTGATGATGTTAAAGTGTATGTGTCTTACAGTAGAGATACCTGCTTAGAAAGAAGTCAAGAACTGCAACTTGCCCTCGATGCTACGTATAAGTAATTGGTGTTTCTCTAATCAGCTCTCTTTGTCTTCCAGCAAAACTGTTCATTTACATATAGGACCCCAATATTTCGTCGGATCTTATTCCATCTCTAATGTACTATTGTTGTTGTTGTCTTGCCCAACGGGTAGATCTTCCTTCGCGAGACACTGGAGGAAGTCGTCGAAGCTCTCGACCCTCCAGCGTTATAAGCCCACACTCTCTTTCTTCTCTCTCTTATTTTTTTTTTTACTCTCCTTTATTTATTTTTATTTATTTTTTATTTTTTTTTTATTTTTTTATTTTTTATTTTTTTATTTTATTTTTTTTTCTCTTTCACATCAACAACCGAGTGCGGCCTATTCCAAAGGTCGATAGGGCTAAGTGAAGTGGGGTTACAGCGACACGAAAAAATATGTCTCGAAGTATGCGGCTCTATCCTACACAGTGGGCAGAGGGGAGATTCATTGGCCCCTATTCGGTGGAGATAACTGTTAAGGAAACTAGAGTGGCCGCTTCGCAATTGAGACAGAGTTATCTGATTTTCTCTGGATAGTTGGGACGTGGACTTGTGTATTCTAGGAGGTTTAGTTCCCAGAACTGGGTTGGGTCGACTATTTCTAAGAAAGTCTCTGACTGTCTCCGTGTGTATTTTTCTGAGGGCCACTTTATAGTCCGTATCACCTAATACTATGTCTATGTCTTTGGCGTGCTTTCTTATTGCCCTGGGAGGTTTTGCTTCAGTGCAGATGCGGTGAGATGGATGGTTGGGCTGAAGCCTGGCCTTGGCGGTGAATTGTTTGCTGAGCATGAGGTTGTGTTCTTTGACTGGAAGAAGTTTGCTCTCGTATGCCAGGTGCTGAGTGTCCGCAATTGCAAGGTTTCCAGTTGCGATTCGAATGGCTTTGTTTTGTACTGCTTGCAAGGAAGTCCAATGTGATTCGGCAAGTTGGGGCGAGTAGATGGGTGCTGCGTAAGACAAGACTGCTCTAGTGGTTGCTTTGTAGGTGTTCAGCATTGTCTCGGTCTTCTGTCCCCACCTTCTTCCCGCGATTGCTCGGAGGACATTCAATCTTTTTGTTGCCCTTGTCTTTAGTCCTTCGGCGTGTTGACGGTAGGTTCCCATCTGGTCCAAGGTGACACCAAGGATCTTGGGGGCTCTACTTAGAGGGAGTGGCTCACCGTTGACCACAACTTCTGGTACTTCACGACATTCCTTTGTGTTGGTGGTGAAGAGCGTTACACTGGATTTAGCTGCCGAGATGTCCATCTTTAGTTCCCCAAGATGGCTGGTGAGGGCTGAGAGGTAGGAGTTCAGTCTGTCGGCTCCAACTCTCCAGTCAGGGTGAGAGGCCAGTACTGTCAGATCATCCGCATACCCGACCAGTTTGATCGTCTCGGGAGGCTTCGGCAGCCCATTCAAGTATATGTTGAACAAGGAAGGGCTGAGTACTCCCCCCTGAGGAACTCCTGCGTAGCAGGTTTGCTGGCGGCTGAGGCAGTTTCTGAAGTCCACACGGATGGCTCTACCTCGTAGATAGCTGGAGAGCCATCTAACGAGGCCTCTGGGGATGGACGTTTCGGCGAGAGTGTGACAAAGGCGAGAAATGTTGACCAGATCATATGCCGAGGTGAGGTCGAGCGCAACCATCACTGTGCGATGTGGAGGGAGCCGTTGGTTGATACCGTTGGTTATGTGGCCCGTTATCTCCATCAAGGCTGTCGTGGTCGAGCGTCCTTTTCTGAAGCCATGTTGCCAGTTTTCCAACTCAACTTCTTCTGTGATGTGGGGGAGGATGATTCTCTCGAGGAGTTTGACCACAGGGGATAGAATTGAGATCGGTCTGTAGCCTTTTACCGACGTGAGGTCCTTCCCTGGCTTCGGAATCGTGATAACTCTGGCCGTCTTCCAGGCCGAAGGTATGATGCCGGTGCTGAGTGAGCAATTAAAGAGTATTGCAAAGCATCTTGCACACTGTTCGCCAGCCTTTTTAACCATAAGAGGACAGATTTCGTCGAGATCCATGGCCTTGGAGCTTCTCATTTTCTTCATTGCTGTCTTCACTTCGTCAACTGTGACGACTGGGACGTCGGAACGCTCAAGGTTCGAGGTCCGGCGGTGAGTTCTCCTGTTATATCGATCAGGGGTCTTGACGGCTTGTTTGGCGAGTTGTTTGGCGAAAAGGTTGGTAGCTTCCAGGCTGGATAGAGGTGAACCCTTATGGACAATAGCGGCGTGGGAGGGTTTGTGTGCTCGACCATCAAGTGATTTGATTGTGTTCCACAAACGATTTGTGGGTTCGTTGGGTCTGAGGTTGTTCACGAAATCTTCCCATGCAATGCGCTTATCGTCATTGATCTTATAGGAAATCCTTGTCATCAGTTCAGGGAGACATGGGTCTGCCGGGTTTGCTCTACGCATCTGATCTCTTTTTCGGATGAGTGCTTTGGCTTCTTCGCTCAGGCGGGGTATGAAGTCTGGGCATCTTCCTTGTGGTATATGTTTTCTTGCCGCCTCTCTGAGAGTTTCAACCAGGAAGGAATGCATGTTGTGAGGGCTTCCTTCGTACGGAAATTCGCCGAGTCTCTTGTTCACTTCTATTTCGTATTCGTGCCATTTTGCTTTTCTGAAGTTCATGTAGCATCTTCGTTTCCCAATCGTTGGGATTCTCAGTTTTATCTCGAGTAGGACTGGTAGGTGGTCAGAATTTAGCTTTCCGAGAGTTCTCCAGGAACAGTTGGTCGCAATGTCGTTTGTGACTGACGTAATGTCCGGAGAGGCTTCCTTACGTGTGTGTTGCTGAGGAGAGTTCAAGACTATGTAATTGCTCTGCTCGATAGCTTCACAGAGTGCAGTTCCTCTGGCATCTTCGGTACCAGTACTCCAGAGCTCATTGTGGGCGTTCACGTCACCAGCCACAACGCATGTCTTTGTATGTTTGAGGAAGTGGGCAAAGTCTGTGGTATAACCCGGTGGACATGAGGAGCGTGGAGGGATATAGAGATTAGTTATTCTCAGATTACCGAGTGTAGAGGGGATCTCGATAGTCATTGTCTCTATTGTCTTATCACCGTGAGTTGAGTCTGCTAGCACATATTGGATGTCCTCTCTTATGATCATTGCGAGGCCACCTCCTGATCTGGTTCGGTCCTGTCTTATTAGTGAGTACCCTTTAATCGATGGGGATACGGCTGTGGCATCTAGTTTGGTCTCCTGGATTAAAGCTATGTGGATATTTTCCTCGTGGAGTAAGTCCTCAAGCTCTACGATTCTGCCCCGAATTCCATTAGCATTCCAATGGATGATTTTGAGGGTATCTATCTTAGTTTGTGAGCTTCTTGGGGGAGGTCTGACACAGCTATGACATCTCCAGGATGGGTTCCAGGCATTGAAGGAGGAGAGACCAGAACATTTAAGATGTGTCCATTTCTGACACTTCTGACAGCGAACGCTATTGCTGGAAGCACTTTTGTGACATACAGTACACGGCCATCGCAAAGGACCCGGGTTGCTTTCTATTCCAGCAATTAAGAGGAGGGCGAGGATCAGAGCCGCTGGAAGGCCCTGATCCTTAATAGAAAAAACGAGAGGATTGGACAGCTGGAGGGAGAGCTGTTCGATGTGTCCCTTGCGGGAGAAAAACCACTTTGGGATAGGTATAGTTTGGAGTCCTTTGCGTCCAGAACGTCCGGGACGTCTGTCGACACTCGCACCATCGTGTAGGCGACTCCGTTGGCGAGCCTAATGTACTATTAACACGTGTCAATCAAGTTCGCGACCTGGGTGTACAAGTCGTTTCATCATTGCGTCGAGGCCCAGCCGTACAAGACCGAGCGACAAAAGCGACAGCAGCCATGTACTCACTCTTACGGGCTGTCCCGATCAACGACCCAGCCATTCTTCTCAAGTGCTTCACTACTTACATTCTTCCACATCTTGAGTTTGCTGCCTGCTTCTGGAACTCCTATTATGAAAAATAGGACCGCAAAACGATCGAGAAGGTTCTACAACCTTTCACTCGTATTGTTTATTACCGATGTTTTCCAAATCCTGATTATCCACATGCGCTTCCTTCATATTCTTGTCGATTAACTAACTTAGGTCTTCAAAATGCTCAGTTACACAGTTTTAAGGCAGTGACGCCTGGTAGAGAAGACAAATTGATCAAACCACCGCACGGAAAAAAAGCTTGTCACCGGGGGGACTCGAACCCATGCAACCATCTCTCCTCTATCCGGGAGTGAGCGTGTTAACCATAACACCACGGTGACACATTGCTATTCCATGCGATAGTGCTTATTAAAGGCTCGATTGCCTCGTTCTCTTAGTCACGCATGCTCATGAAGCGAAAGCGTCGTGAATGGATCATAACTCCAGATTTCACAATTAAGACAGAAGAGAGATCGAAGATGGATGATAAATCTTCAACAAAAAAATGATAAAATCAAAAAAAAATTTTCCGTGCGGTGGTTTGATCAATTTGACTAACTTAGGTCTTTCATCCTTATCGGATAGAAGGAAAGTGGCGGACCTTATGATGGGGTGGAAAATATTTAATAACAGATCTATTCTAGCCAGAGATAGATTCTTTAAATGGGTTCCGATCACGCGCACAAATCCAAATGGCTTGTATGTCGAAACAACACAGAATTTAGCTCGTTTTCATTGTTTTTCGCTGAGGGTAGCTCGTATGTTCTCCAGACTTTCAAAATGTGTTGGATATTCCTAATGAACATGTTTTCAGAAAATTTGTCACCGATGCTGTTTGCACACTCTAATTTTTATTTTATTTTTTAAAAAAGTTTTTTATTTTAAAATTCTTTTTTCTTTCTTATTTTTTGTTATCAATGCGTGCTGAGTCAGCTTGTATTGTCATAGTCCCCACTAGAACTTTGAATTTCAACTGTCACAAGATTTTACCTGAAATATTTTAAGTTCCAATTAAAAAGTGGTGTTCTATCTACTCTTCTCTCCTCATGAATTCAGAACTAGACTTCTTTTTTATTTTTTTTGTCGTTCAAATCGCTGTATATAGGTTTGTTTGTTTGTTTGTTTTTCCCCCGTTTAGTTTCTTATATCAAATTCCTGTATCGCTATCGTTATCGAATTTATTCATTTATTTGAAAATTGTTGAGCTGATCTATTCATTCCTTATTTTCAATTGTAATTAAACTTGTGCGTTATTGCATCGAAAGATGTAGATAAAATATATATATATATATATATCCAGAAATTGAGAAGTCTTGAGTACAAAACTGAGTGCTTACGCTTAGCATCTGCTCTTTTCCAGAGAAAAGAGCAGATGCTAAGCTGCTATTTTCCAGAGATCTTCCTTTTTCGGAGAAGATACGCGATTTAGTAAGAATCTCCAACGTAGTGCATGGGAAGGATGGCAAGCATCATAATTTTTAAGCGTTAAAAATCAAAACAGGTTTTGAAACGTATGACGTAGTTGCATTGCAAGCAGAACGCTATAATCATATGAGCGACACGGAGTCATTATACTTAGACTATGAGTTCCATGTATGAATTTATGTATATTCATAGTTAATTATGTATTGTACGTATCTGAATAAAACATAGATATGCAGCTCTTGTAAACAATATAATCGAAAAAAAGAGTTCGAGAAAAAGATAGAGAGAGAATTATAAGAAGAGATTAAAGTTATAGTGAGAGAAACCGGCTAATCGGATGATGTTCGATTACTACGATCATTCAAATTACGCTGCAAAAGCTGGGCTCAATTCCGCCCGGTGGAGTAGTTTTTTTTGCCATGAATTTTTTTCAATTTTCAGGTTGCACAATCATATGACTGTACAGCAAAGCCACAACTCTGCTCATTACATTCCCATATTGGTACCAGATACATGAAACACCCTAATTCATAAGATTCCATGAATTTTATGCATAAATAACAAAATTTTCAAAATTGAAATCCAAAAAGCGTAGAGAGACGGTAATGTTGATGATCAAAATCTCAAGTGATCAAAATCCAGCTCGATTCCGGGTTGAATCAAGCATACATATAAGTTGAAGAATGAAGACCGACTCAAAGAAATGACTGTTTTTTCAACGACCAGCAGGAGAGCCAAGCCCACGACTTCATATGTAGCTGTCAAAATGATAGACTAATGCTGTAGCGAGATGTCAGACGCGCTTTGAGAGATAGTCGTGGTTTCGTTAACTAAAATAAGTGTACTTATTTTTGATAAAACGTTGTTTTTTTATTGCCTCACGGGCACATCTCCAAACATAGGTGTGGTCTGCGTCTCTAATATTCAGCGAAATGCCAAAAACTGAAAACGCGAGCATACTGTCTTTCATAGGTCTCTTTCCTAATCCGTACGACAGAATGAAAGTTAGGACATCACGAAGAGACAGCAGAAGAACGCTGCACTGTCTGACACTCAACCCCACCTAGGTTTGGAGGAGAGCCGACTTTTGTTCCAAAACTGCAGAACTTCCATATCGAAAAGTCAGTTTAAAAAAATTTAAACTCGAAACCGGTTTGGGAAAGCGGAATGTTCACAACAACAAAAAACACACTTTTATAATTTTGAAACGTTAACTCATAGAATGTAGGGGTTCTGACTAGAATGGAATTTTTCGGAAAGTTTATAGTTTTTCAGGATGTTGAAAATGATTTAGGACAGAAACTATTTCACTAATGATCTTAAGCCGATCCCCTTCTAATAATTTTAACTCTGCCTTGGTATTCAAATAATAGACAGTATAGAAATGACAAGATTGTGTTCTAGTGCCGGTTTTTAGGATCAATGCAACTTGTTAGTGTTTGTTATATGAATTCACCGACTTTTTTGCGCTCAGTCATATTCCCCGAAGTCTATTAAATTTTTAAAAATTATTTCTGGTCGTCAACAAGGCATATATAGAAAGTATACTGGAATTTGAAACCTTTTCTTGCTTTTCTTTTTTCTCATCTCTATATAAATTTTCTCTTTCTACTTTTTCTCGACTTGAGCTCTCTTCCTTTTCTTTCCTCTAGCAGGATCTTCTCTCTTCCTTTTCTTTCCTCTAGCAGGATCTTCACTCTCTTTCTCTTCTCTCTTCCTTTTCATTCCTCTATCAGGATCTTCTCTCTCTTTCTCTTCTCTCTGCCTTTTCTTTGCTTTAGCAAGATCTTCTCTCTCTTTCTCTTCAAACGTACGAAGGAGAAATGATAATGTTCAATTGGGACGCTTTCTTCAAAGCCATTGTTCCATAAATGATTTAAAGAAAAATAAATTAAAATAAAACTTGAGGGAAAGTACTGAAATTTCAACCTTGAAGCTTAGAAAAAGTTGTCTGGAAAAGCTTAAGAGTGAATAATCACATCAAAAAATAAATTTTCAGAAGAGATAAAAAATTTAAAAAATTTTGTGTTGCGTCTCAAAAAGGTAAGATTTTGTGTTTGGTTTTCTGAAGAAAAAAACAGAGTCGGTAAACCATTTATAATAAATTATGTAGTAAAACACGTTCAAAACCAGTTTTTTGAAGAAAAAAAACTAGCTTTCGCGTTGCCGAAAAATTGAACAAAAGTATTGCGTATGCAGAGTTTATTTTTATGGTCACATTTGACGTAGCAATACGCATTCACCTTCCTCGGTTAATGAATCAGTCAGATTTCACAAGGAGCTGTAAAAGGAGCAATTAATTGAGCAAAAAAGAATATAAGAAATTTAGACGGTGTTTTTTACAACGAAATCCGCCATGACTTCGCATGTTGCACAGCTCAAGATGCGCATGTTGCCTTTCAAGATGACGAAGCCCAAAGATGAACCCAATTGACTTTTGAGAAGAGAAAACAAGGAACCCAATTGAAAAATTTTAAAAAGTATGTAGAGTTCTTAATTTTCACGTTTATGATAGTTCAGCAGAACTCTGTCTGTGGTTCCATGAATGAGACTTAACGCGAAGTCTCCAAACTCTCAGTAACATAGTCCAAAGGCAGTGACGCCTTAATAGAAGACTGGGTTCGATGCCGCCCGGTGGTCACGCTTTTTCCGTACGATGGTTTATACAATTGTCATCTCAAATGAAATAGCACTTGAACTGCAAGTCATGACAAAAACAACTTGCTGAAAACAGATTGGAAAAAAAATTTCACTCGAATTTAGCAGAAAGCTTGAAATAATGAACATTCAGGGCAGAAGACGGCTATTGTTTAGAGCCACTATATTCTCACTCTCAGTGCACACACTGGTTAGCCCCACCCACTTATAGAGAGTAGAACTCTATCTTAGCGGGTTCGAAACAGACATTTACTAATAATCGCAGCAGTTTAAAAGTTCTTCGCAAGATAAACTATTTTTTCTCATCAACAATAATAATAAAGCAAGAAAGTGCTACGAAAAGCCGAAGGCGTGTCAAAAAAGTGGCGAAATGCTATCTACACAGAGAACACTACTCTTCAGCGGTAAAAAGCTAAGAAATGAATCAAAGGGTGACCGTAAGTTATTTGGACAAAAGTAAATGTGTGATTCCTTTCAAAACAAAAATTGTCTCTTGTTATCAAAGTGTATTTTATTACTATGTATAAGAAACAGAAATAGGTCTATTAACTCGCCCAAAAGTTCGCGTTTAACATATGTCCGGGTACTTTTCGGTCACCCTGTAGAACTGAGTGAAAGAGAAGAATCAGAAGCCCGCAGTTGTGTTTCTTATCCTCCAAATCTTATATTATTAGTTTGTTAGCTAGTATTATTTCTTCCACTAACTCGAGCAGGCGGGCTTAGTAAATCGCTGGGACTTGTCGGTTACGCGCATTGCAACTTATTTAGAAGCCGACAAGAATAAATGGGCAAAATGAGATATCGCTTTTCGAGGAAAAGAGAGAATAAGAGAAAGAGATTGAGAGGAAGATAATAAGAGACAGGGATGAGAGAAGAGTTAAAGAGTGAGATAGAGTTTGGAAAAAGAGAGAAAGGGAGAGAGAGAGAGAAATAAAAAGAGAAAGAAAGAAGATATAGGAGAAAAAATTCATAGGACAAGGAAGAGCTAGAGAGAGAAAAACAAAGAGAGGGAAAAGAATCAGCTTGTTAGAAACCAACTGCAGTGTTCAGTAATTGAATTAGAATTAGTTTGAGAGGGAAAACATGGTTTTTATCCGTAATATTGAAGATATATTTTTTCCTGTATCACTCAATAGTTTCTACCTTAAATTTTGAAACTTTCAAGAAAGAAAACCTGCGTTTTTTCTAATATTTCAGACCACGCGACTTCATAGGGTTCCTTCGAATACATCATTTATATAGGGGGAACTTTTATTATTCTTCTTTCTTCCGCTGTTGATTTGTATGATCATCATGACATTTTACAGTTATCGGACACATGAAGCTGTATCGTACAAACTAAATCAATATCTTACACGCTCACTACTAAAATCTTAAAGTGGCAATTCTTCGGGCTCCGTATCAATCACACTATGACATTCTAACGAAGCAGTTGACTTGTATTTTGAACTTTTCAACGGGAATAGGTACAATTTTTCAAAGTATGATTAGCCGATTTTGTACATATAAAAAACATACAAATTTAAATATGCTTACATAGATTTTCACGGATCGTGAACGACAGATTTTCACGGATCGTGAACTCCTTGTTTCCTTTCCTGAGACCTTTCCTCGACCATTCCGAAACTACCCGTCTCGCTTTTATCCGTCCTATTTTGAGCGAAGAAAGCTCACTCTTCTTGAAAGTAGGACATATTACAAAAAAAATGTTTAGATGGATCGTGACATGTGAAAGCGTGAAATTATGAATGAAAAATCATTCAAAGTCAATTTGATGAGATAGGCAAGGGCTTAGCGGTTTTCGGTCATTTCTCTGCGGGAAGCATGATTCAACCAAGAAAGTTGAAGATAGTTTTCCAATCTGATTTCAAAAACGGTTATTATTATTTATTGCCGTGAAGCCAAACGTGATCTGTAAGATTTATTTTTTTCAATGACATAAAATTTAATTTCTGTTCTTTTTCTGACAATTGTGAGCAGAGAAACCGACTGCGGACGCAGTCCAAAAACTTGGTGACTTGGTGGAGAAAAAAAAACCGCCACTTAGAAGAAAGTCCATGCATTTAACTTTGTTCTTGTTTGTGTTTTCATGATATCTCATGTGCTTGGAATAAAGAAATGAAATTAAATGAAAATGGAACTTACATAAGAATGATGTGGAGTCTTTGTTCATTCTTCAAGTTCCGATCATTCTTGAAGCGAGATGGCAAATACGATTCATAACATTATAAAAATTTGTTAAAACTCCAAACTCTTGAATACCGTCGAGCCATTGCTGACCTTACTTTCATTCACAAATGTATCAATGAGAAATGTGACATATATACTGTTCATTTATATAAAATATCAGCTGTTGAACGTTTTTCTCGCCATTCTCATTCTTTGCGTCTTATTCTGCCCAATAATATTAATCAGTCTTTTATATCAACATGTGTTTCTCGTCAGTTATCAGTATGGAATTCATTGGATTTTGAAATCGTATCCGATCCTAATTGCAAGGTATTTAAGAACAATTTACTTAAGTTACCTGTCAACCTAGTTTTACCGAATACTTTTGTTTCTGATAACTAAAGGCTCGTTTCTTTGTTAATAGCATTTTCTATCTCCCCCCTCCCCTAGTTAAGCAACCTTTTGCTTACACACACCGCCACTAGAAAGACAGTCCATGCATTTCCGTTATTGTTATTGTTCATTGTGAACCGAAGTTGAATATAATCTGTGCAAGGAATAAAGAATGAATGAATGAATGAATGAATAATGTTTGCACGAAAAAAGACCAATTGAATATATTTCTCGAATGTTTTATTCATCATGAGCTTGTAAGCATCAAGCAAATAAGGCTACAAACAAGTGAAGTACTGACTTAATATGTATATTATTGATGAAAATGGTAAAAGAGGTGATATATTTAATTTAAATTTAATTTTGATATCACTGCTAAGACTATAATGTAGCAGAAATTATATTCAGACAGACTTCTGCTCTCTCTGGGCGGGGCTCATCAGTGAGCGACCAGAGAGGAAACGAGTATGATTGAAATTTTTAATTTAGAATTGAACAAAAGTAGACAGAGGCTATAGATGAAAATAACAATGCAGTTTTGTTCAATTCTCTAAACCGGATGTTGTAAATACATAATTGACATCTAACGAAACATGCACTTAGCGCGGATTTGTCTTAATAATTTCAATCACGTGCATCTTTACCGTGTGATTAAAAGCATTTTTAGTTTTCAGAAAACCCTAGAAAACGAATTTTTCAATTATATCGCAATATTACAATTTTTATTCCTCAGGGTTCTGAATTTTTTTGTTGAATAAATGTATTTTTCTCTTTAAAGTGTTGACACACATCTTCTCATATTTAAATGAAATATAAAATTTTCGTTTAAATCAAACAGCAAAGTTTTCCGAGAGAAATTCAGAGATAGAGAAAAAGAGAAATAAATACAGGCGACAACTTCAAAAAAGCTATTTTCTGCTCATTCATGTATTCAATTTCTATCAGAATTTTTTTCATTTGAATGGCCTCAAGAAAAGTTCATTGTGATGGCCGTGAAGACATATGTTAGGAATAGTTAGACTCTTAATTTCGAAGCTGAGAAATTCTTCAAATTATCTTTAATGAAGCCATTGAAAAACTTGAAAGTCCTGTTGATGAAGTAAGCGTCTGTTGAAAAACAAATCAAATTTGATAAAAGACTGAAAGTTGATAGCCTTTTTCTTCAGATCACAAGACTTTTCTTCAAAATCATTTTTCCTGACTATTTCGGAGTCTTTATCTTCTAGTGGTCACTCTATCCTCTTTTCGTTGCGTGTTTTTCTTTATCTCTCTTTATCTTTTTATCTCTTTCTGTTGTGTTTCCCTCTTCCTATCTCTCTCTTTCTCTCTCTCTCTCTCTCTCTCTCTCTCTCTTTCTCTCTCTCCCTCTTCCTATCTCTCTCTTTCTCCCTCTCTCTTCCTATCTCTCTCTTTCTCCCTCTCTCTTCCTTCCTCTCTATTTATCCTTTTTATACATATTTCACCTTTCTTTTCTAATCGGTCACAATACTATTCTGTATCTCTTCCCTGATAATCTGATTCCTTATCAAACTTGGAGGTGTTGAGTTGAACTATACTGCGGAGTTCTACAAGCCAAGAAAAAAAGCCCATGCTTCAGTTTGCTGATAAGGGTAGAAATGTGGCCATATACGATGTTCTCTCCTGGAGAAGTCGCTAATTTCTTATATTTTCCTGTACGATGCTCTCATAAAATAAAACTAAGTTTAAAGATTGGAGGAGAAGAGACAGAGATGCTTGGTTTTCCAGAGTTCTAACAATGATAAGTCATTTCTTAAGTGTCTCGGTGCAAGTTTAAAGAGTACATCTCTTCAAATTTTATACACTTTTTCTCTACGTCTCTATGAAGATTTTTGTGTGTGAATGTTTTATGCCTTTTTAAGTTATCGATATCGGTAAATTGCAGGGTGTTTTGTAAGTTCTATCATTGCGAAGCTCTTAACTACTTCTGGGACGAAAACCTACTCTGTATCATTTTAGTTAGTTTTTAGGGGAAACAATACTATCATATTTCGGATTCTGTCCGGTTGAGGAATGATGGTAGTTTTATTGTTTTTCTATGCGCTTCATAGTTTCTCGTTTATCTATGCGCTTTATACCCAATGCGATCGAACTGGAGCGCATTAATTCATACAAATTAAACAAAATTCTACTATTAATCATGTTACTTACGAAGTACGAGTGAGATCCTCGAACGTAGAGACACGGCAATCTCGTATACGGTTTGGACAGTCCAGTCTCAAGGAGATCAAATCTTTATAGAGATCTATGCTGAAGAAAGAAAAAATAAACCATGCTGAAGAATGGAGGATTGAAGAGGTCGAAACAAGTGCGAAAAAGTTTATTCATATTTGGACTGAGGGGCTGTTATTATCTGGCTGTCATTTCAGTAACGGTCCCTAAACTGGATAAGTGCTCACTGAGGATGAAGCCCGCCTTGGCTTTCCTAGTGACTTTCCTGATACTGCTGAAGATATATCCGTCAGCTGCTCTGCCTCGGACGCGACTCGCTCTCTATCAGCTCGACTCGCTTGCTTGGTGTCGCCTCGGGTGGCCATTTGTGCCCTACTACAAGTCGGGTTTGTCTCGAGTGCCCAACTAGATGTCGGTGTGAAGAACCTTGAGAAGGTTCTTCATCTTTCAAAATTGGCATGTCTACTGTTCTGCTAATAAACATTATTATCTGCTATCACATGTATCAAGGTCACCATTCAAGCGGAAACACAATAGGTTGTCGCATATTTTAGGTGCTAAATTTTTTTAAAAGACTTGATGAAATCATTATTCATTACTTTTTTCAGTACTAATTTTCTAGTAGGAATTAAGTTCATCCGAAGTTATGAGTTTTATCATTAGTGAAAAAAATGATATTATTCATGAGTTCTATGAACAGTAATGAGCTTTCTCAATTCTTTACGTCACCTTAGCTCTGTCGCTTGGGATGGCTTAAGTGGTGCATGGGAGGAAATAATTCAACAAAATAGAGAAAGAGAGAGAGATAGAGAGAGAGAAAGAGAGAAAAAGAGAGAGAGAGGAGGGAGAGAGATAAAGACAAAGAGATACATAGTTAGAATAAGTGATAGTTATAAAGAGGTACCCAAAAAGTGAAACATATGAATGAATGAATGAATGAATGAATTTTTACGCATAAAAAAGGGGGATGAGGTATACGGGAATATTGGAATTGAGGGAAAACATCTGATGTCGAAGGGTTGATAGTGGCAACGAAAGGGGGGTTGGACTTTACAGCTTCAATTAGTCCAATTCCTGGTAAAAAAAGCCGGACCGCATTTTGTCGGCTAGACGAAATGAGTATAGCAGAGATTGGATGGGAAGTCGACCACTCCAGCCATTGCGAACAAGATAGAATGGTCAATGGTATTAACCCATAAAAGAACAGAATAAGAAAAATGATGAGATGAAAAAGGAGAATGGGCGAAAGAATGATTTTCTTAAAGACCTTAATTTTTCTCTAGACTCTCATTTTTTCATGACTCTTGATTCTCTCATGACTTATTTCCAGGTCATACGGTTGTTCATGCTCTTTGGCTCATCCAGGAAAACCAATCGACAGTGTTGACGAGTAAGCTGCTCATCAGAACTTTTTTTAAACTTCAATTGAGACTTATACAAATGTATATTTCAGATGTAGTGCACCAAAACTTGATATCGCTTTGCGAACTTCCCTCTTTTTTACTGTTTCGAATACGAATAAAAACGGGAATAAGCACGGCTTGCCCGTTTTCTTATACTTCTCGCCTGTTCCATCACTTTTAGTATGCTTCGCCATTCACGCTTCCTGTCCATTTTGTAGAGTTGAGCCTCCAAAGCGTACATGGGGCTCTTTTAGAAAGGTTATAAGTTCATTCTATTGTTTCTCCAAAGCCTTGCTTTCAGATGCTGTCAAGAACAAATAGACTGCTACAAGCATGCGGAGGTATCCGGAGTCTGTACTAATTACTACACGCCCATTTTCTGCTACTACAGAGTGCTCTGTATGCATAATGAGAACTACTGTAAAGGTACATCAACAATTTCCAATGATTTGAAACCTTTGAAAAAACATCAATCAATTTCATATTTGTCTTTGAAAAAGTTTTTGAAGAATATCACCTTTTTTATATATACATACATGTTTTGTTTACCTGACTTGTAGGAATGCCTATATTTAGTCATTTTTAACGTCTTTTAATGTATAATTTGCAAATTAATGCATTCCATTTTCAAACCTGCACCACCTGGTTTTGGTCGTCAATTAGAGAAATGTCTTCAACATTCAGAAGCACTCTTATCATTCTGAGGTTGAAAATTATCTCTGGTAACGTTTCCAGCTCTATCAAGGCTTCTATGCGGGAGTCTTAACATATAAGTACTAAGAATGTTGTGTATTGGTTGATTAGTTAGTTAAAGTCTTACCCGGAAAGCGCAAAAGGGGAAGAAGTGACGTTGACTGACTTTACTCTAATTTTCGTAAGCATGGTCCGTTCCTTTTCCTTCACTCACCGACAAAAAAAAGGAATTTGCAGACGATGTCACTTCTTGTGAATATGCCATTTGTTCATGCGACGCGGCTCTGATGGACTGTCTTAGTCGGTTTCCTCGGCCGCAGATAGGGGCCTCTCCTGGGTGCATGGCGGCTGATGGCAGCAGTCGCAACTCGACCGCCTTGGCGTCTTGATACTGATCGCAGCAACCGCAAGCAGCAGCCGCGACGTGATCGCTTCTGCATGTCTATGCAAACAACATTGATCTCACTTCAGACACGACTGATTCAACCGAAATTTGTAGAAAAACTGATTGAAAAAGTTATAAAACAGCTTGCTTAAAATTTCTATAACATGTTAATCAGAATTTAGCAACACATTTCAATAAAGAGAGGATATGGAAAAATGGAATATCTGAAGATTACTGATAACTTAAACCAGAAATTAATTGCATACTTCGAATGTTTTTAAAACCTTCTTCTTCAATTTTGATAGATGCAGTTTTGTTTTCGAGCAAATAAAAAATTGCTGTGGTTATTTACTGAGAGTTGGGAACTGTGGAACGTGTCTCCAGAAGTCTATACTTGTGATGAGAAACTCTCCAGAAGTCTATACTTGTGATGAGAAAGTCTCCAGAAGTCTATACTTGTGATGAGAAAGTCTCCAGAAGTCTATACTTGTGATGAGAAAGTCTCCAGAAGTCTATACTTGTGATGAGAAAGTCAAAAGCTGATGATAACAGTTAATTTCGCCATCAGAAGGTCAATCACAATCTAAAACATGCTTTTACATATCAGAATAAAACTGTTTTACAGTATTCAGAACTTAATACAATGTCATGAAAGTTAAAATAAATATTTTAAAATGTAAATTTTTTCAGAGTATTTTTTCAGAAACATGAGAATTTTGAATCACTTTATGCATAAAATTTTCGGTGTAGAGTTGCTAAGTTTTTCATCTTTTTCATCTTGTTGGTTGTTTCTATTTTGCCCAACGAGAAGCTTTTTTTCGTGATCTTTTAAAAATGAAACCATTCATATTTTGATTGTTCATAGAACTTTCCTTATAGTTTCGTAATGAACTTTAAAAATAACCTTTTCAATTTCTAAAAGTTTTTTTTGCATATTTTTGTCACATGATTAACCTGCAAATAATAATACATAATTCTAAAGTGTATTATTCAGTCTTGAAAAAAGGACTGGAACCATGGCTAGGCCTCTATATTCTGGTTAGTAATTCAGTATACATATTAGTTACATAAGAAGTACAAAAGTATTGAGTAAGTTAACTCAATTTTTTTCACCGGAACTCAGTTGAGGTCACCTTCTGCATGGAGATTAACTCAAAAATGTTAATGCTTATTGAAATTCGCTGTGATTTGTAAAGTACTTAACTTAAGATCATTCTAAAAGAATCAGCAACTCGGAATACATTCTGAACTACTTTCAATGTTTCGGTCGTTACAAAATCAAATGTGTTTACCTTGATAAGAGTTTGTATAACATTTATCCAGAGATGATTGTTGAAAAGACGTCCAATGAAGCCAGAGGGAAGGGAATTTTGGCTTTTTTGAGTGAAAGTTTGTTTGTAGATTTTTCGGAAGAGGATACTATATTAGAACGAGTTTACGGATTATGAAACAATCAAATAAAAGGAATTCTGTCAAGTTTATCGATTTTTACGCAAAAGCGCATTAATGCTTCAACTTTATTCCTTATAGGGATATGTAATACGTAAATAAATTAGAAACGGGATCCTCGAAAACTGTTCAACCCATGTTTTTATAGGAAATCGATTCGTATTCTTTCATAAATGGAAATACAGTTTTTTTTAAAATAACTGGGCGTGTCAAAGTTCTTTCGGCTTCAATCCTAAGTCGTGGAAGTTTACTCGCCGTTTTTCTTGATTAAGACTAGTTTTATATAAACACAAAACCTAATCGTCATCAAAAAACTACGTTCTTTTTCTTAGCGTTGTCCCGCGATGGCAATGGTCCGCTTTGTGGATCTTCTTTCTCCATTTGTCCCGATCGAGGGCATCTTTCGCATTCAGATAACTGGCTTTCAAATTCGCTTTATATTGTCTTGCCATCGCTGCTTCGGTCGCCCTCTTGGTCGTCAAGCGTCTAATTCGGGATTGTAGGCGGTACTTGCAACGGTTTCCGGGGCTGCTCTGCTGACGTGTCCGTACCATCTCAGCCTGTTTTCGTGCATCTCGTTTATGGGAGTAACTACGAAATTCTTTCTGATGATCTCATTCGGTAGGTGCTCGCGGATAGAGATCTTCATGGCCCAGTGGATCATACGCATCGCCATTGTTTGTAGACGGCGTTCAGCAGCTTTTGTAGTTCGACAGCTCTCAGTTCCGTACAGAGCTACGGGGCTCTGTACGGAACTACTGTCTGATAGATCTTCGACCTTAGGCGTAGAGGCATCTTTCTATCGCATAATACACCTTTGTCTTCTCTTCATTTCATCCAGGCTCCGTTGACACGTGACAGCACGTCATTGTAGATGTCTCCGGTACTCTGGAGAATCGACCCAAGGAACCGAAAGCTGCTGGATTTCGCCAGTTTTTCGCCGTTGACCTTGATTGTGTGTAACTTTGGAGGGCACTGTTTACAGGTACTCCCTCTTTGACGTATTCAGACGTAGCCCGAACTGGCTGAGTCAGTCGCTCCAGGCTTGCACTCTCTGCTGTAGATCTTCTCTCGTTTTAGTCGTCAATTAGGGAAACTGTCCCGCTGCGAAAAACACGTTGTCTTCTTACAGGATGGTCCATGCCAGGTTCATTCTGTAGGTTACGTGTAATGAATGATGACCATAACAAGGATCAAGAGGAGAAGTGATAGTGCTGCCCCTTGATGTACACCCACTTTCCCTGGAAAGCTGTTCGAGTTTCCGACGGTACATCTGACGTTGCTCGTGGCATCTATGTAGAGGAGTCGGACCCATTCAATCAGAAGTTCAGGAACTTAGTGGTTCCACAGAGCGTACATGATTTGCTAAAGTGGAACTCGGTAGAAAGCTTTTTCTAGATCCAGGAAAGCAAGATGAAGGGGTTTCTGCTTCTCTCTGTGCTTTTCCACTAGCTGGTGAACATTGAACACAGCATCTGAAGCCTGTTTCATTCTCGGAACCTCATTTATTGCGTGTGAGCTTTACGAATTCAGGCAGGCGCTGTTCGATTACGTTTTCCAAGATTTGCACCGTGTCTCATAGTATGCGTAGGTGACGGCAGTTCGAACAGCTCGCTGGATAACCTTTGTTCTTGAAAATTAGCACCGTGACACTAGTTAACTAATTTCTGGACGCTCGGCCATTTTTCACAATTGCGTTGAAGAACTATGCTAGCCAATACGGTCATCGCTCACAACGATGGCCACTTCGGTGAATTTCGTCGTCCTATTATAATTGAGTTTCTATCCTTCACCAATGTCCCGTGATTTCTGCCGTTTCCATCTCATCTCCTAAACTCAGGCAATGTCTATTCGGCAGCATTTTAGGATGTCCGCTAGTTCGCGGCTGCGCCCGGTTAGTGTGCCGATTTTGATAGCGGCGAATCTAAGTTTTGAAATTGCAAGATTCCCTCGTTTGTCAGTTGCCCGTGCGTTTCATTCACGTGGCTGGGGCAGGGACAACGTGCGTCGCTTTCGGGGGATGCCCAGTAGCATGAAGAACTTAGAACCATGTATGTAGTTGCGACAAGTATTTGGCCGAACGGCCTATCGCTTGGGCCTGGCGTAGATGCCTTAGCTTACTCTTACGAGTTAGTAGTTTCTGATGGCACCACGAAGATGTACGGACTCGTCATCTATCATCAAAAAACTGCCTCACCAGCAGAAAAAGTTCTTCGACATTTTGGAGAAAAAAATTGCGGAAGCTTATTTATTATGAGAATCGTGAGAATTCAGGAAGCATTTCTTTTTTGACTGGGATAACGTTGCAATGTTTTAGTTACTTCTTGAGGGACGACGAGAAAATTATTGAGGTGTGCAACTATTGAATGACGTTTGCAACTATTGATTGACGTGTGCAAATATTGATTGACGTGTGCAACTATTGATTGACGTGTGCAAATATTGATTGACGTGTGCAACTATTGACTGACGTTTCCAACTATTGATTGACGATTGCAACTATTGATTGACGTTGGCAACTATTGATTGACGTGTGCAACTATTGATTGACGTGTGCAACTATTGATTGACGTGTGCAACTATTCTCAGTGACACAATAATTTTATCGATTTGCTTTATTCACCAAAGGACAGTTTGTTCTCACCATCACTAACATGGGAAAGGTGAAAGGAAAATGATGACTGAAACAAGTTGAGAAGAGCTTGATGATGTATAAATAATTTATATCATAATGTCGAGAACGTCAGCAAAGAAACTGAAGACGATGAAGATAAGTCGTTCATTTAGAAGAGTCTAAATTCATCGAAAAAATTTTTTTGGCATTTGAAGAACAGAAGGAATTATAGGTCTGAGAAAAAATGTTTCAGCTATGAGAAGTGCGAAATGTCTGTAAGCTTCTCTACTCACGTGAAACTTATTTGTTGGATCCTTGCTTCCCTTCATCAAACTTCTCATTCTCATTAGCTTGTAATACTCTCTTACGAATATTTCAGTCATTCTCTCCTTCTGTGTCTTTCACTCTGAATCTATTTTTTTTCTGAATTCCCTTTTTGTTACTCTTTTCCATCTCTCTCTCTCTGTTTTTCTCTTTCTTTTTCTCTTACTTTCTCTCTTTTTCTCTCTCTCTCTTTCTCTCTATCTATCTCTAGTTTTCTCTTTTTCTTTATTGTTTACTACCTATTACACGCTATTTCGCTCTCTCAATAGTCTATCTCTCACCCTCTTTCTCTCTCTCTCTCACTCGCTCTCTCTCTCTCTCTCTCTCTCTCTCTCTCTCTCTCTCTCTCTCTCTCTCTCTCTCTCTCTCTCTCTCTCTCTCTCTGCCCTGCATTGCACACTTTATCATTATTTCAATACCCATACTTTCCACAGCTTTCTCAAACTGACGTTTTCTTTTAAATAACTTTTTTGGAAAACATTATAAACTTTTTCCCTTTTTACCGCACAACTTCACTTGTTTTTCAACCAAATCTCTTTTATGTTCTTACGCAGCCACACTATGTTGATACAACATAAACTACAACATAAACTCTAGTTATTTTACAACATAAACTCTAGTTCTTTTCGTTTGCTCCCCGCCCTTGATTCTCTCTCTTTCTATTTGTATACTCTACCAGTTGATTTTCTGAGTCATTAGACAGTTTGAAAAAGTCAACACTTTTCAAGCGAACGTTCCACTTCAAAAATATGAGCGGAATTCGTTTCTCAGATGCTGTAAGGTGTTTATATGAGTTGTGTGATAAGACCTCAAAGTTCCGGATTTCTGCTTGGAGCCGGTATCGATCTTCTAGGAAATATTCGATTATATAAAAAGGATTCAATTTTATAGTTTGTCCTAAAAAACCAGAACAAAAAAATTTTTTTTTTTCATCTTTAAGAAGGGTTACGATCTGAACTTTGTGATTTCTGAGCATTTTCCCTCCTCTCTCTCAGAATGAATGTAATTTTTCCGTCACTTGACTGTCATCTGACTGTCATCTTTCCGTCACCCGTCACTTGAGCCCTTCTCCCTCATTTTTTACCTTGAACCCATACTTATCTTTTTCACGCTATTATTTTCACTACTTCTCTTAAAACAATTATTTCAGTGTTATATTTCTATATTTCAAACACAGCAATTTGAATTGACTCATCTGTAACAGAGAAAACTCCGTATAACCTTCAAGCAATACAAAAAAAATGGGGAACTGTCATTTTCCAAAACTTTTCCGATGGTTTTTTGCTTCGTAAAAAACAATTTTTCTTTTCTAAAAATTGCTGAATCACAGTTCTTGCGATAACTTTTTTAAAGTATACGTTGTTAATCCGTGAGAGGTAAGGAGACCATTCAGCAGTTCCGTTTACTGATTCCTCTCAGCCAAAATGTCGATCGCGTGAGAACTTTATTGTTCTATTTGCTTTTAGGATTATGTTCTGTCTTGAGTGAGAAATCGAAAAAGGGAGGAATAGAAAGAGAAAATGAATAGAGAAGAGAGGAAAAGATAGATAAGAGAGAGTAAGAAATGGAGAAGATGGAAAGAGAGAGAGAGAGATAGACAGATATAGAGAGAAAGAGAAAGAGGGAAAGAGAGATGTAAATTAGAGAGAGAAAGAGAGAGAGAGAAAGAGAGAGAGAGAAAGAGAGAGAGAGAAAGAGAGAGAGAGAAGGAGAGAGAGAAAGAGAGAGAGAGAAAGAGAGAGAAAGAGAGAGAGAGAAAGAGAGAGAAAGAGAAAGAGAGAAAGAGCGTCAGCAAGAATGTTTGATGAGCGAGGAAGTATTTAAAAAGTTTTTTTGATCTTTGTTAATCGTTTTAAGCAACGATGGGCTGAGACCATAATTAATGAAATCCATCGCACGGGCGAAATTCGCACTCGGCTAGGATCGAACCTCCACTGCGTAATCGAAGCTTGTAGAGCGTTAACCAATACTATGTTGGTGTATTGGCTAACGCTCTACAATCCCCGGTTATGCAGTGGAGGTTCGGTCCCAGCCGAGTGCTAATTTTTTCCCGTGCGGTGGATTTCATTGATTTTGAAAGATCCTATGAATTATGAATGAGAATTGAGAGAGATATTAATAAAACAATATTTTTGTAGATCTTCAAATGCTCAGTTACACAGTTTAAAGGCAGTGACGCCTGGTAGAGAAGACAAATTGATCAAACCACCGCAAGGAAAAAAGCTAGTCACCGGGGGGACTCGAACCCATGCAACCATCTCTCCTCTAACCCGGATAGAGGAGAGATGGTTGCATGGGTTCGAGTCCCCCCGGTGACTAGCTTTTTTCCGTGCGGTGGTTTGATCAATATTTTTGTAAGTTTTCGTTTTCTGGATAAACAACACACAAAAAAGAAATACAAATTTTAAAAAAATTGAAACAAGAGGGCAAAGATTGAAAGCAATAATTAGGGAAGCCGAAGTTCAGTGTCAATTTTTAGCTTTGTTTTTGTCTGTCGATATCTTCATTCCGTTAGTTCTCTAAACATTTCTCTATTCCAATCATTCTCTCTCTAGCCCCTTTTCTCTCTCATTCATCCTCTTATCTCTCTACTCTTCTTTATTTCTTTCTCTCTCCTTTCCAGTTCTCTTTCTCTTTATTTCTTTTCTCTTTTTAGAAAAATGTTTGAGAGTAATCCAACTTCAAGAAAAGTAATTTATATGGTAATTAGCAAAATACCCTGACATTTCTTCAATCTAAAAGTTAGGTTTTTTTAAGTACCAAGATTGGACATTTCTTCTTCTTCTATTGTTCGAATAAACAGCTATCCTCCTCTAGTTATTCCATGTATTTTGAGAAGATGTCGTTTTCTGCTAGCTTCAATTGTCAAGGCAATCTTGTCACATTGTTCTGACTCGCAATGGATCTTTGGCAACGACCTCTCCCAGAAGGGGTTGGGAGACAATAGTCTGAGTTAGTGACGATTGAAAGTGTCTTTTATTGTAATCTTTTTTCAATATTTAAATGCAAGTTCCCCTTTTTCTATCTTTTGTATTTCATTCGTGATGATAGCTCTTTTCCATGTGTTTATATGTATATATTTTGTTGATTATATTTTTATTCAGTTGAATACTGTTTTTTGTAAGAAAAAATTTTTTAGAAAAAAATTCAAGTTTTTATTTCTTGGGTTTTGGCAAAAAATTATTTATACTTTTTTGATTCTTGATTTTTTTGAAAACTCGTTAAAAACAAGTCGCTGATAATGCTTTAAACAAAGCGAAAAGTCCGAACTCTGCACGAAGCCACACCGCATCTCTTCACTGGCACGACAAAGACTTTAACTGTCTAATTATAAATATTCTTATAAATTAGGGGGTTCTGAAAGCTGTGCTTTACCTCATTGCTTACTCAAATGTCAATTACATAGTACCTTGCTTAAATTGAGTCCCAAAAGACTAGGAGCCGTTTTTCTTTATATTTCCTTTTTTTTCTCGCGTTTTTGCTGACTCTACCTCAAAACTTCAGCACTGACAATCAACTGATTTCTTTTAGACATGCTTCTAAAGATTCTTCATTTTGTGTTTGCGTACCATTTTTATTGCTTTGAAGAAAATGAGAACAAGCAGCAGCATGAGTCACTTCCACAATTTACAAAAGTTTGGAGCTTTGTAAGATGTAGAGAAGGAAGAGTAAAAGAAAGAGAGGAGTAAAGTAACTAAAAAATAGAGAAGTAAAGTAGAAAGGAGTAAATAAAGAACGATTGAAAGAAGAGAGAGAAAAAATAAATGAGGGGAGAGAGATAGAGAGAGAGAAAAGAAGTAGAAAGGGAGAATGCATCGAAGCTTAGTTACTCATTTCAAAGACATGTACGCTTGTTAGAGAATACTGACGAGAAGATAGTCGGAATACACTTAAATATTCGTCTGTTTCATAGTTAGAAATCCACTGTTTCTGCTGTCTCTTCGATTGTCGTGTTGTTTGACCTATAACATAAAAACTATTTTTTGAACCGTTATCCGCGTGATTTGTTAAGACAATATACAAGACAAAAGTGAAGAAAGATGACTAATATTTTGCAAGAGACAAAACCTAATCCACGGGGCGAGATCGAGCCTGTCATGTGGTTATATATATTTTATCTACATTTGTCAGTGCAAAAACAAACATTCAAAAACCACAGATAACAATGGTGTCTTTAAGAAGCAAAGAAAAAAAAAGAAAAGAAATCTAAGACAATTCTTGTAACAATTTATTACAGAGCGCGTCATAGTGTCTAATAATTACATCCATATGTCTGCTGATTCGAAACGGAAAGACTAAAGTGTATCAATGACATTGATGACAGCTTTTTTAAAAACGTGTTCACTCGGAACATTCAACACATCTCTCGATAATCTAGTGAACACACGTGCTACCCTTAATGAGAAACAATGGAAACGGGCCGTATTCTGTGTTGCTTCGACATACAAACCGTTAACTTTTAAAACTAATAGGGGGAAAAACAACTATTTCAGACAGAAAACCCCATTTCTATAATTTAAGACAATCCGCGACACGTGGATCTAACTTCAAATTACATTTTCGTGCCCCGAAAACAATTTGTCGTATAAATTCATTCGCAATAAGATCTGCTCGTCTGTTTACTGAATTAAATTCAAGTGTTTAGTATTTATAATATTGTTCCGCTCAATGTGTTCATGTGTTCAGTTGTAATGTTTATGATCTAATGTTTGGTTTGTTCCTTTAATGCTTATTATCTTCCAACTTGTAGGAATCACTATAACCCACATGATGTTTGTGTACTATCATTGTATATTATATGAACAACATGTAATAAATAAATAAATAAATAACATTTGTCCGTGTAATCGGAACCCATTTGAAGAACTTTTCCTTCGCGACAATGGAACTATTGTTGTAAATTTTCCAACCCATCATAAGATCCGCGACTTTCCGCCTGTCTATCAAGGAAGAAAGACCTAGGTTAGCCAATCGACAAGAATAAGAAGGAAGTGCACGTGGATAATCAGGATTAGGAAAGCATCGGTAGTATACAATACGAGTAAAAGCTTCAAGTACTTTCTCGATAATTTTGCAGTCTTTTTTATAATATGGATTCCAGAAGCAAGATGCAAATTCTAGATGAGGAAGTATATATGTGGAAAAGCATTTGAGCAGAATAACTGGGTCGTTGATGGGAACAGCACGGAGGAGTGAATACATGGCTGCCGTTGCTTTGCTCACTCGATCTTCAACAGCTGGGCCTCTGCGCAATGATGAGACAACTTGTACTCCCAGGTCGCGAACTTGGTTGACACGTGATAACAGAACATGGCAGATTGAATAGGAGGCGATGAGAGATTGGTACCCTATATGCAGATGAAGAGTTTTACTGGGAAACAAGGAGAGTTGATTACATTCACACCAAACAGTAATAGCATCGAGTGCAAGTTGTAGTTCTTGACTTCGCTCTAAAAAGGTATCTTTGTTATAAGACACATACACTTTAATATCATCGGCAAATGCTTGGAAATGCACATTAGGGAATTGAGCTATTACATGGTTCAAATCAGTTATGTATAAGATGAATAGCAGAGGTCCAAGGACAGAACCCTGGGGAACCCCTGATGTCACATTAAATTGAGGAGAACGAGTCCTACCAATGCGAACCGAAAAAGTGCGATCTGTCAAGAAGGATTCCAGAAACAATAACAATTGAGATGGTATACCATAATGTCTACACTTGTAGAGAAGCTTAGGAATACTAATTGTATCGAAAGCTCGAGAAAACTCGAGATATATGACATCGGTGGAAAGTCCACTCCCTAGCGCTCTCGTCCAGTCTTCCTCACACATCCATAAATTTGTGACAACAGAAGCCTTCTCTCGAAAACCGTGCTGATAATTAGACAACACATCGAATCTTTCTAGATGCTCTATAATAGTCTTACGAAGTAGGCGCTCTATTGTCTTCGATGCAGGGGACAATATCAATATGGGCCTATAGGAAGAAGGAGACGAGGGTTCTTTGCCTTGTTTAGGAATTGCGGTCACAAAAGAATGCTTCCAAATAGCAGGAGTCGAAGATGTGATAAGACAGAAGTTGTATATGTGGGATAGAGGAACCGAAAGCGAAGAATGACACATTTTGAACACAAGCTGAGGAATTCCATCGGCACCGGTACTACCCGTGTATTTCAATTTAGACAAAGCACGTGAAACAGTATACGGAAGAAAGATACTTAGATTACCTTGTGGAAGAATGGGATCTCCAGCGGGGCGGGGTAACAAACCGTCATCATGGGTAAAGGAAGAGGCAAACTTAGCTGCTAGTAAGTCACATTTACTTTGAGAGTCAGTCAAAACAGAACCATTTCGATCAATGAGAAAACGAGGAGGATTGGGTTTGGGACGTGTGAGAGAAGAGATATGCCGGTACAAATTACGAGAGGATGTGAGCCTTTTCTTGAGGCAGTGCTTATTCCACTTGTTGATTTGTTTAAGTAGATCACAACTAGCTTTTTCATACAGTTTTCAAACAAGTGGGTAACGAATATTGCGAAATAGTGCATCTCGATAAGAGATCAAGCTACGAATATGGGGTGGATAGGCAGAGAAAGACGAGCGAGGGGCCTTCATTGGAACATACAAGGACAGAGCGTGGTGGAGGAATAGTGGGAAGCGAGAGTAAAGGTCATCTACACAAAAAAACATATCGAAAGCAGCTTCCCAATCTATAGAGGACAAGTAATCATTCAAAGCAGAAAAATCAGTTCGAGAATAGTCTGGAACATGTTCAACGTCGATACGGTCCAAGCATATATGTATATTGGTATCGAATCCTAAATGATCATAAGACGGAAATGAGGGAATAATACGGGACTCGGAGAAAAGAGAAGGATGAGATGTAACGAACCAGTCAAGTGATCGGTTTTGGCGCGTTGGGAGGCGGCACAGAAACGAGAGGTTGAGAATGAATAATATTATCGGAAAGACTCACAGGAGGACTCAGGGAATCAGAATTGGAATCGCCCACCAGGAAGAAGGGATGATTAGATGTTGAGAAAAGGTCGGATAGAAAATCACAAAAAACTCTTGTCTGATCGGAACTATAACTGGGTGGACGGTAACACACAACAATTCATAGAAAACAAACTGAAATAAGAACATCGATGGCTATGACTTCTGTACGAGAGAAATCTATTGCTGGCTTAGTAAAAGAGTATACATCACGAATAACAATGCAAACACCACCGCCTCTAGAGTCACGGTCCGTTCTCACAACAACATAAGGGAGATCTCCAACAGTTTCACAATCCTTAATCCTACCATGGAGCCAAGTTTCGGACAACGCTACAATATCTGGCTGCTCAGCTTCTAGAAAAATTCGGAAGGCTGCTAGTTTATTACATATAGAGCGCATGTTAAAATAGAAGAACTTGAGAGAATTCTTACCCGGACATGATCTTAGTTTGACGGGAAAGAAGATGAAGGTCTAACAGTTTGCAGCCTCGAACGACGAATAGCGTCGGCTTCTGCTCTTGGTATCACTTCTCCATTGTAGACAACGACGTCTTTCCCCTCGGACACTAGTCTTCTTTTCTCTTGCCGAAGCAAGAACTCCTTCTCTCGCATTTCTTTGGTCAGACTTGGCCGAATGAAAATGTTTCTGAAGCGGTTGTCATTCCGAAGTGAAGAGGCACGTGCGAGAAGTTGCCGCTGAAGTGACTTCGCTGGAAGAATGACCTTCAGCGGTCTGGAGGCCGGTCGCCCATTAGAGTTGTGATTGATACCCATCCGAAAATGGGCCAGTCCGTGAACAGCTACGCCAGCTGCGTCGAGTAGCGAGAGAACCAGAGCGTTGTCATGAGCTGTTTGTAAAGAAGGGACAGCAGTAGGATCCGGATGTTCTGGAGCCTTTTCGATGACAATAGATCGGAGTCTTTTGTCCTCTTCAATTTCGTGCTGGATTAAGTCGACGGTGGGGGACTGAGTGGAATGTATATCTGATAGTTTCTTGATGACAACAGCGCACGTCTTCAGGAGTAGCAAGACGTGAGGAGGCAGGGAAGGCTTCTTTGCTTCTGATTCGGCAGAAATACAGCTGCCGAGTGCTGAAGTCAGAGCAGCAACTCCAGTAGGATCACAATCGTTGGAAGAAGTTTTTTCGGCTCGTCTTTTGGGAGGCATTTTGGGCAGTAAAGGCAGTAAGAGCACGGAAGAAATCGATACACAGAGCACTATGGACACTCACCGCTCGGTAGAGAGAACTGAGACAAGAATGGTTAGGGACTCACTCTAACCGAGAGCGAGCGCCTAACCAATACACTACCGAGGATTCATTTGAAATGTTATTTAAGATAACATGATTCATCGACTCGACAATGCACTCCGTTTTCCAACTAGCTCCGGCTGATAAACTTCATTATAAAGCTTCACATAACACTTTTTTCTCTTTTCGATTCCCTCGGGACCTATTTCTATTCCTTTGCTCCACTGTCCACTCTCTGACGCCAGCGCTTTTATATACTTGCTTTCCACCGGGGTCTTAATGTTTGTTTTAAATACTTCTATATACTTCTTCTCAAGATCTTACTCATATGAGACCAGGGGCCGTGTTCAGAGACAGAAATTTATACTAAAATTCATGGTAAACTTCATACTAAGTTGTAGTTTCGCCAAAATGGAATTCTGAGAGTATATTTTATAGTAAACTTTATACTAAAGTTTAGTAGGAAAGCTGAGACGCTCTCACCCGTCTTGTCTCTGAATACAGAACTGAGTTGAACTTAGGATTACAATATACAAGGGTAAAATTTACCTTGAGTTCATCTCTTGTTAGAGAATACGGCCCCAGTTTTCGCGGCCAGAGTTCGAGAGAGTGACTACTAGTCCTAAGTAATCGGTGTAGCTCGGTGTTCTTGGCCGACAAGTAAAACTCTGTCGTCATTTAACCCCCCGGATTTTATTAGAAAGCCGGTAAAACGAGTTCTACGAGTAATTTGACCATGAATGCAGCAATCATACTCTTTCACAAACAAAGAAACTGGTTTTGTTGAAAGCAGAGCCAGCTCAACAGAATCGGTTTTAACCATTCACGGTTAGCGGTTACCTGCTAAACTTTTGGTCTTTCTACCCGATGTTCCCCTGACACAAATATTTGTTAGGGTTTCTTCGGATGAGTTCTTCATCGCAACTTTCATTTTCCCTCATTATTCGCGCACACGCATTCATATTTCAGGTATGAATATCAAAGATGTATTGTTTAACCAATTATGTATCAATAAACTGAGTTAACAATATTTCCAGATTAAAACTGTTTTTGTACTCTTTTTTCACATAAAAACTTTGCATTTAAATAACAAATTTTTAACACACATAAATGTATTTTCCCATAATGCTTTGAATGAGTAACAATTTTTATTCATAATGCACACTTTCCTTGAAATGTACACTTCTCGATAGCTCCGCTTCATTGAACAATTTTATTAAGTCTTTTCTGTCGAGTAACATTTCATGCAGGTTAAAAAAATTTTCATCGATTAACATCTCAAGTCGAGTAAAATTTCATGCAAACGCAGAAAAAAAGTATGACTTTTGGAAAGTATGCTAAAAAAGTTATACATGTGATTTATGAATAGTAACAATTTGAAAGTATTCCTGCGCGCAAGTATGAAAGTATGCTAGAAAGGGCATACAATCAATGAATGAACTTTGGAAAGTATGTCTTCGTGGCTCTCTTCCTTTTCTTGGCACTTAACCAATCTGCAAACCCGGTTGACTTAGGTTGCTCTACATTTCATTTCATTTCTTTATTCCAAGCACATGAGATATCATGAAAACACAAACAAGAACAAAGTTAAATGCATGGACTTTCTTCTAAGTGGCGGTGTTTAGGGGTTGCGGTATAGATGAAAAAGGGGGGGAGGGTGATATACTTAAAATCGACAATTATATTAGTCATGAACGAAAGGTTTAGGTAATATCTTTTCAGTAGGCAGAGATAATAATTGTTTTTTGAAACTAGCAGTATTAGGTGTACTGACGATCTCAAAAGGTAATGAATTCCATACTGATAGCTGGCGAGAAACACATATAGAAATAGAACATTTGCTAATATTATGAGGTGTTTTTAGCCTGAGCTCATGAGAATGACGAGAAAATCTCTGTACTGCAGACAACTGAAACAAGTTCATAGTTTCAAGTTCACATTTTTTGTGGACACATTTAAGAATAAATAAAAGGTCAGATATAGCACGACGATATTCAAGAGTTTCTAGGCCTAACATGGAGATTTTTTGTGAATAGGGAAGTCTGGAATGGCCAGATCTTGCTAGGATTCTTCTCGTAAACGACCGCTGAACTTTTTCAATAGATTTTACTAAGCCGGGGAATGGGGGATTCCATAACTCACTAGCGTATTCAAAAACAGGTCTGACATAAATTTTAAAAGCTGAAGTTAAAAGAGGCGGACATGGTGACTTAAAGGCTTTTAACACCATGTTAACAAGAGCAGAGCCTTTTTTACATTTGTCTTCAACATGATTACGATAAGAGAAACGATCATATATGATTACACCAAGATCTTTGGCAACTCTACCAACTACTAGAGGTTGACTGTTCATGTAATAGACGCTGCGAGAATTGGATGATCCGAGATGAAGTACATTACACTTAGATATGGATAGGGACAAATTCCACTCTAGGCACCAATCGGTTATACGATTCAAAGCTAGTTGGATATAATTACAAGAGGTAGCGCGTCCCATTATCTTTATATCATCGGCGAATAAGCAAAATTTGATAAAATCGGGGATAGCTTCTTTAACAGAGTCGATGTACAACAAGAATAACAACGGGCCTAAAGATGATCCTTGAGGTATACCTGATATTACGGGAATTGGGTCAGATAGACTATTATCGATCATAACTGTTTGTGAGCGGCCAACAAGATAATCAGTTAACCATTTAACAATTGGAGAAGAGATACCAAAAGATGCTATCCTATTTAGAAGTAATCTATGATCAACAGAATCAAATGCTTTACTGATATCAAGGAATATTATATCGATAGGGATGCTTTGGGATAACGAGTCAACAATGAACGAATGAGATTCAACTAAAGAGGTCACAGTAGACCTCCTAGCTCTAAAACCAGCCTGGTAGGGCGATAAAAGGTTCTCTTTTTCTAAATAGCAAGATACTTCCTTAACAATAATTTTCTCCATAACTTTTGATAAGGAACAGCATAGAGAAATAGGTCTGTAATTGGTAACTAGATTCCGGGAATTGCTCTTGTGTACTGGTTTTACTATAGATCTCTTCCATAGTAGGGGAACAGAGCCAGTAAGAAGGCTATTATTGAATAGGATACATAATGGTTTAATCAGGGCAAAGCGACATTTTTTCAATACAATATTAGGAATAGAATCAGGGGACGTGTTACACTTAGATTCAAGAGAAGATAATGCTCGTATTACCATATCTTCGGTTATATAATCAAAATTGAACGGCTCAGTAACGATTGGTAATTTAATTTCAGGTAATGGACATTGAAGAGGTACAGAAAATACGGACGAGAAATAGCGAGAGAACTCATCAGCTTTCTCTGATGGGGAAAATTTTTCATTTAAATCACTATCGATCAAAGCGGGAATAGCATTATTGGCTGTACTCAAACGGCTCCTACAAGCCGCGAAAAATGATTTCTGATTACCTCGTAATATCAGTTGAGATTCTCTTTTAATTTCGAATTCTTTGAGCTTTTGATCAAACTCGGACGTTTTTTCTAATACAGTAATCCGAATACGGGGCATTTCGAGAAATTCGTTGTAATTTAACGAACATCTTACGTAGATTTGAAGGATAGCGGGATGAATCGTCTCTAGGATCTACAGTTGGGACAAACTTATCAATTAGAGAGTTAATGAAAGAGACAAGATAATTATTAGCTGATTCGACATCTAACAAGCCAAATATTTGAGTCCAATCTTGCATAGCTATTTCATACTCAATAGCAGGCCAATTTGCTTTAGAAAACAGCTTAATAGAATGGGAAGATTTTGAAATAGTTGCAGATAATGATAAACTAAATGAAACTCCGTGATGGTCACAACCATTGAATCGACCGATTATATTACAGTCAGACACAATATTCACATTGTAAAATACTAATTCGAGAATATTATCATTCCTAGTTGGAGAACATACATATTGGGTGAAGAAATTATCATTCATATATTCAAGAAACATTTCATGTTGACCGTTTCTGTTGGATATTTGCTTACACCAGTCGATATACGGAAAATTGAAGTCACCAGTAATCATTACAGGGATCTTATCAGAAGCATTTGGATTATTCAGCTCACATTCAAAGTAGTTCAATAACTTTTCTAAAGAAGCAGTGGGAGAACAAGGAGATCGATAGACACAAATACATCTTAACTTTCCTGATCTAGATGAACTTTGAAGAACATTAATAGAAACGCATTCAATACCATCTTCTGAAAAACTAGAAACAAAGAAACAGGGAACTCGAGGCGAAATCAAAAATGCTGTTCCACCACCTTTAGAGGCACTGTTTCTATCACAACGGAACAACTGATAATTAGACATACCGGTTATTAACGAGTCACTTTCTTGGTCACTCAACCAAGTCTCACTTCAATTCAATTTTTTTTTCAATTCAATTCTTTATTCCGCTTGAAACAAAACATAATGTTAAGTGACGAAACAGATGACACTGTCACAAGAAAAGTGAATTCAGTGAAGGTTATGAAAAGTGAGATCTAAATATGACAAGAACAATGAGGAACATTTCATTTTAGGAAAATAGGAAAGCACACAAAAAAAAGCAAAGAAAGCAAAGCTTGTATCTTCAGTTATGAACTATTCATCAGCAATTAAGAACTATTCATCCGCAATAATAACTTGAAATTCCAAAAATTCAACTCACTCTTTATCATTCGAGAGCTAACTGAGAACACAAATAAAATTGAAAAAAAGAGGAGAAACAGAAACAAAACATTTGAAGAAACAAAGCACTTGAATTAAAAATGTATTCTAGAGTTGGTGACAATGGTCTCACAATCAAGCTTGATAAGTTCATTTCTAAAAATGCTAGAAGAGCTTGTAGAAACCAAAGAACAAGGTAACTTATTCCAGACATTAATCATTCTTGAGGCACAAGTGCTTGTTCTGCTTTGATATTTACACGGCAAGCATATTCTGTAGTTATTCGACTCTCTCAGCGAATAAGGCGATGGGCAAAGTTTAAACATATTTGAGTAATCTACTTGAATATTTCCGTGCAGACATTTATGGATGAACACAAGATCGGCCACATTTCTTCTATATTCAAGCGAGGAGATGGAAAGAAAATTCAGTCTAGCAACATAACTCATTTTGGGTAATCCGGCCCTTTGTAGTAACCTTCGTGTAAATGATCTTTGCACTTTTTCTATGCAGTTAACGAGACCGATAGTTACTGGGGACCATACCTCACTCCCATATTCAATAAGGGGTCTTATGTATGTGGTGTATATTCTGAGCAGAACTTTAATTGATTTGGTTTTAAAGGCTCTGAAGATCATGTTTATACATTTTTGGGACTTTAGGGAGGTTAGTTCAATATGTTTAGAGAATGTGATATCTTCCTGAAATGTAATGCCAAGATCTTTCACTAATGAAGTAGTTGGTATGATATTGTCTTCTAGGTTATATGTTACTTTTGGATTCCTAGGACCACAGTGCATGATAAAGCATTTTTGAGTTGATATCACAAGTCCCCAAGTCAGTGAGTAATCGGAAATGGAATCCAGACTTTTCTGAAGAGAGTCTCTGTTCTTGGAAAAAATTTTGAGGTCATCGGCATATAGAAAACCATGGACATCTGGCTCTATGTGCTCCATGATATCATTTATAAATATTGAAAAGAGGAGGGGTCCAAGGCAACTCCCCTGGGGAACACCACTGTTGTATACTTTAGGGCCTGATAATGTTTCTCCGATTGAGACTTTCGAGGACCTGCTCGTGAGAAAAGAACGGATAAGATAGAGGAGGTTGCCCGTTATTCCCACTTTTTCAAGTTTGTGAACAAGAAATCTTATGTTTACAGAGTCGAAAGCCCGTGAAAAGTCGACTAGACAGATGTCAAAGTCTATTTTTTTATTCTGAAGCGTGAGGTAAATGGAATGAGCCTCTACCAGGGATGTTACCGTGGACCGTCTCCGACGGAAACCATGTTGTTTGGGATGTAGTATGCCATTGGTTTCCAGATATTGATAAGTTATATTGAAGATCAGTTTCTCGAATACCTTTGACATAGAGCACACCATAGTGATAGGACGATAATTTTCGATCTGAGAGCGGGGCCCTTTTTTATGAACTGGTTTGATTATTCCTTTTTTCCAGGCCAGAGGGTAGTGCCCTAAGGTTAGTGAGTTGGTGAAAATGATTGAGAGAGGTATGGCCAGTGAGTCCAGACAATTTTTGAGTAGTCTACTTGGAATAAAGTCAGGGGAAGAGTTCAGTTTCGGAGCTATTCGTTTCAGAATGGAGTTCACCTCAAAAGGGGAGATGTCATTAATGTGGTCGAGGTGAAAATTCGGGCGAGAGATCTGAAGGGGTCCACTGATTGGTAAGGGTTGTAACTTATCAAAATACTCGGCGAAGTGAGTTGCTTGTTCGAAGGGGATAGTAGTTGGTTTATTGTTCACTATGAGAGCAGGAATAGATGTGTTGCTTTTAATGCGGTTGGATATAGTTCTGAAGAATACCTTATAGTTTCTCGGGAACTTAAGCTTGTCTTCCCTAAGAACCTCGAATTTGACTAGTTCTTTGTGAAGTTTCTTGGATGTGCGTAATGACGTAATGGAGAGAGGGTTTCGTTTGTTACTTCTCTGTAGGAAGCTGTATAATCTTCTTATCTTGGGGGGCTATTTCAAATGTGTTTTGACATTCTTATTTTTTGGAATCCTATTATCCATTATGAATTGGATGATGTTGGTTAATTTATCGACACTTTCGTCAATAGTTAGGTTTGAGAGCATGTAAGTCCAGTCGATGCTAAAGAGGTCTGAGTTGATTATTTCCCAATCTGCCTTTTTCCAGTCTAACGATGAGCTGGTGCTTGTGATAATACGCTTGGCTCTATCTCTGATTTCAAAGTATATTGAGGCATGATCGCTGGTGGAGAAGGGAGGCCTGACAATACAGTCTTTTATGATATTTGAATTACAGAGCAGGCAATCGAGTGTATTTTGAAGTCTAGTGGGAGAAAGTACGAGTTGTTTAAGATTGTTGTCGCATGTCATGTTTAAGAATGCAAGAGACATACTACATGTATTGGGAGCGGTGAGATTTGCCCAGTCTATCTTGGGGAGGTTCATGTCTCCGCACAGAATGGTGGGAAATACTTCAGTAACATGAGAGGTGATAAACGAGCAGAGATCCTTTGTATTTTCTACTCCACAGCTAGGAGATCGATATATATTAATCAGTCTAATGGCCGAGAAAGCAAACGAGAAAGATGTGTTAGGATAAAAGTCTATTACTAACCCCTCGCACTGAGCCTTGCTATATTGAACAACTAAAGATGAGGAGATGGCATTATCTACTAGAATGGCTACGCCTCCTCCTCTTTGTGCCAATCTGTCACCTCTGAATACCGTGAAGGGTAAACTATCGGTTAGAATGGAGTCGGGAAGCTCACTGTGCATCCATGTCTCAGATAGTAAGAGAATGTGATATTTACAGCAACGAAGAAGAAAATAAAGATCATATAGCTTATTCATCACTGATCTACAGTTGAAATACAAGCATTTGATTACTT